>VXAD01004669.1:891176-911487 GCA_013399195.1 Dicrurus megarhynchus | reverse complement strand
CAGAGATGAGGAAAACCTGTGGTGGAGCTGCCGTCTGATGTGAATCCTGATTACCACCTGCTGGATCGTTTAACTGGAAACAAGACCTAAAATCTCTCTGGAGAATAGATGGCTGTGATTTAGCTAACTGACATCTGGATGCTCCACACAAACAGAGCTGAAAGAACACTTCCCTGGCGCTTCCAAGCCCGGCTGATAAAGTAAGCAGTTTGAGCATTAAGGCTTCAGGTGGCTCATTACATCTCTATTGACAGCTCAAATATCTTTTCCCTAAATCTCAAGCCAGTTCCTGCACAAACTCGTGGCACCACGCACAGATGACTCCTGGGAGCAATTTGGGAGGGGAGGTCTTTGTCTCCCTGGGAAAAGCACCCACGGAAAGCACCCATTGAACTGTGCAGGTACAGATAACCAAGGGGGCAGAAATGTTTCCCTGTAAAAGTTGCATTTTGCAGTAGGGATTCTGCAGCTCGTGTTCTATTCCATATTTTGCAATGAAAACTACAATGGCTCGAAATAGGCATCTTCAAACACAGGTTCATGTCATTTGTATAGGTCCAAAACCAGAGTAGCACAAATAGCAAATACAGAAGTGCAAACCACTGGAACAACCTGTTTAAAGTCTAAAGTACATTTATGTGGGGTTTTTTTTAACAGTTCTTGTCACCAAGATCATCAAACATCATGAACACAATCAGAAAAAAATAATATTATCGAGCAGATCCTCTGCTCTCGACAAATAAACCCACCTTGTTCAAGCAATTCAGCAGAGAAAAAAAAGACATTTTTTTATTCAACATCATAAAGTCTTACTAGAAAAAGAGAGGGGATGAATACTCAGGATAAAGTTTAGCTAATGAAAAACTTAACAGCCTAAAGCATAGATTTATACCAAACACCTGTAAAATTACAAAATGATGCAATGCTAAAATATAAATTTTTTTTGTTTATGATAAAAATCACTTGGAGACAGAATTTTTGTGGTATAGCTGAGCTTTTTTTTCTGAACAAACTTAAAGAGCTTCAGCACAAATAGTCTCATTTTCTACATACATAAGATAAATAAAATAAATGGAATCTACCCTCTTAAATATAAAAATGTCCAGACAGATAAATGCATCCTAGAGTCAGTAACAACCACAGAACCCACACTCCCATCAAGCTGTTACCCAGTTTTTATAGAATTAAGAGATTCATTCAGAAGCCTTAATATGATAATGCATTAATATAATGGAGCACTGTGTCTCAGTATCACCACAGGACAACTGCAAAAATGCAAAACAATTAAGTTGCAACATAACCTGACTCAATCCAATTTGTTAAATCCCATTTAGTCAGGTTTGCAAACTCTTTTCTGCCAACATCAGCTGCTTTGGCTGCCAGTTAGTAACAACACTGCTAGGAATGCAAGGAAAGGTGAAGCCACGTGCACAGCTACAGACCTCTTACTGCCTTCTGCAGTAAATAAGTGCTGGATAGAAAAAAATCCTAATAAACTGGACATGAGTCAAACACTGCAATGCTCTAATTTCTCAAGTTTCCAAAATTTCCGTCATCACAGGTTTCTTACATTAGTATGATTGGTTCACTTCATAGAACTGCTCAGAAAATCATAAAAGCAGTAAATGTGCTCTCTGAGGAGGCAGTAGTAGTTGGGAATTTTCTGCTGAGGGGACAAAATGGAGGCTGCTGGAAAACACAAATCTTGACGTTTCTCATAGTGCAGAATACACGAGCTTTAAGTGGATTTTCCCAGGTCTCTTTAAAACTATAATGGGTCAATTTTGTTTACTCTGATGGTTTCTTCAGTTACAAATCTGCTTAAGAACTTCTTGGCTCCAAGCTGCAGCTCAGTGCTTTTTATGGTTATGGCTGATAACTGAAACTGACTGAGTTAAAAAGTGTTGGATTTGCCTCAGAAGTCTAAAAAACCAACAATTTTTTGCTTTGATAATCCAGAACAGTTCCACTAACATCTAGATCAGCAGAACCAAGGTGGCAGTAATGAAAACATCTCCCGGAGCAGCCTCTCTGAGCAGAAACCCCAAGGACACCAGGAGCTGTGAGGAGCTCGCTGTGGAGCCTTGCAGTGAGATGAGAACTACCCCAGTGTGGTTACTTCTTTTTTTTTAAACTCATTAGTAAATCATTTCAGTTCCTCATTTCAGTTCAGAGGGACCATGGCAGGGACTCCAGGACTGGCACATGGGAAGGAATGAGCTGCCTGGGGCAGGAGGTGGCAGGACTGCTGCTGGCAGCAGCTTCCAGCATTTGCCAGAATCCAGCTTGTGGTGGGCTCTGTGAGACACCTGAGGAGATGCAAGGGCCTGCCCGTGTCAAAAGGGGCAATCCCACTGCTCCCAGATTCTCTTGGACTGGCCGCACACTCATCTGACCTCTCAGGAAAGCAGTTCAGCTTTTTGCCAGAAAAATAACAATTCAGAAGGGAAAAAAGTGACAAGCACTGGAGCTGACACAGGAGAAGCTGGAGAAGTGCCTGGACTGCAGGAGGAGGGAGAAGAAGCCCAGTAGGAAGCAGCAAGCTGTTAGATGAACTCAGGTGTCACGAAACTTTACGCTTCAAGACCTAGGTTAAAATTGCTATTTGAACAATTCATTATTTCAGGCACATGAGCACTCCCAGGGAAATGAAACAAAAGCAGTGAACTTCATTTAAATACAGGCTGGGAACAACTGCCAAGAGGAACAAGGTCAGCATCAATTCCCCTGATCATATCTCTCAGTGCTGTAAAGTACATGCTGCTTTTATCTTTTACCAGTTCAACTGATTAATATGACTAGCTAAAATCTCCAGCCTCCATGGGATGGAGAGGAACAGACACATGTGAACATATGCTGAAAATTAAAAGGTGGTAGGAAATGAGCAGGCCTTTCCCCCAAAGTCTGCAGAAAGCACAACTTCTAGCAGCCAAATTCTGAATTGTGGTTCCCAGCCTCATTGCAGAGTTGCCAACACTGTGCCAGACATGAAGACAACCTCACTTGGCACTGACGTGCCTTGTTTTTAACAAGACTTTTGGGCTGATGGAAGAGAAATTCAATCTTTAGTCACAACATCACACCACCACCACCACGCTCAAAACAACCAAAAAAAAAGGAGAGAGCTCATAGCTGGCACTCTGAGATAACTCAACCATTGGCTTCTTCTCTTTCAGTTTTCACAGTATAACCCAAAATACCTTGGCTTAATACTGGTTCTTGTCAAGAACGCTGCTGAGAGCTCAGAACTTTTCATAAAATAGATTTACTGAGGAGCTGGGAACAAATCCATTTAGATGAATTGTAAAATGAGGGCTTAGCATTCAGTGACACGAAATGACAGGCACACGCTGAAGTGAATTAACCCCACTGGCTTGGATGTAATACCCAGTGTCTTTAAATGTATCATTCCTCCATTTCTAAAATTATTTAAAAAGAAAAGCCCCTAAAATGTCATGAAAGTAAAGGAACGGGCTGAAAGTAGAATTGAGCTCCTCATTCCGGTTTTGATTTCTTAGTGATCTCAGCAAATCACTAACTCATTCTTCACTTTCTGCCGCATAAAACTGAGAAAAAAAATTGATATATACCTGACACTTTTAATATGAAAAGCACTTTAGAGAAGCTTTTTGACACAGGATGAAAGATTGTACTTTGCCATACAGAATAGCTGTATTACCTGACGTGCTCATTATACACTGTCAGACCCCAACAACTTTCAGAGTATTTTCCTCTTATTATTCCTCACTTTGACTGTGTTCAGTAATTACAGATGGAATTCTGTAGATTGCTTTAGCAACTTAGGAGAGTAATTCCCTCAGAAATCCAGATAAACCTGCTTCTCAATTGTCCAGAGATGTTTTCCAGAGTCTTGCAGGTATTTGGGTAAAGGTTTTTGGTAATTCAGCCTTCTCAGTCCAGAGAGTTGTGAAAAAAGGAACCATTCTTATTTCAAAATCTCAGGCATTTCTTAATGCTAGAAATAGAAAATAACCCAAATTAATTATATTTCCTGTCTGGGGTCACTAAACACTGCACACATCCACACAAGCAGCATTCACAGCACAAACACAATTATTTGTTATTTCTGTGCTTATGTTCTAGGTCACAACTCAGAGTCAGTTTTGCTCCTTCTCCTCTTTTGTCTGTGCTGCATGGGCTGCACAGAAGCACAAAGATAAGACGCCCACATTGTGAGCACTACATGATCATTTCTGCAGCACACACCAGCCCTGGCTGTGCTTACAGCCACTGGAATTTCTCTAGAAAATCAGAATGGTTTCTGGCACACTTCAGACTCGCTCTCCTCCAGCAGAAATTGGCCTGCCTATTTTAGAAACAATCAGAAAGCACCAACTCCACATTTATTTGACTACCTGACCTGCCCTTCAGAACAGTCGTTACCACGCAGAATAATGACATTCCACAAAGAGGAAAGTGCCCATCTCAGAGGCAGGGAGTGCTTTTGGGAATCGTTTCAGCAAGCCAAACAATGCTGCTCAGCCAATGAACTGACATCACTCCTAAAAATACTTCTTTGTGTGCCAGTGAAATGACACCCAGACACCCCAAACAAGGGGCTGTGTGTTCCTGGGGGTGGCAGCCGGCCGAGACTGCGATCCCACCGCCCATCTGCTTCTTCCCCGCTGCCAAATCAAAGGGCCTTTATTAAAAACAGGACTCGAGTTATGCCATTTGCCAGACTCTGCCCCTTTCCTGCTCCGGCTCTCGCACAGTGCCATACTCACGTCCAGAGGGATGGGCAAAAACCTGCTTCTCTCCCACTGCCTTTCACAGGAAGTTTAGCCAAAATACACAAATTGCTGTTGAAAATTCTTAGAAAATTCGTGGCTCTGTGTATTTCTGTTTCTTCAGCTCCTCACGCCGGTAAAATTTCTGATTTTCCCCCAGAATGAAAGTCAGTGTAGAGAACACCTTCCCCACGTGCGAGGAATCTGAAGGGACGGCTCCTGACGAAGGCGTCTCCTCACAACCACCACAGCCTGGAGCACCGTGGGGAATCATTCCTGCAGAGGATGACCAAAACAGGGGCTGCAGATGAGCTCAGAGCTCTGCGACTCCTCACACCCAAGATCTCCACCTGAGGCTGCCCTGGGCCTGGGAACACATCCTAAGGGTAATTTTGTTAATTCGGTTCAAATGCTGTGAATGTTTTGTGTCTAACAAGATGTTCCAGGTCCCAGAACTATTTCAGGATTAATTCATTGCCCAAGACTTGCAACAGAACAGGATTTAGGAGGCGTTTGGGGCATTATTTTCTGTTCTTTTAAACAAAACTGAGCAGAAAGAATAATAAAAAAAAAAAGAAATAGCTTCAGCCACCTGTTGGAACTACAGGATGGCTGTATAATTGAATTTTGCATGAATGTGTTTGCTCTTTGCCCTTTTGGGGAAGCTTCACCCCTTCCCTTGATGAAAGTCTGTGCTCCATTATTTGCCTTAAATATTTCTGGGACTTTCAGAACTCCTACACAACACTTTCATCATTTCATCCATAGGCCACAACTGAACTTAAATACCTTTCTGAACATTTTTACGTGGAATGTCACAAAATTTTTACCTTAGAATTTTACCTTTTTGTTTCCTTTTAGATTTATACCAAATAGAGAAGAATTTTCTCACTGCAAATTATTCTACTTCAGGCAGTAAGGAAGGTGTACACATGGCACAAGCATGAGTAGCTGGGGATTCAACTTTAAATGGAATAGAGGCAGAAGAGGAAAGCTGAGAGAATAAAATCATATCTAACTCAAGCCTAGCAGAGCTGCTGTGTTCTCAAATACACCAATATTAGCAAAGACCACAACAACGAGTCCAGCCTCAAAACAGATGTTACGTTTTGTACTTTTTCCACGCATTCAACAAGTACTTAATGATTATCAAAACAAAGTGAAAGCCAAAAATAGAAAGTTTTCTGAAGACTGCAGAGATGCACTGTAAAGCTTGATATATAGACAAAACTAAAAAAAAAAAAAAAAAAAAGACAGTGGAAGTATTAACTCTTTAAAATATATTTGACTGTTCTACAGAATACACAGCAGTGAATAAAGACCGGTGTCTGTTATATTATGGCAAGAGTTCATCTTGTCTCAAAATTTCTGTTGGTTACTAGTTTAGCCTTAAGGTTCTGTAGGAAAAAAAAGAAAAATTGTTTAATTTCGGAAGTAAGAGTAACTCCCTGTTATAAACAACATGCACTCTGGGGCCAAGATAATTTTACTGTGCACTTGTTATTTAAATGAGTGCAGTGTCTCCATATGGCCATGTGGATGTGAGATATATGTTCTGTGCTCAAGGGGCATTGAAGGATTTAAAGTACATATGTTAACAAATAATGCTGAGCTGGTGCCCAGCATTGCTGTCTTCACCACAGCAAACAGAAACCTGCTCTGTTTTTTCATTTGTTATTTTCCTTAGAAGTATTTCTAAGGGCTAAAAAAGCACGTGGGGATTTCACAGAGGCTTTACTGCATAATCAAGTTATTTCAAGGATTACACTACTGGAAGCATCCTTTGGCTTGCAGTTACTTCTGGAAGTGTAAATCATACTTTTGTCTATGCTCTTCAAAGCAAAACCAAAACCAAGTTCCATATATAACTACAAATATTGGTTAAATCTAGAATTCCCAGACAATCTTCCTAGTATTAACACTTCTCATTTATTATGATACTATGTTAATTCATGCCAGATGGAGACTATTCAAATGTTCATGCCTTGTACTTGTCACGAACATATGTTCCTGGAATAATGGAGTGGTTTCTTAGCAAACAACATCCCATATTTAAAGACCTATGATGAGGCTCATAAAATAAAAAAAACCCAAAAAAACAGAGAAGGGCACAGCTGGAAAACAAAAAAAAATCAGGTTCTTCATTCCCAAGAGGATTTTGGAGGGCAATGCATTCTCTGCACACTCCTAACCCTGCACTGGGCACAGAACTTTAACATATCCCAACCAAACATCTGGAAGGGAACACTTTGTATTTTCTGGCTTCCCCGCACCACAGCAAGTCTTGTATATTCAAGACAAGTACTCCCAGCACAGGGGAAAGCAAGATAAAAATGAGATCTTCAGAATCCTGCATTTCATTTCAAAGCCTACCCTGCAGAAGTGCACAGGGTGAAGGTGTCAAGGACGTGCCTGGGAAGTGACAATGACCATGCCTGAATGGAGGCAGAATTTGGGTTTGTTACTCCAAACCCAAGGCAGGCATGGCCAGGGTTAATAAAGGCTTGCTCTCACAGTGCTGCCATTGATGAGACCATCAGAAATAGGTGCTGTAGAAGGAAGTATCTGTTATTTATTTCCGAGAGTATTCTGCTTAATTAGAAAAACAGATTTCTCAGCTTGTTGCCATGAGAAAAATTCCTCTTCCCTACCCATGTACCAGTGTTAACTCCTACCTGCTTCCTTTCCAATGCAAGGAAATTACTGCTTTTGGGTTTTACCCTAAATTGCAAAACAAACAACTCCAGATAACTGTTACAGACAGGCTGGTTTCTGATTCTAAAAACATGGTCTGACTAGTTAAATGTTCTTTATTCCCCTTTGAAATAGAGACAGAATTATTATTGCTAATGCAATGAAAGGTTACAGAACACCTTCCTCAAGGTTTGTGTAGGAGATACACGAACTCCAGACCTCACTCCTGTCCTATCTAAAACACGCAGAATTTCCAAACTCTTTGTGCACATGTTTGAATGTGAAGATTTGAAAAACAGGAACAAGGGATGATAGATTAACTTTGGGAAAAAGAAACAAACAGCAGAGTTGAAAATGTCACGTGATGGATTGAGAGGTGGGCGACAGGTACCAGTGGGAAGAAAATTAAAAATCCATGAAGAAAAGGATCACACAATCCAAATGGATAGAAAAGAAATGGTATAAGCAGTTGTGAAAATATGTTTTTAAGAAAAGAGCAACAAAGGAAACTTACAGTAATATCAACATTTCTTCCACAACACAGAAGTTGCTTACAAAGGAAAGAAATTGTAATTGAAAAAGGAAAAAAGCACTTTGGTTTCAAAACAAAACCGCTGAGTGAATTGAACAGATTGAACTGCATGTCACACCAAGAGTTTTAAGGTTTAAATTTCAGATGTGCAGAGACATTAAAAATCACATACACAATTTTTATCCTTACACACTGGTAAGATTCTGCAAGAAAAACTTAATTTGAAAAAAACCCAAACCTTTGATTTTTTTACTTTTCCCTGCTGGGGAAGTGGAAAATGCAGAAAACTGAAGTGTTTCTATTTCAGAGGCTCCACAAATTCTTTTGACTGATTAAATCAATTTGTAGCCCAGTAATAGGCACTATCTTTTAGGCAGCTCAGGGTCAGGATACCACCCATTTTGGAAGGGCACATGGGAGAAAGGAAGAGACAGGAAACAAGGACTTAGATTTTGAATTCTCATGAGAGAACGAGCTCCCGCAGGACTGAAAAGACTGGTATAATATTTATCGAGTTCTGCCAGTAGTAATGGCAGCATGTTCCCCCCTCTGTGCTGACTCAATGGGCACAGAAAATGAAAACCTGTTGGGTGAGATAATAAAATGTGCATGTGTTCTGCCTGATAGCAGTAGCCCTGGTGATAATCCTATGAATTCCCAAAATATGTTCCAGCATGATTCAGAGGACAAGTATTACATCCTGAACAGGAGAAGAAGGGGAAAATAAGATGTGGCAGTGGCAATGACCAAATCCTCCAGCCTAAAAAATGGATAAAAAAACCCCTACACAACTGTTTCCTTCAGAGAAAAAAAAAACAAAAACAAAAAACAAAAAACCAAAACACACTAAAAATAAAGCTGGAAGCAAACCCTAAAGAAGCAATATTCAGCCTTCAGTCAAATATAATCTAAAAACCTCCATCACCAATAAAACACACACGAGCTTTAATTTGTCTCTGTCATGTCTGCTTTGTTTACAAGCCCTGAGAAATGGTCTCCAAACCGTACACCATCCTATGGCTGAACCAGATCAGATGTGCTCTTCAATGTAAAGGATAATACTGCTAAACACCCTAAATACTTAGTTTTTTCCTATATTATAAGAGCTGCTGTGGAGAAAAGAATCAAGAGATGCAATAATTTTTGTTCCTATTTGTGTTTATTCATTACTTCAGCAAATGGCAGTTCCTGTTTTCGGTCCCCTGAAAGAGTGGGAAAATGAAAGAAAAGTTGAAAATATGAAAGAAAAGTTGAAAATATTTTGCATATTCTCTAGAAGTGGTGAGCTAAAGCTACTTATACCTAGAATATGTTATGTGTATTCATATAAAAGCCATATATATATGTACATATAAAAAAATACAAGCAGCATTTTACATGGATAGTGCTACTCATTTTGTTATGAAATGAGAATTTTTGAAAATACCAAAAAGCCACTGTTAGCAACCAAGCAGAAAAAGAAATGTATTCTTCTTGTTCTTTTTTTAAAATGATTTGTTCAATCGCTTTTTACGATAGACCATTTAACTTGCTCTCTCCTTCAGTGACAGAAGACAAATCAAAAACTGTCAGGTATTTTAAACTGTGATCTGCACTACACTTGAAGTTTGAACTGCAGCTCAGAATCGTTGGACTCAGACCTACAATTGTTGCTATTCCTAGACATGTCACAAAATTCAGCTCTGCCAGAGGTATATGGATTCTGCCTAATTCAAAAATAGGACAAAACCTTGTTCAAGGCAAAGAAGCCCTACAAAGCCACAGTGCCTGTGAGCAATCCCAGGAGCGATGCATTCCCCTCTCCTCAGCTCCCAGCCCAGCAGCTGGGCACGTTCAGCCCAGCCTCTTTCCCATGCAAGTGCTTGTTTTACCTGCGCAGCTCTCCAACACTTTCCCCTCAGAGAATAATGTATTCTCTGACCTTTCTCTGGTTCCTGTTCCCAGTCTGATGCCCAGATTCACCCTGAAGCTCTTTGTTGCACTTGCTGTCTTCCCTACTCCCAGAATGGACCTCTTGCATCTTCCCAGAAAAAAGCAGAAAATTCCCCTTCCAATTTTGTAGCCACATTTATCACCTTGCTGATCTCACCCTGCTCATTAGCCCAGCTGAAGGAATGGTTCCCACCTCAGATGTGACTTTTCAGTCTTTTTCTGTCTCTGCAATCAGTTTTCCAACTCGTTCTGGGGAAGAAGGAACTCTCAGTAGCAGGAGATCCTGCCTGTGCCCCATAAGGGATGTTCTGAAGCGTCCGACATACGCAAGGAAAAAACTTGCAAATCAATGCTTCTTGAAGGACTTATTCCATGTGACCCTCCAGAAAGACTCTGCGTGACTTTTCCTGTCACTGCTGAACATTGAGATTGCACCAAAGGAAAAATATTCCAAAGGACAAACCCATCAGAAGTCGAAATTCTTTATAGATTGCAATAAACCAAACCTATACTCCAAGTCTCAAACAGTACATCTTCCATCTTCTGTTCAGTGCATAAATCAGTGTTACTAAGCGCAGTGAAAAGGTGAAAAAGGACACTCTGCACTTTATTTGAAATATACTGCCCATACTCCATTTTATATTCCTTTTGTTATTCAGTGAGTAATGTTTTACTGCACCACTTGCCTAGATTAAGAATGTTTCAATCTACGTACTTACCATTTAAAGGCACGATTCTCCCGAAGGGAACACAATGGGAGAACATGATGTTAATTAGCCTTATGGCATTATATCCCAACTCTGCGCTCACTACACCACAGTTGCTGCATTCCCAATGCCTATTCCTTCAACCTCTCATGGAAAGGATCTGCGCTTAGTCAACTTAGAGCATATTACTCTCCCATAAGGGAAAAAGACTCATGTAAAATGTACAGGCCTGAAGTGAACACCACTAAAACATTAATGCTCTGTTCTTTAAATAGGCTTCCCTTTTATGTTCGCTTTATCCCAGTGTTATGTGAAACTGCTTGACATGTTTTGTTTGGCTGGTGTTTCAAAGAGTGCAAATTTTACTCAGTCCAACTTCCAGGCCCCTGCAGCCCATTCATCCAATTAAAGGACTGTGGAATGAAAACAGAAAAAGCGCTTTGTGGAGCTTCAGAAATATTGTCCCTCAGGAAGGCTGCCTGCAAAAAGCGAACAAATCCATTGTGCAAACTGGTGCATTGCAATAGAATAAAATTGCTCCTCAAAGTCTCTTTATCCAACATGGATTACTGACTCCTGATAGCTGTAGGTTAGTTGAAGGTAGAGTCTATCGTAGTCAGGAAAGCTCTTATTACCTTTTATTATCACACATCCTCCCCCCCATAATCTATAAAAAAGCCTCTAGGAGCCCATTCACTTCCACACCTCTGCGCCGCCTTTCAGTTTCAATAAAGCTGAGTACAATTCAGGACTCTTTGCAGTCCACTGTAGTTTCCATATGCGTTCACAGGCTAAATATCCCTAAAATTCCCTTGGGAAAGACAGGCTGCCATTTATTATTTCAGATTTCTGGGAACTGCAGCCCTTGCAGCTCCCTGGGAATGTTGTTTCAGACAGTTCTGCTAAAACCTACAACCTTACCTCTTGACCACACTAAGTGAAATTAATTATCATGCAAAGTTCCTTGTGATACCCTTGCATTAGTATTATACATAAAGAGCAGAGGAAGACATTTAAAGTGGGGCTGACAAACAAATGCTAAAGACCAAGTTTTTATGATTACGGAGCCAAGATTTGAGGAAGGTCACAACAATAACTGCAGAAGACTATTATGCACGGCTTCATGCTGATTGACAACTCAGGGATGCTGCATGACTGTCTGTATTTTAGACAAATACACACTCTTCAGAGAGCACTAGCTGCACAAACTCCTCCTCTCCTTTTTGTTAAGAAAGAGCAGAAAACCACAAAAAATTGAGCTACCACTCCTGTATCCCACCCTTCAACACATTGACAGGGTTTTGGTAACCCTGAAATTAATTCACTCCTTTTGCTCTAGAACCAGAGGATGCCCTTTCATCCTGATCACAAATTAAAGCAGTGGTGACTCAAAAAATGGGATTCACATTTAGACTGGTTTGAATGAATCCCAGATTTCCAAGGAATTTTATATAAACCTGAAGAATTTTTCAGGTGACTCAAACCTAAAAATTGTTTTCTACCACCCAATGAGTTACCACATTTCTTGGATATCCTGCATTTCTTGGATAATACTAGGGCAGTTGGTTTGGATGTTGCTTTTCCACTGGTGTTTCCAAAAATTATATTCACATTCCTTTTCTTCTCTTTTTCCTGTATTCTCAAACGAGACTGATGTCTCACCGTACTCCAGCGCTGTAACTTGAAATCTGCGAGAGTGATTTGCCAAAACTAATCACATCCTGATATGGAGAGAACCACTCACTTCCTGCAGGCTTTAAACTTGTTAATTATCAGCAAAAATGATGATCAGAATCCTGGACTACTCGTTTGTACGTAACAAACAAGATTCTTGGCAGAACTTAATGCAAAGCTAATGTGAGAGGAAGGAAACCCCCGTGGTCTTGTTTGTATTCCTCACAAATTTGTTCGTGGAGCTGTCACAAACTGGCAAGGAATGCCTTTTTTTTGTCCCAGTATATTAGTATGAGTTTTAAACTTGTATTCAAGAACCTCCTGTAGCTCCTTAAAGACCATTTTTTCCTTTTTTTCATTAATATGTAAAAGGAAAATGTAGCATTGAGAATATATTTCCTTTTTTCCTATACAGTATATCACAGCCATTTCAATATCAGACAATGGTTTTCAATTAATTTTCCAGCCTTCCAACTGGCAATTACTAACCCAAAAGCATTGATTAAGGGAAAGATTAAGCTAAGAACCAGCTTAATTGAATTCTTACTATTACAAATTTTCTTGCTGTTGAAATTTGTCATTATTTCCTATTAAAGGAAGGAAGGTAACTTTCTTACCAGCGACTCATAATTATTGATTTTATACACGTCTAAGTTGATATATTTCACAATTTAATTTAAATATGCACTGAAACATCTGGATCCTTTCCCTGAAATTTGTCATGACAGCTTTAAAAATTATTGAAAAAATTTTGAAGTGAATCTTACATCCTTATTTTCTCTATCCTGGTACCATATGAATAATTAATCACTCAAAATTATTTGCTAATTTCTGAATTCTAAATAACCTTATAATACATATACATACATATAAATATTTGATTTATAGAATTTGCCTTCTCTGTTCAATTGATGAAGTTCCTGATTGTCCATGCATCACTCACAACCAATATAAACTTAGAATATCAGTACCTAAGAAAGGCAGTTTGAATAGAATTAAATTTAAGTTCCCATAAATAAATATCAACTGTTTAAATTTATATTCCAAGTAACTCAAAATACATGTGGTCAAGTGAGAACCAATGACTCTTGTTCAACATGTTCTTTCTATCCAGCTGCACAAGAGAAGCCAATAAATCTCCACCTTCAAATGAGATAAACTTGATGAAAATAGGCAGCTTGCAAATTAAATACTTATTTACTTGTTTACTGTATGACAAGTTAAAATAGGATTCTCCCTTAAATGAGGCAAATTATGGCTAAATTACCTCCTTTAGTATCTTAAATGACAAGAAAGTCAAACATAGTGAATCATAAAAAAACCAAATTAAATATTTAAATAAAGCATTTATTAGAATAATATTTACTGTCAAAGGGTTTGGACCCGCAAATCAAACAGCTGCCCAAGCTAATGGGAATCACATTCCCACCTGGGATATCCATTTCCACTGCAGGTTCCCTCCTCCCCATTTTCCTTTTGCAACTTCTCACAGCCCACCAGTGCAACTTGGCCAAGTCACTCCATCAGCCTCTACAGCAGCAGAGTTTCCTCTTAGATGAACCCAAAAGCAAATGTAGTAACTATGGAAGCACTGAACTGCAAACCTGAGCATTCTCAAAGGTTCAGTAAGAGATGAAACTCCGTAGTCCCACACATATTTGTTTGAGAATTCCAGGAGCATTAGGTACCATGTCAAAAAAATATACTTTAGCTCCTTTCTCCCATTTTGGAGCTTACATTCTTGCTGCATTTAGGGTGATACAGACATCTTTTTCCCGGGGATAGGATGAAAAACGTTCTCCAGAACCAACTGTTAAGTGTATAAGAATTAAATCTTACTCTCAACTCCTAGAAAAATGATTTGCAACTCTTACAATAAAATTAATGACCTGAACAATTTAATCTGTTAATATATGGAATCTTCAAAGCAGGAGCTTTTACCATCTTCAGCTAGACCCGTAGGACAAGAACACTTTCTAAAGAAAGCACGGCTATAAATACAAACTTTGGATGTCAGCTACCAAGTGGCATTATCAAATAATGACCTTTTTCATCTAGGAAGACCTCCTGACCTCTTAGACTTTGGGGCTGCGTGCTGAGTAGATGGGGTCTTCATAGCTGACAGTGAAGCAGAAACAAGATGATGTCCTTAATCATATTCAAAGCAGCAGGATCACCTCCTGCACCTCACAGCAAGCGCTGCCGCGGTACAAACTCAGTCAAGGCAAAAGGGGGGATCTGCTCTCTTACTTTGCCTCACAGTTTGAGCTTACGCTGGAAATCGAAATTTCTGACAGCCCCCTTGCTCAAGTTCAGTGCAAGTTGGGAATGAGACACCTGGATCATCAGCTGGGGAAACTTTTGTGCATCAAGTGGAAAGGAAGTGCTGTGAAATGTCTGCAATCCCAGAAGCAATATGGACACAACTGGCCTGGCTCACTCCCCTCAAACCAACCCAGTCCATCTGACAATCTTGTTCATGTCCTCAGCTCTCACTCCTGCCTGTCCTGCCCTTAATTCAGCACCACAACAGCGATTCATGCAGTAGAGATAATAAATAATCACTGCCATGATACCTGGAGTTCACTGGGGATGGGAGCAAAAACAAGTGTGAGATGAACTGAACACTCAGTAAATTCTCTCTTCTCCCAGTTCTACAGCTGGGCACGGGTGGGGCAACATCCCAGTGCCCACTGCTCCTGCCCAGTGCCCACTGCTCCTGCCCAGTGCTGGCTACAGAAGGAACATCAACCTCGACTGCTGAACTACATTTTTAGTTAGCAAGCAACCAAGTCATTCTATGCATTACTTTCAAATCATTATAGCCACACTAAATTAGTTTAAATATAATGAATAATGCAGAAGTGTGAACTTCTAAATTGTTACCTGAATTACAGTTCCACAGTAATTTCTCAGCAACTTTTTGCAAGAAGCACATGGGACATGTATTTAATTCCTTTTCTTTGACATTATTTCTATCCTCAACTTCTGTTCGTAGGCTTCTAAACTCTCTGCAAACAGCGGAATCGGGAATATAACAAAGAAACAGGATCATGTGTAAAAAGTGCTAAAGCTGTTTAAAAAACAAGCTTAAATACGATAGATAACTTTAATGTATATAAAATGTATATGTTTATAAATAATATATATATTTATAGATAAAAATTATGTAAAATGTAATTTTCTTACCATAAATTTATAATCTGAGAGAAGAGAAAAATCAGCCTCTATGTCATTAGGAACTTCTGGATCTTTTTGCTAAATATGGATTTTATGTTTTTCTTTTCTTTATGAAAATGAGTCCTGAAAATTTGGCCCGTAATATCATAGCAGTTAAATGGCAGTGATTTAAAAACCCTGTGTATTCTTATCACCTATCTGTCCTCTCTTTCAGCTTAATCCTGATTAGGGTTTCCATCAGCTTTCCAGGGTTCAGCTGAGCTGTTCTATTTCTCAGCCTACTGAGAAGAAGATTCTGCTCCCTCCAAGCCCCCTCTCTCTATCAGAATGTGCTGCGAGACCTCTCCTGGCATCTCACTCTCTTTTTCTATTCTGAAAGGGCTTGTCAGACTACAAGATGTCATGCACCAAGTCATTAAATTTCCTTTTCTTGTGCCTCCAGCTTGGAAGAAGGTTTATGCAGCAACAACAGTCTGTTTTCCTTTGCATTGTTTTTTTCCTATTTATTTGTGTTGTGTTTCTGCCACAGTGTCTTAATTTGTGCAACTGACAGTATTGTCTCACCCACCTTCCTGCTGCCAGCAGGAAAGGAATTAATGCCTGCCACTGATGGCTGCTGGTGAGTTTGTAAGGCCAAGCTCTGGTTTTATTTAACTCAATTTTTTTCTTTCTGTTCTGTCCTCTAGGATTGGCATTAATGCTGCACAGGCAAATG
This sequence comes from Dicrurus megarhynchus, assembly GCA_013399195.1. Lineage (NCBI taxonomy): Eukaryota > Metazoa > Chordata > Aves > Passeriformes > Dicruridae > Dicrurus > Dicrurus megarhynchus. The sequence continues at coordinate 895,302 of VXAD01004669.1, read as the reverse complement.
AAATGCAGTGTTGCAAAACTACTTATTTGCGATGTGATTTATTTGCTACATAAATGTTTTTCATTCTTCTCTACCTCTCAGCAAGCAACCCATAGCTGGGGTTTTTTCTGAGAAACAAGCAAATGTTATGTACTACATAGCATCAAAAAATCTCCTTTTCAATTGCATAGAAGAGGAAAGGGCATGTGGAGGGAAGGGGAAAAAGAGGATTTCACACACTGCAAATTTCTCAGACCACTGTGAGAGCTCTGGGAATGAAGGGACAGAAGCTGCCCACTGAGATGGAGACAAAGTTAGGCTGCCCTCTGCCATTGCCTGGGTGATTACTCTCCCCATCAATTCCTTAGTTATTTTGAGTAAAATTTTCTCGATTTACAATCACTGTTTTTTGAATAAATAATTCCAAATTCAGTGTGGGACACAGAGAGAAAAGCTGCTACCTGGCTTGCTGGTAAAGACTCTCAAGATGAGTCTTGGGAGAACCAGGTTAGAAACTCTAAACCAACAAATATTAGCAGAACAGGGATTAATTCAGAGTAGCAATTTATGGTGACCTCAGGATATTCTGAGTTGGAAGGGACCCACAAGGATCAGGTCCACTCTTAAGTGAATCGTCCATACAGGATCAAATCCACAAACCCTGGTATTATTAGCACCATGCTCCAACCAGTTGAGCTAATCTGGCAACTGCAACATGAGACACTTCAAATCCAGTTTATATCAGAGAGTTTGGGGTTGAAGCAGTCAAAACCGCCCATGAAAAGCTGCAAAATAATCCAAAGAGCTTTATCCTTTTCCCTGTAGTGCAGGATGGGATAAGATAAACCAGACAGTACACGTGAAGTGAGCTAATAACAAACAAAAACAAATACATGACTTTGTTCTTCTCCCTTCTCTAATTAATCCCTTTACCCAGTTCCCTTTCTCCACGGAGTGGGATACTGACAGCTTTAACTGAGATGTGCTTTACAAGCCATTTCCACCCACTGTGTGCCCATCTCACTGGTTTGTGTCGCCCATGAGGTTCCCACCTTGGAGCCGAGTCCTCAGCCCCCCCAGGAGTCCCTGGCAATGCCATGGGCAGCACCAGCAGGGAGGGCACGTGGTGCTGCTCCATTTTCAGCCAAAACTGAAGAGACCATCCACGGTGCTTGTGCTGATCCCCCAGCCAAGGAGCTCTGTCCTGGCAAGGGCACCGCTGTGACTGTCCCAAAGTTGATGTGACAACACAAGAGGACAGGTATGCAAGACTTGTCTCAAGTTTAAGGTCTTTTGTGCTCTTAGCTGACAGGCTGAGGAGAACTGCACCACAGGCAGCAGAAATGGGTCAAGCACTGGTGATGGGACTTCACACTGTGAAGAAGAGCACTGAAGGGGGGAATCTTTAACATCATTTGAAAAAAAAAAAACCCAAAGTGTCTTTTCTTTAATTCAGAAATGTGATTAGAGATTCAACAGTTGCTTCTAAGGTGACACAGCGGAAAGACTTGCTAAGGATTGCACAAGACACACACACACAAAAAAAAAAAGGTCAAAAAAGAAAGAAAATGTTTTTTTTCCAGGGCATCTAGGCAATGCTGAATAAACACAGAGCAGCAAACATAAAACCTGATAATTATAATGTAAGGCAATGAAAAGATACAATTCTTCAGTAAACATATTATATCTAACACTAGAAACAATTAAAAATCAAGGTTAAGTGAAAAAAGATTCAATTAGTATACATTAAGAAATAAAAACATCCCCTAGAAACTCCACATTCACACAAAATATAATTTCTTGTGAAGAATAGATTGATTCCCTTCTAACTGTTATTGCCAAAGAGAGGAAGCCTCTGGAATACTTTGAAGAGTTCAGGGCACCTAATTATGAGTTTTTTAAGCTAAAAATCCTGACTGTCCAGCAGAGGGTAACCAAAGATTCGAGGCTTTTAATTATTCAAAAAAATGAAAGATGGTAAGCCTGTCATCTCTGACAAAGAGAAGCTGAGGGAAGAGCAGCAAGGCAAACCACGATTTAAGACTAATACCTTTTTAAAGTGAATTCCCTTTGGAAAAAATTTGACAAGTCTGAATAAAAGGGAAAAAACTTTTGAATTCCAAATAATTATTGCTTTGCTCATTGAGGTTTATTTTTTGACTACAATGTGTTCTTGTCTCTGCTTCTAAACTGACAATTACTTTGCTCAAAAGCACTGTGTCAACACAGCAATATGATGAGCACTCCAAACCCACCCAGGCATTTCAGAGCACACTTGCCTCTGCTGTGCCTCTATTCCCCCTCATTGCAGTTTTAAAAGAGTGAAAAAATGTTTAATTTCCTTAATTGCATATATTATAAAAACATCCACAGCAGCATCACCAGACAGAAAAGAAGAAAAGCTGAAATACCTGCATGTTTAAAAGCACTGGACTCATTCATGAACGGCTTTGCTATTTCCAGTGGTTTTTATTTAGTGGACTGATTTCTTCCTGTTGAAATTGTTGAAAAGCTTTCACCCCTTCTTCATGGGACAGCACAGAAGGCAGGAGGAGGCCCAGGTCTCACACTGCCCCTTCTTCCCTGTCTTTTCTGTCTCTATGCATAGGCCACGGTAAAAAGGGTTGACTGATGGACTTTTTCCAGTTTTTTTCACTTAGCTGAAGCTCCAGAAAGTCCCCTCTGATGAAGCTTTTCCCCTGCCAAGTTCATGCAGAGGAAGTCAAGCAAACTTCTCTGCTTATGCCACCCAGCACTTTACAAAAGGGGATTTAGGTTTTAATAATTAAAAAATCCTGCTGAGTAATTTATATTCTTTTGCTAGCCTATAACATAAGTAAGAATGTCTTCCCAATAACAATTTCAAAAATAATTTCTTAGGGCTTGATTTCCAATTCAATCCAACAGTAAATCTAGTAAGAAATTTATATGACTTAATTTAAAGCATCTAATTGAATGATTTAGCTTTGTGTAGATGTAATGAGCCATTTCATAAAATCAATAACATTGTAAAGTATAAACTAAATTATTATAAATGAAGGCAATAAAAAAAGAGCTCCTCTGTATTAGGCAGGGTGACACTTGATTAATGGGTTATTATTGTAGGTTGCAGCAGAGCAGGCAGAAGAGGCTGGGGTGGTATTTTCAGAGGTGCAAAGGTTGGCTGCCCAGCATGCAAACAGCATCTATGCTGGGAGCCTAGATTCCACAGAAATAGAGATGCATTCCCAGGAACACGAGCTGGAGGGGTCAGTATTCCCCATGAATAGAACCTTAATAATTCTGGTACCTTATTACAAACACACACAAACTTCCTTCTGGGCATGAGGAACACATTTAGAATACTCTTATTTAAACAATTGACTACTCTTAAGCATTATTTCCTAACCAACAAAAATGAGGGGCTAAAAACCTCCTCCAAAAATGACCATAAAAGTGGGACAGGTGCAGCTGGCACCTGTAATAGGTCCCACTATTACATCCATCTGCCCACACAGCCACATATCTCCAAGCAGGATAAAAATGGAGTTCCAAGTCTAAGCTCCCGGGCCAAACTAATAACTCCAACATTTAGGAATGCTGTGTCTATTCTTCTTTCCTTTGCTAAAGTACAATATACTCAGACGTTTTCAGAGAAGTTTAATCATTAATTGCATGGATGGAATTTCATTTGCAAACGTGCAAAATAGTACTGAATGCTTACTCTGATATTTCACTGCACACCAAAATTATTATAAATACAAATATACATATGGGCACATATATATGTTCATGTCAATAATGTTACTAAATTATATTGGCACATATTTCATGCAAATATGTTATATATTACATACTTTATGCAACATGCAATTATAGAATGCAGCAATATAAATATATCAGTGCATCAGATAAAACATGACACAATAAATATTATTCCCATATTTCCTGTAGATTAAATATGTTATATTCATATATGTGTGTACACTGACTGGCTGGGCAGCAGCTGCAGCTGTTTTAGCCTTAGAGTTAACAGTTTAGAGAAAGACATGAGAGGAACCATATTATTTTCACTATATAATGAATGAAAACAAGAACGAAACAAGAACCTTTCCTTTCCACACCTGCAGAAACAATGAGGACAACCAAAAAAAAAAAAAAAAAAAAA
>VXAD01004669.1:796504-891134 GCA_013399195.1 Dicrurus megarhynchus | reverse complement strand
AAAAAAAAAAAAAAGGTAACACAAGAAATATAAGTTAAAGCATGAACAAAAAGAAAAATCTTTTAAATAAAACCCCACACATTTCCACCATAAGGCAAAAAGAAAAAAAAAGCCAGGCTCTCCCCACATTTCAAGCATTCTACTTGACTTCACTAAAGCCAGCATCATTTATTGCCCTGCAGTACACACAGTGGCTCATGCAAAAGGAATTGCTCTCCAGAACAGCACACACAAAATCCATCTCTTCTACCAAAGATTTTGGCTCTTGCATCGTAGCATCTCTGACTTAAAAGGTATCACAAAATGCAAACTGTAACACGAAGTGGGAAACAGCTGTGATTAAGAGAAAATAAGAATGCCCTAGGCAGAAAGTGTCTCGATCTACAACCCTGCTTGGAAAGCACAGAGGAACACGAAAAGCTCAAACATAGGTCAGCCTCAGGGCCCAACAGATTAATAGAGGGAAACAATCAATGATCTGAAAAAGCTACGTGCAAAATCAAGCCACATGCTCACTGAGTTACAGATTTACAGCAAAATCCAGATCCTAAATTTGCTCTAAAATGGACAAATGATGGAGGGCAACAAGTCTTTTCCAAAGGCAAGAGCAGCACCCCTAATACCCCTTAATAAGGGAGGAAAGAGAGACATCTAGCTGCTGAAAGGAAGCTAGCAGCAAACACCAAATTTACCTGCAGCACCCCAATGTTCTGAACCCTGACCCCCGTGGCGCAGTGTGCCAGCTCCAGGGACAGCTCATCGCTGTCACACACCGGGGAGCCAAAAGGCCACCGGCCAAAGCAGCAGCTCATGCGAGAGTGAGTGAAAAGCCAGTGGATTTTCACCAGGGAAGATAAAAAAGGTGAGGGATTGCTCTTCTCTGAACCGGAAGAGTGACTTTCACTTCGAAAACTAAAAGAAAGATTGCCTTCCCTCACATGAATGATGATAGTCAGAAATCTAGCTGGACACAGGGGGAAGAAAACATTCTTTATACTGCAGAGCATTTGACGGTCTGTGGAGAGAGATAAGGAGAACCTGGTCAGCAGAGCAGCTGAAGACGAAGCAACCTGCACAGGCAGTTCTGCTCAGTGTGGGACACAGAAGTCAGGCAGGGAACAATACAGACAATGATTACTTTGGTCTCTGGCAATTAAACTAAGTATGAATGTATGTTCCAGAGGAATTTCCTCCTGAGCTGGGGGTTTCCCATTCTGTGTAAAGCAGGTTTTTTAACTGGAGATTTCTGCCAAATGTGTTGATCAGAGGCTGAATTTTCACTTGGGTCTCTCTCAACAAAGCCCCGCAACGACATGGTAAAGAGGGGCAGGTAGGGCGCTCTCCCTGACACCCGGCTGTGTGTGTGCAAGGCAGGAGGGATAGGCAGTACTTTCACACAAAACACCATTTCCTTTCACACCCCATGCCATATCTACAATGATCATGCCCAGGAAATCCAGCTCTGCTCTTTTACTTCTCACATAAGCAAGAATTTTGCACAGTATTGGTCAGTGCTGTGGTTTAATCCATCCGATTTCCATGAGAATACCCTTGCCCTTGTCACCTTCAGGGTCTGCCCCATGGCCTTGGTTCAGAATGTTTTTCTGTGCACACAGTTTTTGAGATCTTCATAAGAATTGAATACTGGGGTTCTGGTCAATGATTTACTGTTACACAGGATGTAATTCAGCATTCTCCAAAAAAATAAATATGCATAATGAATAGAAAATCTCCTACTTCTACTCATTTAAGGGATAGAATGGATCTGTGAATGAAGTATCATATATGAGCACTTCAGCACAATAGCTTTTTTTCCAAGGCTGAAACAATACATTTTTGTTCTTTGTCTACTTCCAAATCAGTACACTGATAAATTAACACCTGCCAACCAATTTAAAAAAAAAATAAAAATCACAACAATCACCAGTGTGCTGTCTCACACTTGTGCTTCCACCTGAGGTCAGTGAAGAATTTTAACATTTTAGTAACTGATATTCAACCAGTCACAAAACCAATAAAACTATCCTAGATTTCCATGTACAGAGAGGTGTTACCAGCTGAACACTGTGTGCCAGCAATGCTTATTTTGGTTTAAACTGGATAACTCACAAACAACACTATTCTTTACATTACCCAAAATATTTGCCATAAATCCTACCACCTGCACGCTCAACAAGGAAGAGAAAGAGACTGAAGTTACCTTCTGGTGTTCAGTTGCTCCCTTAATACCTGCTTATCTCATGATGTGCCCATCAGTGAAATGGCCTGGCTCAGCAAGGCCTGCTCAGCCCTGAAGCTGGGATGTGCCAGCCAGAACTGCCTCGAAAGCCCCAGAAGTGCCATCCTCATCAGCCATTGTTCACAGCATCAAATGCCACGGGTGTCAGTTCAACAAGCAGGGCATGCAGAATGATCCCCTTCGCAAACAAGTCATGGAATGTGTCACATGGATATCTTGTGGAAAAATCCCAGTTCATGTAATTCTGGAAAAAAGTGTTCTCTGATCAACAATATTTGTAAAGCTTGTCAGCTTTGATTAAATGATGGAAGAGTGTTTAGATCAGTTACCCAGACAGAAAAATCCTAACAATAGACTGTGAATATCTAAATATTTTATTTGCTATTTTTCTTCTGTAGAAATTGTATCCACTGCAGTAGTGGATCTTGCAAAGCCCCAGGCTCCAAACTGCTTTCAAAGATCTGAAGCTCCCTCTGAGGTAGGGAAATCAGCTTTGGCACCTCACAGTTTAGTACTGCTCCAAGTACCTCACAGATTTACTACTCCACCCACCTGTTCAACCAAACGCTGGAAGTAGGGAGATACCTGTGACCTCTTCCAAAGTTTGGGATATCTGTTGTTTACAATGTCTCTATTCAACAATGACTCGAAAGGATTTTTCACATATGATATATACTGGTATTGGTACAAGCATCAGCACTGCAGTATTAATCCACATCTTCATTTCATCATTTATTTTCCCTTAGGAGACTTGAAACACATTTATCTTCCTAAGTTTTTTGTATTTTGAACACTTGGCATGTCTGGGGCATGTGTTAGGTACACCTAAGTAGTTGTGAGTGCCAGGTTTGACCCTTTTATTCTAAGCTGGAACCAAAAATGGTTCATAAAAATCAGTTTGGCTGTGTCTAGTATTTTGGTAGCTTGTGAAGAGGGGGTTTTAAGGATCAAAATTTTGAATACTGTAGAGGCTGAACAGCCTCTGTCTGAGAAGTTTGCAGGTATNTGACACATGTGCCTGGAATGAGATCCAGCAGTGCCGGCAGCAGAGCCGTGGGAAGGAGGCAAAACAAGCGTAGAGAAGAAGAAAAGGGCCTTGCTTAAAGCAAAATGCTCAGCTGCTTCAGAGATCCCTCCCCAGGACATTATTGTCTGATTTCGGAGGGGAGGGGAGGGGAGGGGAGGGGAGGAGAGGAGAGACCAGAGAGCTCCTCTGGAGCCAGCAGCAACAACCAAATTCCGAGACACTGAACTAGCCCTGTAAAGGGGGGGCTGCCACAAAACACAGCATTCACAGATGAAAGAAGAAAACAACATATGCAAAGTTCACTAAATAAAGTGTCACTGCAGATCTTAGAATCAAATATGGACTATGGACTTAAAGCTATGGGCAAGTGTAGAGCAGATTATACATTAAGAATAAAAAGCCTGATCTTGAAAATAACTAAAATGCCAAAGATTATGAAGAACGCCAATGAAAGAAAAACTGGAATGCAAGAACTCTCCCAGCCCCAGCCCTGTGGCTCCAAATACTGCTCACTCTCTCTCCAGACATAAGTTGCATTTCCTTACCTCAAGCAGAAAGTAAGAATAGGAGTTGGGGAGGGGGAAACAAGAAAGGTAATTTGCCTAAGAGAGTTAAATGAGATGACTCTGGTCTGTTTTCCTTTGTTATTCCATGCCTAATGAAGTGTCTGGGTAGTTGGAACAGCTCCTGCAGCATGATCTGATTGTTGTAGTTGCCTGTTTGTTTGCCGTGAGTTATTGTTTTATTTGGCTCTCATTTCTGAGCTGTTTCCCTGGTCTGTTGGGCAGACGGATGCTGCTGGATCGTGTTTATGAGCCTGTAAATGATTGGGGAGCTGTTTCTCCAACATAAGAGATTACGAGAGACAGAGAGAGGGGCTGTGCTGGGCTGTGCTGGGAAGAGCACAGGCTGCTGCAGCATATGATGGTCTTTCTGCGTCCAAAACCCAAAGCAGCATTTGAATGCACAACAAAGTGTGGGGTTTTTTCCAAAAGCAAGTTAGTTGGTCAGTGAGCTCTTAAAATTACACAGTGTCCTTCATACCAAACAGCAGGTTGCAAGATCCAGCACGGTGAGCATCAATAGCTCCAAAACAGGCTTCTTGCAGCCACTTTTAAAGTATGACAAAGGGATTTCATCTTCACAACTGTAGCTTCTGGCTTCCTATTTAAGCTATAATCAATATTTTCCTTTATACCTGAATAGAACATCAATCACCTAACACCATGCTGTATAAATCAAATCTTGAAATTAAATTCTCATGCTTCATTGCAAGCATGAACAGAATATTTTGTGATTGTCCAGTACAAATCAGTCAAATACTTTCTGGACTGACGAAGACATACAGTACTTTGGAAAATTTACTTATCACTTCTGGAAAAACTTGGACTTTTTAGTTTAAGTTCCTGATTTCCTTAACTTCTCTAAAACCAAATTGAATCACAGATACTAACAAAGATAAGGAAGGGGGCAAGGGGAAACTGAGGGGGAGGAGAAAGGTTGTGTGTCTTTTACAGAAAAAAGGAATTGCAAATGCCAGAGCAAAAATCTGGCACATAAATATCAAAATCACAGCATTCACCCAAGCTCTCCATCAGAAGGTAACTTCTGCCCTTTGCTAAGGGAATTAAAGATCTGCAATAGCACTGAGGGCTAAAAGATTGCCCTTTCAGTTCTCCTCACATTAGGTATTATTAACAAGGGTCTTTTGTGATTCTTTTGCACAAGGGCACTACAGCAAATTTCAGTTCATTACTTAAAGGGTTTTCACCTGATTTAAGGAACCCTGAGAGCTCTAAAATTGTCCTGAGAAATCTGTCTCCCAGGAAGCCCTTCATTGCAACAATCCTTTTCAATAGGGAGGCAATGGTAGGGCTTATGCTATGGTGCTTTTTAGGTAAAACACAGCACAGAGAAACAAACAGATCATCAGCAGAGACTATGTGAGAAAACAAAGAAATTAATGTCATTTTAAAAAGGTCTTAGGGTACCACAGTGCAGAACATCCAGTCATCACCTACTACAACAGTAACTATGCTATTTCTTAGGTTATCTACAATTTAACATTAAAGACCCTCAAGAGCTCAGAATTTTCTTTCTGTGTAGGCTGTGTCAAAGGAGTTGGAAAAATGAAGTAACAAATAGTGGCAATTTCTTTCCTCAACCTCTATGAATGAAGCATTACTGCTTTGGCATGTCAGGGCAGGTAGGGAGCCAGGGATCCTTGGATATTCACCTCAGGGATACTTTGGTCATATCCTTCCTTTCCTACACTGACAATCTCCTACAAGATCACTCAGAGTTACTGGGACAATCAGTTATTCCTTGTGCCTGTCAGATAAGTGCTGAGAAAAAAATCTATTAATGAGAGACAAAAGTACCTACATACAGATAGCCAGCTGATTTGCTCACTCCACGAAAGCTTCCCAACCCTGCTTGTAGGCATGGCAATGGAGACAATTCCAGCTCTGATCTTTACTGCAGAACCTCTGAGGTTTTAAACACAATTGCTCAGCTCTGCTGTCTCCCAGAATAAAACCTTCCATTTGGTTCTCCTGTTCCAGCCTGCAGCCATACTCTCTGCGCCACGTGGCCACAAACACTGAAAGCAGCTGCAGGGTCTAAATGAACCCGCCTGTGTTAGACTTGGGCTGGGTCCACTGCCTCCCACAGAACCCCTGCTCTGGGGAACACTCCAATATCCTCCGTGGGGCCAAGCACCATCAAGAGTTAAGAGTACAATGCACCTGCAAACCCAGTTGGATGGGCTGCCTGTGGTATCAGCCCCTGCCATCAATAAATTCCGCTTCTGCACACGGTATTTCAGGCAGTCACTGAAAGATGGGTGACACAGTTGGTTTCACTGGCAGAGCACACAAGGTTTTATTTGTCAACAAATGGGTTTCATGATCCATCATTAACACTTGATTGATTGGCCCAGCACTTTGGCAGGATATTTTTTTATCACACTTTTCTGCAGCAGAATGTATTTCAGGAACTGTCTTACACACTGATTTGCTGGCAGAGGCTGTGTTGGCAGAAGGCAGAACGTTTCCTTGCATTCTTTGCTGGTCAGTGTGAGAGTGTGGAGTAGATAACATGAGGGACTACGTTATGGCTTTACATCTGTTTTTGTTATGATCAGATCTGTTCTCCCTCTTATCACAACAAAAACAAGTCTCATGTCATTTCCTCGTTCATTTAACGCAACCCAGATTCTCAGTTGTAAAAAAACGATATAAAAAACCACCAACCAAAAGAAACACCCAGCCCAACTAACCGTTCTCTAACCCAAATTTTAAATATTCATCTTTACATTTTTTTCCATCTTTCTTTTTGCAATAAATACATTCAATCAGAAGAAAAATACACTAACTCACTGTGACAGATTGGACTCCATCTGTCAAGATTTCATGTTTGATATAGACTGGAAATTGTAGATAAAGGGGAAATATTCAGGTACTGTTCTTTCAATGAATGTCCCGGAGGGAGATTAAGGGAATGATAAATTGGTTTTGGTTACACCCTGAGCCAAGCCATTGGAAGCCTAATTAGAATCCAGAAGGATTGCAGCCAGGAAAGACAGATGCCGGAAAGAAGAGTAGTATGAGGAAAAGGATTTTAGTTTCAGCTGGGACAGAACAAATGGACAAATGACCTTAAGTGTTAGCCAGAAAAGAGTATATTTTGTCATCTTGGTACAGAAGATGTTCCTGCAATGAACATCCTTGCAGGATCCCAGCAAATCCTACATGCAATGAAGGATATTTTTGAAACAAGAAAAATAAGAAGAGATTTGCTTAAAATGCATTCAAGGGAGGAATAAGCATCCACCAACTCGGAACATTAGGGTAAAAATTAGAAATCCAGAAGACCTGCCTGATTTATTTTGAACAATTAATTTCATTGCCCTGAGTTTCCATGTCTGCTAAGAGTCTCCAATGTGCTTTTCTGGGAAAAAACCCGAACATGCTAGCAAGGAAATGTCCCAGTACTAACAGGGACCACAAACAATTGGAGATACACGGTGACTTTTACACCAAGAAGAAGAAAGTGTCTTCAGGTGAGAGCATGGGAACAAATATTAATTTCACCTAATCAAGACAAAGCAAAGCACCTGACAAAGAATATTTATGCAAATTCACTCCAACTTACAGCAAGCAGTCCAGTGACTCAAAGTGACAGGCCAGCAGAGCTAACAGAGGGCACTCTGCCCCTCGGGGCCGGGGAGGTGACCCCTGACAGGCGGCGATGCTGACAGGAGAGAGGGCAAGTCCGGCTGATGGGCTGAGCTGACCGCTGGCACTTGGAGCTGCGCAGGGAGTGAATGCAAGAGCGGATTTTAGTCACAGTTAGAAACTCAGAAAATGCCAGGACTGCAGGAGCAATCACACAGCAGACTTCAGAGAAACTCTGGAATATCCTGGTGCTGATTTTCTCAGAGCTCGGAGGGTGTCACTCTGGCCCAAACAATAAAACCTGCAGCACAGATAACACCTAGTTTTCCCCTTAAATTCTAACAAAAAAACCCAAAAACCCAAACAAGAATCATCCAAAGGAAACAGTGTGAAATAGATTCTACTCTTGTAAAACAAAGGAAAAACGCAGACCCTGAGCCCTGGATACTGGGCTCACCAGAAGAGCTGCCTGCAGGAAAGGTCACCGGCATCTGTGCCTACACCTCTGAGGTTTGATGTTTGTCACACTTTGCCTTTGGCTCCCTAAGTCTGTTCAAAACCTCAACCTTCAGTCACTCCAGCAGCCCAGGAGCACGGGATTAAGTGAATGATCTTCCCTGTGGCACAGCAGGACTCCCTCTCTGCAAGTCCATTCTTTCTCAATCACAAACACCACCAATGCTTTTGCTTTATAAACACCCTTGCTAACATTTCTGCTTTATTCATCTTTGAAGACAAAGATATAAGCTACTACTTCCAGAAGAAGAAAATAAATATTTATTTTGTATCTATGAAGGAGCTATTACTAGCAGTGAAATCTTCCATGCAACACATTCTTGTAAATGAAATTAATTAGGTAAAAGCAGTACAGGCTTTGGGAAGAAGGAAAACCAGATATTTTCCTTGACAGACATGAAAAGCGAGACAGATACGTCCATGTTAGCAATACAAAATACTATCAATTTCTGTATATATTAGCTCATCTCAAGGAAAGACAAATGCTAGTGATAATAGCGTTACTTGTGGTAAGTTTAGTGGTTAAAACTTTCAGTTAAATTGTGTCCAGTCATGTCCTGGGAAAGGCAAGACAAATTCACTTCGTAATTTTGTATAGTGCATAAGGCCAACAGAGCAGCTCTCACACAGGACAATGATTACAACCTCATTATTAAGTTACAGACACTCAGATAAAAGATGCCTGACAAATGTGCTTGAAAATAATAGACCAAAGAATTCTTGCAAGCAGTAACACGTGACTTTTGGCCAGCAAGTCACAATAATTGACCCGTCTGTGCATTTACAGTGCATGAGGATTGTCTGCACAACAGTATTGGGTTCTGCCCTACTGATAATTTTTGAGGTAGAAACAAAACTTGTTTAATTTAATGACAGAAGATAAAATTAAAAACCCAACCCAACTGCTACTAGCTTTGACACTGCACTGTGGTACTGCTCTTTAGCAGAGAAAATACAGAAGGTATTACTCCATGCCCAGATTTATGTCAGTAGTGTCTTCTCCCTAATTCAGTATCTCTTCCTACTTAGTTTGTTTTCTGGTTTCTGAACTATCAAGCTAAGAAATGGACTATGACACTACAAAACTAATTACTTCTTTTTTCTTTTAATTCTCTCAAAGGCTGAGGAACTAAACATCACAACAGGAACTCCAACAGTAATTGGGCTTCAGTGTCACTCTGTGCCAACCACCTCTGAGCCGAAAGGCAAACTTTAATTTAACAAACATCATCAGCCAAACTGAAAAGCCTCAGCCTATCAGAGACCTTTGTTAGGATGACATTGAGGTGCACATTTTCAGTGCACACAGGGGTTATGAGAGCTGCTTGCATTAATAACAACAGGCATTGGACACAATTATTGTAAGTACAACCAACTTTTCCCCAATCATTTTCCAAAACCAGCGTTGCTGGTGTGTGACGGATTAGAAGAGAAGGAATGTGGAGTATTATGAAGAGTAGTGAATAAAAACACTTTCGCAGTTTATATAAATGGCTTTCTGCTTTAATTTATATGATCTCCACATTCCAGGATAGTCCAACCCACCTGCCACCAGTGCTATCAAAAAAATTTTAATTGGCTTTAAGCTTTATTGGCCTCCTTATATATGACAAGAATAGTTGGGTTTTATTTTGCTCTTTGTTGTTTTTTTACAAACATCTCATCAATATATTTGCTATTTTGCTACTTTAATGTGCATTAGTGACAAAGGAACTGGAGGTTTAATTCTGAGGATCACCCAGCTTCTGACATCAGTAAGATTTAAGGATGACAATTTGGAGATCAAGGGAACTTTGCTGCTGGCAGTGGAGGTAGGCAATTTTGGGATTTAAGCAGCTAAAGCAGCAGTCAGACCATGAGATTTGTTTCCTTGATTTTTAACACTCTATTTGAGGAAAAAACCCATTAATACAGATCTCTCTGGGGTTTAGCTCACAGAGGTGCATAGGGCACTCTCATACATTCCAATTTTTGTGTCTTTTTAATGTTCCAGGCAGGGTATCTCCCAAACACAGTTGAAAATCTTTTTTTGATATCACTTACTGCATGTAGAATAATACCAAGTACAGGACAGTATGGCCTTGACTCTGAATTATTTATTTTTTTTTTTCTGTACTGTTCAATATTCCTAAAGAGAGTTTTGCAATCCCTAATCAGGAATTACCTCACCTCCTTTCTAACATGTGCACAATACTGCTGGCTGCTTTCCAGACACAACAGTTTAATTTCCTCACTTTATAGGATGCCTAAATTGCTATCCAATGCTTTAAAATGTAACCATGAGCTTGGTTCTTTCAAGTTTGCTTAAGCTTAGCTTTCTAGGTCAGCTTAATTCTTGTCCTGCACATTTAGGCTCCATTGCCTGCCTGTGTCAGACACCAAACACCAATTTCGTTTTTCTTTGTCACCAAACTTATCTACATTGCAAAGAGTTTTTATTCAAGGTACAACAATTAATGCATTAATCACTTCTATTTTCTGTTTTAACAAAGAGAATAAAGGGAATGATAAATATGTGTATAGGTGAGATGATTCAGTAGTGATCCTGCACCTGAAAACAAGACAGCCTGGTCTCCTGAGAGATTACTGCATTTGTTTCCACTGCATTTATCATCATCTTGATAAATATTATGACTTTCTTAAGTTCAATCAACCTTCTGCATTAACATGAAAGATAATTCACCACCTATGCAAGTGCACAGAGAGGAAAAAAAGAGCTCAATTTGGGAAGCAGAGTGGGAGCCTGGTGTGGTTAAGTTTCCTTATTACAGATGCCATTTAGGATTCAGTCACTGCTGATATCAAGGAAAGAATCTAGGAAACTATCCTATCAGTGAAACCTATTAATTAAAGTGCAGTATAAAGAGAGCAATTAATTATTAGTTGTGTAATTGTTCACAATAACCACTGACAGGAAGAGGGTATTGCCACACTAAGATATACTGTGCGTAATCAGCAAAAGGAGACATAAAGGCCCTTTTTTACTCCCTTCTAGAAACATCTGAATTATAAAACATTTCTGGTAGCCATTCATAACATAAAAAGGACAAAAGTGAATAAAGAAAGAGCCTGTGATTAACTTGTTGGCAGAAAAATAGGGTATCAATCTCCCAGCATTGATCCAGGCCACATTCTCCTTTCCTGTGGCTGCAGGATGTTTAAAGAGTTCAGATATGTTGGACATTTTATCTTCTGGACCTCTTAATACCCCAGCAAATATTTGCCAGACAAAGGATGTTAAATACTTTCTTTACTCATATCAGTGTGTTTGACTGCCCCTTGTTTGCTTCTCTGTCTTCTCCACCATTGTCTTCCATCACAACTCACTCTTCTAATTCCTTTTTTATCTCCTTATTCGTCACTCCAATTTTCCCTAGTTTATTATGCCCTATTCTCATGTGACTTTCTTGGCTGCTCAGCATTCTACTTTTCTTGTCTCCAACTTCATCTCAAATAATTTCAATCCCTATTACTGAACTTCTTGGATAAACAGAGTAGCATAACAAAGGGGCACAACTGAACCACATTTTGTGAAGAAAAGTCTCCATTTTTTAAAGATATTATAGTGGAAAATAAAGTTAAAATATTACTTAAAAGAAGGGGACAGAAGGAGAAAAATAAAACAAAGGATTTCTTACCAGATGGGGAGAAAAAAAGAGACCAATGCACCACTGAGGTCTAAAAACGCCTGCTTTTAGAGCAAGTGGCACAAGGTGCTGTGGTGGCCCTGTCCATTGCTAGGCAGCCAAATGTCCCTCAGACCCTGCCCATCAAATGGGCTGGCCCCTCAGGATCAGAAGGCGGGTCAGGGGGAATTGCTGGGGTTTAAACCACGGCCCCCTCCTCTAAAAAGTTCTTACCTGTTCAGTTGTTTATTGGCTGTCATTGGGTTTTCCCTCCCCTGGTTGCATCCTGTTGGTCAAAGGTTTTCGGGTTCCTCCTCCTGTGCTGTATCCCACTGGTAGCTTTTGTTCACTCGCCCCCGTTTTCCTTTCCTTAAAACGCCTTGCACAAGCTTGGCCCCCTCGGATTTCTTCGGTGCCGTTCCCTTCGGAATAAAGTTCGGGAATGGCAGCAGAAGGAGCCCTGTCTCGCCTGCTTTGTTCCCGAGCCCTCGGGACTCACACACGCTGCCCCTCGGGGCGTGCTCCCCGCACCCCGAGCCAGCGCAGCCCGGCCGCCGGCAGCCGCAGCAGAGCGCGGTGTCTGCGGGAAGGGGGCTGGAGCCGCCCCAGCAGCAGCGGCTATCCCGAGGCCGGCCCCAGGGACAGCGAGGTGTATTTGAAACTACCAGACCACGTGGAGATGGACATAGCACCTTTATTTGCAGTAATAACCAGGTGGGGTTTTGGTGTTCTTCCCCTGAACTCAGTAGTGCAGCACCGGCAAGGCCAAGCACAGCAGTGGTCACGCCGTGAGCCGTCTGACTTCTGTGAAACCAGGCACCAACCGATGTCCCCAAGGAAGGTTCACAGTGCCCAGGTTGTTCCGAGCTAAATTTACATTGCTGTATTTACACATTCTTCCAGCCAGCCCTGGGGAGATGTTAAGCTGGTTTCAGTGGAGAAAATACCAGAGCAGATCTCAGGACCTGGGCCTACCGTCACAGCAGGTAAAAACTGAATCCCTACAGAAACATCTCTATACTTTCTCTTTGCCTCAGTTTTTCATTGCTTAAGTAGTGAGAAAATATATTTCCTGCAAAACACTTTTCTGTCATAGGATTAATCATACTGTAGAAGTATCAGAGACTTTATGGGGGTGGAAATGCAGATATTATCAATGCCCTGTATCACCTCTCCTTCTAGGATCTTAAGAAACAGTCCCTATTTATTTCTTTATTCACAGAAGTGAATTCATTGTGTTAATTGGGAATGGGAAAGAAATTACTTTCATTCACATACTTCAAATTGATTGGCTGTCTTATTTTGTTAGAAAGAGTGAATAAAGCCCTAAACAAATATACTAATCTACCTAGACACACAATTATTCATTGTGATTTCTTTTACCGTGCCCCTTCTTAGTCATTCTTGCTGTAAGATAAACAGCTCCAGTCTTCTCATCTCACTGCACATGAGATGTTTTCAAAGGCCCTAGTTAGCCATTCTTGATAAAAGTCTAGATTAGTTTATTGGCTTATATTAAAACTACACAAAAATACTGATTTGCTTAAAATTTGTTGTCTTCAAAGGCAGTTAAGGAAATATTCATACATCCAAGATGAATAGTTCTACAGTTGATGTTTTATAGTTGAGGTTTTTCAACACCAAAAAAACCCCAAAAAGGTACCGATATCAAGGTAGAATTTTATTTTATTTTATTTTATTTTATTTTATTTTATTTTATTTTATTTTATTTTATTTTATTTTATTTTATTTTATTTTATTTTATAGTAAATTGTGGTGGTCTGGATTATTCTTGACTTGCCTGACAAAGCCAGGGTTCTCAGTAGTATTGGGCATCAGATACCTACAGATTTCTCACAATTTCTATCACATAATGTTCTGGGGAAATGGGCAGAGTCAAATACGTTGAAAAAGTTTTCCCTTTTTTTTTTTTTTAATAGAACTTACCTGATTGTTACATTCAACAGAAAATGTAAACTTTTAGAAAAAGACTTCTGAAGTCTTTTGAGAAAATCAAAGTTTTGGTTTTGCAGCTTTTACAGATGTAAAATGAAGCCAACATGAACTGCCCAAGTAAGCAGCAAGGTGACTGACAATAAACCTCTCAAAAATAATTTCATTCTCTAAATGAGATTTTTTGGAACATTCCTGAACTGTAAATAATATAAAGGTTGGTGCTCAAAGATTAGAGCAAGTTAGAGGATAATTTATTTTCTGTGTGTTTTGCAAAATACAGAAATCCAATTTCCAGCTACTTTTTCCATTACCTGAAATAAATATTGGGGTCTGATCACACATTTAATAAGAACATGCATGACTTTCTGGGAATTTCATCAGGAGAAAGGAGGATGTAGACAGTATAGACAAACAATCCAAAGAAATGAAGCACATTGGCTTTGGGGAAAAAATGTTTTCCATATTATAATAAAAACCCTTTTAGAGTGTTAAGGGAAAATCATCTTCTTTAGTTTCTAGGACATTTTTCTTTGTTCTGAACTGACAGATTTACTTGGCATTTTGGTAAAATTTATTTCAGCAGTACCATTCACTTCCCTAAGTGTTTTAAAACATATATTTGATTAATAAGCTCAGTTACTGAAACACAGACTTTCAAGAAATCCAAAAGATTATTTCCCAGAAGTCGGCATTGGTTGTTAAGAAAACCACTGACATGTTTAGTGTGGTCACACACTTGACACGTCATCTACAGCTCTGCAGAAGTGGGAAAGTCCACTTGAGGCTGTGCCAGAATTCTGTTTCAGGTAAGGACAGAGCTCCCCGCCAGAGGGGATTGGCAGCAGCACTGATTTCATAATTTGTTTTCCATTTTTGTCTGCCTTCATGGGCTACATCCCCTTTAGATGTCTCTGTTAGGCCTTGCTGTGGTTTTAAAGGGTTTAAAGGAAAACACAGCAAATCCCTGTTGCAGTTTAGAGCAAAGTCCTGCAGGAATGGTTCCAGCCCAGAGGAGCAAATGTCACAGCGCAGCGTGAGCGAGAATGCGACGGCAGGACAAGAGACTCCTGAGCTACTGCAGGGGTTTGTCCTGGGGTGTGTCGAGCTCCAAATCTCAGTAATAACTTATATGAAAATATTTTTGCTCTTGTTTTCACTTAGTTGAACTTCCAANATATATATATATATGAAAATATTTTTGCTCTTGTTTTCACTTAGTTGAACTTCCAAACACTTTGCGGTGAAAAGCTGAATCCATTTTAAATCCTAATAAAATGGAAAGATGTCCCCAAACCAAATCAGCAGAAAGTTTCCTTGCTCTTTAAACCAGTGACAAAAGTTGCAATGACAAAAAGGGAAATAGCTCAGCACTCAGAGCATTTGCTTTGGCAGAATTCTTCTACTCTGCCACAGTTACGACTGCCATTTGTTAATATGGCACATAATTTGATTTAAAAGTGAGACTAGTTCAGAGATCTCATGTCTTGCTATCTGTGTGCACTTTCTTCACATAGTGACTGAATACCTTACAACTCCTTGGAAATGCACACCACAGCGAAATGTAATATTTAGTCAGTTTATTACCATTACTAAATGTACTGTTACAGTACAAATCTTTAAAAGCATGTCAGGACCTACCTAAGCTTTGTGACAGATTGAACGTTAATGCTTGCACTGGCCTAGGAAAAATCTAATTTCCCAATATTATGACAGTTATACAATGTGTAAATGCTGAAGTCGCTGATTACATTCGAGTCAAATATTTATTTACCAACTGACAAAGAGTTAGTCCTGGCAAGATAACAAAACCTGATGCTAATTAAGGGCACAATTTTTTCTAATGGCATCCAACACTAATATAGTTTGTTTAAAACAAACAAACAAAAAAAAAAGAAAGCAAAATACACAGGCATTTCAAAGTTTTTTTCCCCTTGAATATGGTGTAATTCCATTTTGTGCACCTAAAATTTCACGGTGCTATTAAGAACATTCTTCGCCTTGCATACATCTCACTTTTCTCTACCACTGTTACAGAAGGTGGTGGTAACAAGGTACCATAATTGTCACAGTATGGAAATATCAAAGGAAGAGATGTTACTGCATTATAGGACTACTTCAGCCACTGGAAAACATCACTCACCTCCCCTGAAGATGAGAGGATTCTGGCATGATATGAACAGGAAAATACAAACCAGACCAGAAAGTTTCTGCAGAAGAAGCACTGCAGGATAAAGTATTTGGAGTTCTGCAGGGAAGGCAGCTGACAGATCTTGTGATCGTGAGAAACTGAAAGACAAAACAGGCCACGTGAAGACTGTGAACTTGGTGCTAGATCCAACTCACGGGAGAAATAACATTTTTCCTGCTTTTTATTCTATTCACCTCCTTTTAAAATAATGATTTATTATTTTTTTCTGTTTTCTTCTTTTTTGATTCTTCACATTGGATTTTCAAACCTACAGTCTTTCTCAAACATTACTTTAAAAAAACCAGTCTAATCAAGAAAAATTATGTAGTAAAAATTGGCTTCTTCATGTTGAAGTCAATCTTGAAAATGGAATCAAAGTTCCTGGCAAATCTGTCTGCCTGAATTAAAACTGTTCTTGAAATTTTTTTAAACAGACAGAAAAGTTTTTCTTTTTTCCTTTAAAGTTGAGATGCACACGATAAACAGGCAGGTAGACAAAGCATTGAGAAACACTCCCAATTGCCCAAAAGCATGAACAAAAGTATATGGGGGAAATCATGTCAGAAAAACACACAGGAAGATGATAAAAAACCAAAAAACCAAAAAAACAAAAACAAAAAAAAAACCAAAAAAACAACAACAACAAAAAAAAAAAAACCAAAAAAAAAAAAAACCCAAAAAAAAAAAAACAAAAAAAAACCCAAAAAAACAACAACAACAAAAAAAAAAAACCAACAAAAACCACAAAACCACCAAAAGTGAGGCTATAAATCCAGTTTAAAAACAAAAATAAACAACAAAAACAAAACTGAACAAAAACCCAGCAGGGAATGTATGAAGTAAAGAAAATCAGAATGCAGAGGGAGGTTAGGATATGGAAGAATTAATACTGAGATACATCCATCACGACACAAGGAGACATTTTGGAGTTCCCGTATCACTCCGTTTCAGTAAGGAATGAGTACACACCCTGTGGTTTGAGTTTCCCAGCACACCTCGTGGCACAACACGCTGAGCCGCTGTTTGTGTGACATTTTCACTCCACAACATTCATCTTCTTTCAGCTAAAGCAGACTGATTAAACTTTAACCAGAGAAGACATGAGTTAGGGAGGGTTTATTTGTGGCTCACATATGGCTCCTGTCGTTGGCACATACGACATCAGAACACAAGAAAGGGCAACTGTCTAGACCCCACTGAATCACTTGGAGTCCTACATATGGTTTCTATTAATCTTCAGTTTCCTCAAAAACCTGTTCTTTTTTCCACCCCCCCTCAATCTGTAAAACTTCGCCCTCCTTCTAAGCCTTGCCTCGAAACTAATTTGTGAAATTAGAGTTGGATTCTGCAAACATTTGCCCACATATGCATAGAAAACTTCAGGCTACATCTTCTTAACGACTTCAATATGACTCAAATAATTAAAGCTCAAATCATATGTGAGCTGTCTTGATTCAGAGTAGAAAGTCACTGCCTTCCATGTCACAGTCGGTGAGGACTCTGATCTGAGCCGTGGAAACACCAAAATTCAAAAGCAGCCTCGACGTCTGACGTTCACCTGCGGTAGAAGAGCCTCAGGCAACACACAGACAAGGGAATCAGCCAGAAAGGGAGACAAGGCTGTGATCAGAGGCTTGCTTGCCCCCTAAAATAATAAAGCACAAACCAGTCCCAGGTACAAAACAGTAAACTTTTTTTGTTTTATGAGAAGGTCTCAGATACTTGGGTTTAACAGCCTCAACAAGAGCAGATACAACTTTATGGCTTGAGGGACACCTGCTGTGAGTAACTCCCTTGCCAGGCAGTGCTGCACCAACCACTATTTTAACTTAAAAATCTGTTTTAAAACACATATATGCATTTATAAATATACACACACAGTCAGCAGTGTGACCTATATGCAAATAATAAAATAACCTGGATAGACTGGTTTACAGTGAAACATATATCTGCAGATTTCTTTAAGGAAAATCCCTCTGCTTGTTGTTGTTTTCTATTTTTCTCGCAGAGAAAACAACAGAAAAACGCAGGAAAGAAGACAAATCCTTTGCATTAAAGCAGTCACCAGCACAAGACACTAGCAAAAACCCACTAAAGCTGTTAAACAAGTGTTATTTCTCATCAATGAAAAAGCAGAGTAGCCAGAATGGGCATTTCAGTAGGTATCAGCTAACTTACTTACACTGATGTGGGGAAGTTTATCATAATACACAGAAATATCCATCACAGCTAATTTCATTTCACACTGCAAACATCTTGGCAGCAGAAAGCTGGCTGAAACTAATGAGTATTTTCATGTTCCTTCTGTTTGTTTAAGGTGAGATCAGTGAAACAAAATTATGTAGGAAAAATATCAGTTTCACAAATTAGAAATCAAGTTTGTCAGAGCAAATCAATCACAATCTTTTTTTTTTTACTTTCTTCTAAGTAGATCTGTTAGAAAAAACATTTTCCTCCAGGTCACTTGGAAGAAAAATATCAGGTGGCTATTAAAGCAGGGTAATGGATACATTGTGGGTATCAGTGGGCTGGGCCTTTTTCTTAGCTTAGAAATAAATATTTCTTTTCATTTTTTCTATCTAGCGTGTATTATTTATATTCTTAATAAATATAAACATATAATTAATCTATTAAGAAAAAGGTCTAATAGCAAAAATTACCCAATTTTATTAAATAAATCATACTGTGTTTTCTGATTATAATGAAAAGAGACTGTAAGGAGGTATTCTTCCTCCTTAATAAAAACTTACCTATTGAATTCTTAGACAAAATATTCTAACTGTGCAAGGCAGGACTTTTATTCCGCTGGGGAAGCTGGTGTCAAAGAACTTCTGACCTTTTCTTTACAGACAAGATTAATATCTCTTCAAAGGTGTTGCTTACAAATGTACAGAGCCCAGTGTCCATTGGTTTAATCACGCTTTCTTAGGGAAAAATACCCACCCATTTTTAATTTTCATAAGGTGTTTTGGAAGGAATATGCATCAGTTGAAGTTACTTTAAATATAAAAGATAGGTTTGCATTTGAAAAACATGAAATGTTGGGGTTTTTTCTGTGTAAATATAGGTGCTACATGAGAGAATGAAGACTTCAGGATAATTTAGAAAGGCACTCTCCTAAATAAATACGAGTTACATCGTCCTGCAGAACTTAGCTGAATTCCTTACTGCAAGAAGAACACTCTGTACCCATAACCAGACACAGAGACCTGGAGTTAATTTCTGCCTGTTGATTATCTGAACAAAACAATCCCCATGGAGGACACTTGGCTGACATTATGGCCGATGTAAAATTAAACTCACAGTAAAATATTAACCACTGCTCCTTGGAGCTCCTTAGTGCTGGTGTGGGATAAATGCTGCTCAGAGCTCTCTCTATGCCCATTTAAAACACAGTGAACCACAGAGATGGGCCAGTCACATATTACAAGGACATGCTTAAGGCAAATTTTCGAGCTGTGTGGCATCAGTTCCACACTGTGGACAGCAGAGCTGCAGTCTGGCTGCTGGGGCAGGGATTATACACTGAGCCTGTCAAAGGTTATGAGCACAACGGTATTGACACTGCACATCACTGCAGATGCCAGACAAAGGCAGGTGCTGTGGGTAAAGAAAATGCAACTTCTGGGCCCACTTTGCTGCTATAAAAATGGGAGCAGTTTCTCAAAGAAACATCAAAGGCAGGATTTTTCATATGAGATGGAGGCGAGTCCATTCTTCCCTACTTCTGCACTTCAAAATATAATTATAAGATGAACTGGACCACATTTACTGATGATGTAATTCCACTGAAGTTATTTCTGGGAGAAAATCTAATCCACTAACATAAGTCTGCAGCATGTTGATAACTTATAATTGAACAAACTGGATTTCCCTTCTTTTTATCTGTACTGCTTGAAATAATATATTGTTTTAAAAAGAAGATTAAATTAATACTTTTCTGTGTGGACCACATTTAGACTGTGAGGGTGGGGAGGCACTAGAACAGGCTGCCCAGAGAAGCTGTGGCTGCTGCATCCCTGGAAATGCTCAAGACCATGTTGGATGTGGTTTGGGGCAACCTGGGGTAGTGGAAGGTGTCCCTGCCCATGGCAGGCAGTGGGACAAGGTGATTTTTAGGGTCCCTTCCAACCCAAACCATTCCATGATTCTATGATTCTATGACTAGTAATACTTAGATGTGTCAGGAAAAAAAAAATTCAAATCATTGATCTCAGGTAGAATTATATCAGCCTTTTCCTAAACAAGAAGCTGCCTTGAAATCCCAGAGAATAAATTTTAGCAAAATATTTATGTCCTAGGCCTGGCTTCAAACATTAACATGGCTGAAAGTGGAACATGGATGTTCCTTTGCTGTCTTTTCTGGAGGGAGGTACAGAGATGACTCTGCCAGCACAGCACAGGGCAGGAGAGCAAAGAGTTGTGATCCACCAAACAGAACATCAACATCAGAACTCTTCCAGCTGCTTTTAATTCTGCTTAAGGTGAAAATCCACGTGATCAAACAAACGTGTCTCCACTTGGACTGAGCAGGTACAGCCAGAGCTTTAACACCTCTTTCAGTTGACTTTGCTCGCATCTCCTCTGTGCACACATTCCTAATTCCATTCACTATACTTGTCCTTGCACATGTTTTTGCATTATTCAGTAGCAAATTCAGTCCTCAGGCATAAACAAACAAATCACATATGTTTCATTAGCTACAGCAAGGTCTAATTGCAGCAAGCAGAAACACACAGAAATTTGAAAATGTTCAGAATTGTTACTACAGCCACCACCAAGTGCAAATACTTAAGACAAGCTTTATAATATAAATAATTTAATAGATAGAAACCTAATAAAAATGAAAGGACAACCAGAAAGGAATCTATTTTAAAGCATTAACATCCTGTGGAAAAATGTATTCAGGTATAAACTGGCCAAACAAAATTATAACTTCAGGTTCTCAATGGGAGAACGCGTTTCAGACCCTTCTCACACGCAGCAGAAACAGCTGAGGTTTTCCACTAATGAAGAAACAAAAACCACAGAAGAGAAAATTGAATTCCACAGAATTCCAGGCTTTACTGGAGAGGAGGGGATCACAACATAATTAACAGTGCCAGATTGCTTTTCTCTTCCCAGTGTAATGTAATTATTCGAGACATCCCTTCAAACCTAAGGTTATCTTTTAAAGATACTTGTGTACCCTCAGCTTCTCACATTTCTTTCATGTTGCTTGACACATCTCAGAGTTTGGCTTACGGGTTGTAACACCAAGATATTAATAACCCTAGAAGATTTATAAGCATTTAATGAACTTTCAGGAGGGTACAGAGGAAGAAATAAAAATATGTTCGGTTTCTGTAATGAAGCTGCATATCTAGAAAGAGTATTAAATATGAGAATTTCAAAGAATATCCTGAAATAGTATTTTCTGTGTTCATTCTGAAACTTTAGCTTGCTAAGACATTAACCAGCAAGAACAAACACCACAACCACCTTTCAAGGAAAACAGTTATTCCTATCTTATCAAAAAGAGACAAGTACAGCCACCAAATATTTATAAGTTTGAAAGTCCCTAAAAAAAACTTATGTTAAAAAAACCCCAAAAAAGTGGCCCAGTTCCAGCCTAAACTCTTTTAAAAGAGAAAAAAACTTTTGCTACCATCCATTGTCTAGTGTTAACCAGGGTTAGATACATCTCCTGCAAAATCAGAAAGAGAAACTTCTGTGTGTGTATAAACCCATGTAGATTATATTTATACATCTAGACACATACATATATATAAAGGGATAAAATAAATACCTGCATTGAAACAGGTGGCAGTGCTGAAAACCAGGAGTGAGCCACCAAAATTTACCACAACTTACTCCAATTAACAACTGCGAGGTTTGGACCATATTTTGCACCTACTGTGAGAATAGACAAACATTCAGTCAAACATCAGCAGTGCTCACAGATCTACAAAGGGGATATTCTTTTCTCTATTTTGCTGGGAATGACTGAGAAACACTAAACTGTTGGAGTTCCCAGCTCCCTCTGCCTCAGGTTCATATCACTACAAAACAAATCCTAAAAAGAATTTCATAGGAGAGATGAGCATTAGTCCAATTTACTGTTTCTCATCATGAAGAGTAGAAAGGTAAATTCAGATGAAGACAAATGGGAGCCAAGCCCTTCAGATATCTTCTTATAATTAAGAAAGTGTCAGAACCTCTGTCCTAAATTTGTTCTGTCAAAAGAAATAGAACAGATCATTGTTTCCAAAGCTAAGGCACATTAGAATTTTTATTAGGAACTCCTAACAAATGAGAAATACAAGAGCAAAACTGTTATTTGAATGTCACTGATTCTTCAGGTTTAATACATCTAATTTCCTCTTTCTCTTAGCAGAGCTGCTAGTGGAGCTGTCTGCAGCATTACACAGTGCTCAGGCACAAACACAGAAGAGCCACTGGTTTGCAATTGAAATGAGATTTCATAAATCAAGGGAATACAGCATTGCATGTTAGTGGAAAGCTGGCTCTTCACTGTTTTAAAACAATATTTTTAAGGCATACTTTAATTCAAACAGAAAATGATTTTATCAGTAGTGTTAGCCCCAGTTATTTTATATATTATTGGTGTCTTTTCATATCTTGCACATAAAAATATACAGCCTTCTTTCCTTTTTTCAACAACATCCTTTCTATATGCATTAAAGATATTATCCAACAACTTTAGTTTCTAAAAATCTTCTCCCATATTTGATTGTGCAGCTTGGTTGTTAATTATTTTTTCACTCGGTGTTAATTTCCTTCGTGCAAAGACTCTAGTTTTATTTTTAGTGCCTTATATAATTGTTCACTAATGCCTTATTAAAGCTGAACACCTGTAGCCTCAGTTATCTTATAAATGAGTTAACAAGGAAAAACACTCCCCCAGGGAAGCTTGTATTATATATCTGAACCAGGAGAATTAAACCATTATGTACCTCCTCAAAGTTAGCTGTTCTCTGGTTCCAGTATTTCAAGCTGTTATTCCTGCTTTTTGGCAATGAGGAAACAATCAGATTAAGCCCAAAAAGAACGAACATGGCAAAATGAATTCTTCTATAGGAAGCTTCTGCAGAAGCTCATGACTCTGAATATGTCAGTCCTTAGCAGGGCTGATGGAAATGTCCTTTCCAGAAGCTCGGCATCGTGCTCTGCGAACAGACCAGAAGAGATCATACAAGAACCACAGCACTGTTAGCTCAGAATTGTTCATTCTTTAAAACACTGATGCAGGCAGGAGCAAGAGCTTTCTTTGCAGCCTCTGCAAAGCCTTTCCTGGCCAGAACATTGCCAGGCTCCAGAGCTGGCAGGAGCAGCCAGGGGCTGTGGGTACCAGGCACTTTTGGGGGTTAGATCAGCTGTCCCACTTGCAGCTGAGCCTAAAGCCAGCTCAGCTCTCCCTGCCCTCACTCCTGACCCTTGCAGAATTCACCTCCACCAGTTGTGTGTCCCAGCCACAGGTGCTGCTCCACCAACAGAGCTCAGCAGGAGGAGGAGGGGGACTCATCTCCAGCGATATTTCCCCCAGTTCAGGAGCCTGCATTGCCCCCGTCTCAGTGCAGGTAAAGTTTGTTACTTGGACTGGCAGAAACTTCTGCTCCCTGAGGCTAGGGGAGAGGACAGACCGTGGCAGTGGGACACCCTGCACGGGCTGGCACTGCCAGCACATTCACTCTTCTGACAGCAGCCTGCCCTTGACTGAAAGGCACAAACAGGATCTCAAAGAATACATGTGGGCAGAGGCCAAAGAGCAAGGAGTTTTCCAGCACCCTAGAATCTATTGCTTTAATTTGTCTATACAGCTATATAAAAGTAGCAATTTATCTTGCCTTTTTCTGAACAGCCTTTTACAAAGCAAATCAAATATTCTCATAAGTGCCGTTCCAGTATCATTTCTGAATGGGAAGCTCAGGTCTTCTCAGTATAATTTGATAGTGTGTAATGTAATTGGCCCCAGCTGATATCTTCATTTATTTCATGCATTTTCAGATTCACATCGGTACTGAAATCTGGCACAACCCTTGTCCTCTTGAGGGAACGAACTTGTAACATAAACCTGGAGGAAGAAAAAGTGACTTATCCAAAGCAGGCATGCCCTGAACAAAAATTCCCAGTATTTCCAGGTGTCTCTTTCCACACTCCATGCTGCTGGATGCACCTTCTGTGCTGTAGCTCTGTTTAAAAGTCTGACAGAGGAAAGATAATCTGGGTTAGCACCTATGCACTAAATCTGTAATAGATGATTCCCAATAAAAATAAAAATAAAAAATTCACCAGATGAGCACTAAAGTAATTAAAGCCTATCAAATTGATCCTTATTGCACCATTGGTAGGATATATCCAGACAGGACTCTATTGAATTCCCATTACCTTCACTGAAATAATGCAGATCTACTGCCTCTTCTAAAAATGGTTCTCTGAGCTTTTTCACGACTGATCATAAAATAGACTTACTGGGATGTCATAAAACAATTCTTCATTTATTTACAGGTATGGAAATACATCCCCCAGTCACAACCTGTCAGATTTCACAGAGTATCACAAACCCCAGGATATATGCCCAGTTTAAACATGTAAAATAAAGATGACTCAGTTCAAATGATGGCCCAAGGGCCTGCGTGTTGTAAAGTTGACATGTTTGAATTATAGGAAAACCAAAGTGGCCAGAGCTAATTAAATCCATTCATCTTGGATTTTAAGTTTCAGACAGATCTGTAATGAAAATTTATTTCAATTTCTTTCTGTTACTTATTCCAAATCTCTCTATAGCTCTGCTAAATGACCAGATGTTTGGCAAATCCTGGATCTGGTGACTGGGAAGGGCTTTGTGGTGCTGGGAGCTCTGGTTTTTAACAACAACCATGATTCTCCAATACTGATGATATATTAATCTGACAAAAAGCAGGTCTATGAAGTTATACTGTGAATGAGGTGTATTAGAGCACACAGGGCCTCCCCTACCTGCCTGGTTTTGGGTTGTGAGGGAGCTGTGGCACTCACTGGACACAGCTCTGGTCGAGAGGATGAAGAGAACTGGACTTAGGCAACCAATTTTTTCCATAGCACCCCGGCCATGAGGCTGAAGGACCCCGAGGGGCAGAACCACAGCCGCTGTTGGACACCCAGAGTGGAATTCAGGACACAGACACTCACCCTCACCCGACAGCAAAGTTCTCCCTTGCTCACATCATCAGATCAGTCTTGATCTGGCCCTGGTTCCTCACGGTCCCTGCTCTAGGACCAGGAGCCCAGGAGGCTGGGGAGCCCTTGCTCCATCCATCTCTCTGCTGGCATTACAAACCTGGAAGCTGTGGGTCCAGTCCAGGACTCTTGGGGCTTCCCCGCTGCAGAGCTGGAAGCCTGGAAGTTCTGGGCTGGGTTCCCAGGGCCTGTGGTGCACAGGCAGCCTGCATGGCAGAGCAGCCATAAGGCACAGATCCTGAGAGCCCTGCATCTGCTCAGGGAAATTGATATTTGGGTAGAAACAGAGAAACTGAAACACACCAAAAAAGACAATTTTACAGAGCAGCTGGGGTATGGAGAGAGTGCACATTTGGAAGCATTGCATTTTTATTTCCTGAGTTTGGGGAATAGGGGTGGTTTTGCTTTTAGTTTGTTTCATTTAATCCCTCATTCAAAGAAACAGAAGCATCAAAATGCTTTAGGTTGGTCTCTGAGCAAAGTCTCCCCTTTTCTCAAAATACCCAAAACACAACTCACAAGATGAAAAAAAAATCGTGACAGCTCTGATAAAGAATAGATGAGACAAAAGTGGAAACAAC
This sequence comes from Dicrurus megarhynchus, assembly GCA_013399195.1. Classification (NCBI taxonomy): domain Eukaryota; kingdom Metazoa; phylum Chordata; class Aves; order Passeriformes; family Dicruridae; genus Dicrurus; species Dicrurus megarhynchus. The sequence continues at coordinate 865,604 of VXAD01004669.1, read as the reverse complement.
AGACACCAGTTCAGGGAAAAGCTCTCAAAACAATTATGACATGAGATCTGTGCTCCCTGAAGTTACAGAGCAGCTAAGCAGACAAGGAGACACCAGTGCTACCTCAGCAGCACAGCAATGTGCATCTCTGCCTGAATTCTGTGACTTGCAGACATTAATGATCAGTTTGTCCAGGCTTCAGTCACTGCCACTGCACCTGGATGCAGATCAAGAACTCTGCAGGACATTGAGAAAGCCCAAGGATGCATCTACCTCAGCACTGGTAGCAGTTTCTTCCCTGAGTTACTCCTTCTGCTTCAGGTGTACCAGGAATGATTACAGTTGTGTTCTGTCCATCTCTGACCACATTTAATTTTATGCCTGTAGCCTCCTTTCTCTGAAAAAAAGGCACCAAAAAAAAGTAGCTAGGCACATTTAAGCAAGAATGCACAATTTCCCAAGACCAGTCTCTATTATTTACGTGTTTGTGTTCATCATGATTATGCCTTAATCAGTACTTGGGACTACAGCCTTAATCATATTTTCCCCTATTATATAAATGATGAATGACAAATAGTCACAGGACTAAAAAGTAGATCAAATCTGTTGAATAATGACAGCTGGAAATGCCTTTTGTTGTGACAAATGAGATATCCAGCTGTGACTCTGACTTGACAATTATCACCTAGTTAATCAATCAGAGAAATTCCAGGCAAATGACTCCAACCCAAAGGTCAGGAGTGGTTATCACTGGTGTACTCGGTGCTGCAGAGCATTCTAAATAGTTAAATGGCTCTGTACACGTGCATGGCTTTTATTTGTAATTTATTCATGATTTTACATTAATCACTGACATCCTGACACCTAATTAGTAGCACTCCCAGGTAATGCGGGGTGAGAACTACCATACGTATTTTAATAATCAAAGTTGAGACAGCAAGCTAAAATCAGGGCTTCAAAATGAAGAGTGACAGTCAGTATTTAATTAGTTTCATCTGTACATACTCTATTCCTTTTCACTACACACAGTTCAGGCTCACTCAAAGTCAAACAGAAATTAAAGTAAAAAAGCTTTCAAAGATACTTTATAGAAATGCTACAAAATTCCATTAATATATGAATAGTGTAATTTATCATCGATGGCTTAGAAAATACTATGGAATTCTGTCATCAGCTCTCTGTAGAAATCACTGACATCACTTTTAGCTCCAAAAAGCACTGCTGCCATCCACATGCTAAGCCACAATCTGAGGATTTAGGAGTGAGCATTTGGAAGATTTCTAAGGACTAGACCCTCTCCCTTATTCAAGGATGCTTCAGGGTAGTACTTATTTAATTATAAATTAATTTCACACTAAACCCTTTTTTTCTTGGCTAATTAATGACAAATCTGTCAAGGAGATTTACCTGGAAAAACATATTTCCTATCTTTTCATCGTGTGCTGCTTTCCTTTTCTGTTATTTTGTTGTGACATGCAGTTCTTCTTTTAATCTGGAAAGAAAAAAATTCCAGTCATTCAAGTTGAACCAAAATATTTTTTGGTTTTTTTTCAAATATCACCTTCTCCAAATTTTCTCAAGGTTCAGGTCATTCTGGACTATTTTATTTTTTTTCAGCCAAGAAGCCTCAGTTATTCAGAGAGTTCCAGTGCTCTGTACCTTCCACACAGAGCTTTGTCTCCCCAGCAGACAGATTTAAGCCCTTTAAGGAGTGCTAGGGGTTTTTGACCTGGAGGGTTCATTCAGATGGATTCAGATGGGATCTTCCAAACACTCAGCATTACAGACTTCATCTACTGTTGTGTCCAGAACACAGAAAATGTAAGTTCAATTCCCGACTGGGGCATTTAATGAAAAAAAAAAAATCCCGATACGATGCAGATAGGCCCTCATTTCTGATAGTGAATTTAATAGGGATTTGTTCTTTTATTTGGATCACTTACAACAGCCCTGTTTCTTAGCAACAGCACGTGGTAGAAGACTTTGACACAGAAGAAATAACAATCCCTACACTCAGTAGGACAATGAAAACCAGAAAGAAGCAGCAAAATCAGATGTAGTTTGTTAGAGGGTTTTTTGCCCAAACCACTCACCCACATTCTCTGAGCCTTTTCCTCAAGAAGCATGGAAGATGGGAAAAGTTGTGCTGCCATGGAACTGAATTTATTTTTTTTTCTATTTAAGGCAGCAACAAATCCAAAATAACTTCATGACAGTAGTTACCATATAATCACAACATATAAACCCCAAGCAATGGAAAAAACCCCATAATGACAAGAAAATAAACAATTACATTCCTTGAGACTATTATGACTAAATTTGATATGTAAAGGGTAAACAATATTTGTCAGTTGTGCAAAATTATTCATAACAGGTATTTAAAACAAGGTAAATTCTAAATTGTACCACTTTTGGTTGTCATTTTGAGCCTTTTAGCCACCTGTTTCAGTGAGCTCCTACAATGGAAAGCACCCTCACATCTGCCTGTTTTCTGATGGCATTTATCCTCCTCTTTCTCAGCAGCTCATGCCAGACTCCAGTGGTGCAGAATGATTGGAAATTTTTTCTCCTCCTGTGAGCAAGTGAAGCATCCATCTTAAACAGCAAAGACTATCACCACTCCCTCCCACCCAACTGGAACAGAAAGGCAGCAATTTCACATGTTCTGGTCAAGACATTTGGATGCAGATGAAGGTGAACATGCAAATGGCTGGAAATGACTTTGTGGATCCACATTTACACAGTATTGTGCAAACTAAAGCTGATCTCCACTGCCACATAATCTATTTTCTCCCGTGATAAAATCCCAAAAAATCTAAGAGTTAGTATTATTTTTGCTTCAGCAAACAAAGGTGTTCTCTGACAGCACAGTTAAAAATGACAGCACTGCCTAATTGTGCTGATAACATGGAAAGGTTGCAAGTTATGTTTTTGGAAGATCTGAAGAGCTGATGGATATTTCAAGAGCCAGAGTCTACATCCACCCTGCAATTCTGTCACTCCAGATGATGGTAGTACTCCATACATGGTCAGTTACATAAATGTATGGATGTTAACACCTGTAATGTATCTAAATGTGCAATATATTCCTACATAAAGATATTTGAGGGAAAATCTGAATTATTATATTAGTGGTTTACATTGTTAGGGGACTGAAAATGCTCCGAAAAAGTACAAAATACATAAGCACTTGTATTAGAGAGCTCATACACTGAAACCAAAGAGGTAAGAGAAACAAAGGTTGGAAGAATTACGAAACTACAGGATGCAGCAAAGACCACTCAAAACACTTTTAACACCTCTTGAAGCATCTGAGGATCTTTAGTCCACTCATTTATTTATGATTTCTCTTCTCTTGTCAGTATTAAATGAGAATCCTACCATGACCTTTGCCTACAAAAAAAGTCATCAATCAAAACTCACAAAAACCCCCACACTGCAGAAGCAATAATGAAGTTTTCCTGAGGATTCACAGGCTCTGCTTCATAAAGAGCCCTGACTGTTAATATAGAAACCTCATTTTACAGCTTATCACCTATGATGTTCCAGTTAACCACAGCAACAGCTAATTATTCAAAGGAATAAAGCTTCAGCTCTTATTCCTCTCTACTGCCCACCTGACCTACTTGCTACACTCACCACATCAGGTACCTTGCAAGTGTACATTATATTTAAAAGTTTGTATTTCTGATGTATAAAATAGACTTCTATTTGTCCAACATACTACTTTATATGAGAGGGTTTCAATGATTATTGCAAATACATTGCAGTTCCTCCCCCATGCCCAGAAACAAGCTGAACATGTTATCATCTGCACCGAATTTTATTCAAAAGTGTATGGAATGTATGAGCTCTTTCTTGCTTTAGAGTTGCGACATCATTGTGACTTCCGGATGTTTTCATTCTAAGGGATCTTTTTTTTATTTTTTCTTTTAAATAACCTGTATTGTTGGCAGGAGCTATGAATCCCTATCTGATGTAGCAAATATATTCTATAGCTCAGGTATAGGGGTTCTCTTTTAAGAGAAAGCCATTGTGAGGCTTCACTTCACAGGCTGGGACTATTGTGCAGTTTGCTCAGTAGACAACGTAATGTGTTGCTTTTTGCTCCTGGTCTGAACAGCCAGGACAGAAAGGGAAGTGTTTGATTACTGTCCAGCAGCCTGTTTCCTATTTCTGCCTCCCAATCACAAAACACCCCGTGGATATGGTTTCAGCTACTGTATGAATGCAAGAATCTAGAAATACCTATTATTAAAACTTTGCAGCTAGGCATAACATTCTAAAACTGATCTGATTTCCAAGAGAGCAACTAAAACTCCATGAAAAGAATGGATAGAGCACCATAAAATGGCTCAGAAATGACACAGAACCAATGTGCTGTGCAGGAAAGGAAATGGAAAAATGAATAAAAAAACCATAACAGAGTGTGTGAACAGTTGGGAAAAGAGAATCTCCAGGTTTCCTGAGTTAGATGGTGGAAGGAAAGCATAGGGGATGATGATTTCAGAGATACAGCAAGAATCCCTATTGTATACAGAACTTTAAGCTGGCAGGTAAGTGTTCTGTTTAGCTTACCATGCTTGAATATATTACTCAGTTATGAAAACACAAATCTCTGCTGAACAACAGGGAGGGTGGGTTTTTACTTTTTTTTATTCCTTTTTTAAAATATCTAACACCTATCAACTTTTCAGACAGAATATCAGAATTCAAGAGTGATGAGGGGTTGAAATTTGGTAAAATGGGCTTTTGTTTGCTGGTTCTGTTCCGTGTCTCAGATACACTGAGTGTGGTGTGAGTTAGTGCATCACTCATTTCCCAGGTGTTAAATTAACCCAGCAGACCCTGAAAATCAGCATTATCTCAGCAACAAAATGGCAATGCTAGAAATGAAAAGGTAGCATTACCTATTATTTTTTGGTAGAAATAATAAAACAAGAAGTAAAAAAACTCAATTATTAAATTGGCAGCCAGTGGTATTGAATATAAAAGAAGTGCTCATGGAATTATGGTGAGCTAATCATAAAATGCATTTGATTAAACATAGAAGGTTTACCAGAAAATGCCAAGCACCAAGTAACTCCCCGAAAACTGATGGTTTGGGAGATTTATTTGTGTGGGGACAAATACGGTGCAGGGAAAGAAAACACTGCTGCAATTAGCAACAATGTGTAAATTTGAGATCACTAAATTAGTGATTACAAAAAGGGAAACTTCTTTTTGAAACTTCAAGTGGGTAAGTGTTGCATTTCCTACTCCCAGTACTTTAGCACCCAGATCAGTGATTCTGCCATGCAGAAATCATATTGCTATTGAAATTGGAGGTTATGTAATATGTCAATATACACAGATCTTTACATGGGGAGGTTCTCCCACACAGAGACGGGTTGAACAAATAAATGGAATTTGGGACAAATACATTTCATTAAATTGTTGTGAAGAGATGCTGCCTTACCACCTGCACAGGGCACTCTGGTGAATTTCCTTCTTGATGCAGAAAGGAAAATTGTATTTGCAGCTTGGACAACTTCTTGTGTCTGGAACTTCATTTAATTCCCACAAGCAGGGATGAAAACTGGCCTCAGAATACTCTGAGAAGTTAGTGCAGAATGATATAGGGATGAGTAAAAATGCATTGATTTGCACTGTATAACAAACTCCATTCCGAGAGGTGGAGAGTTTGATATTTTTAGGTAAAGAATGTCAAAGAGTGGTTTCAAGTACATCAAGGATGTATTCCATAAATTCTGTAACTCTTCTTTTAAGTTTTTTTTATAGGCTTAAAGGCTCAAGTCTCTTTAATTTTAGAGATTATTTTTTGTGAGGGTATGGTTTATTTGCAGACAACTTTTCATAGACAGCTACAGAAACATTTCTGCTGCCTTCCTATTGAATTTACTTTAAATGCAAAAAATCTGGGGGGTCCTCAATTTGATCTGTCAGCTCACCAGCAGGAGAGCAGTACTATGATAGAAACATGTTAAAAATGATAAATAGCTCCAGCCACTCCAAGACTGAAAATAAATAGTGACCCCCGGCGAACAAAATTATTTGGAGTGTGGTCCTTCGTGATTAGCAGAGATCATCTCCCATTGTGCTATAAATCTTACAAATGGATTTCCACCACTTATTCCTGTTCTGAATCTATTATCGCAGTCACATTAAAAGGGTACAGACAGTAAAGGATATCAAAGAGCAAACTGCAAACACTGACCAAAAATCAGAGAAGGGAAACGACTGATTGCTGTGCAAGAGTCATAGAGCAGATTTGAAAACAAGCCAAGGATAATTGTGTACTTTACAAAACACAAGGTAAACATATAAAAAAAAAAAAAAACCCAAAACAAAAAAACAAACAAATAGTTTTTGACACACACAAAATCAATAGCAATTGTATCTAGATACCATATTGCTTCATGGATTAAAAAAATGCTATTGCTTCTAAAGTCATTGTAGGATCCTTGCAAACCCTCATGGAAGAGGAATCCAGTTGTTTCAACAAGACTTCAGCATTTTAGTCCCATTCTAGACCATGTCCTCGAAAGGAATCAAGTTTTTCTAAGCAAGTCAACTAGACTCAAACACTGTTGTCCATAATATTGTCTGGAAAATAAGATTGCTTCATAAGTAGACAGAAAGACAATACTGAAAGCAAAATTTAAAAAAAAAATCTCAAATTAATTGGGCTAAAACCACAATGTTTTTAAATTGCTCACTTACTTAGAGAAATAAATAAATATCCTGACAGAATAATAGAAAACTATCAAGCCTTCAGACACCATTAGCTTCCCATTATATGCAGGACTCTTCCTAAAGATCTCAAGTCCTGTGAGGTATTAAACTCAGAACTAGGATTTGGCAGCAAGTATTTGCCATTACATCCTGCAATTTTATAGCAAGCAAGCAGTTTAATTAACCAATAAAAGTGATGCTACTTTTAAGGATCTCCCTTGCAAAACAACTGATTGCACTATTGCAGAGAGAAACAATTCCCTCGGCTTCCCATCACTGCCACAGGCACACACATCACCCTCACTCCCACAGCCCCTCCTATCAATCCTAACATTTATCTGCCATTTTCAGCTGAACAGCCAAAGGGAGGTACAAACTGCAAGATCTTTAGCATTTTCCCTATAAAATCTTACAAAAGCAGGAATTCAGAGGCCTGATTGCGTTGGGTACTCCCAACAATCAAGTTCTAGCCTCCAAATCCTCTCAACCACCCTTGAAAATCTGAATTAAAATGTAGTTTCCTTATCTGAGAGATGACAGCTCTGTGATCTGTCCCAAACAGCTCATCTTGATAATTTCTGAATTCCCACAGCAGATCCTATTTGGTTATTCTGCTACTCTGCCTCTCTGCCTGGTTCCTGAGAATCACAACAAAACTGCCTGAACTGGAAATGGAATAAAGAGTGTTTTTTGCACAAATACCAGCTCTGGATATCCATCAAATTCTTTTTTTAACCAGACTGTGAAAAGCCAAACCAAATGATTAATGTGAGTATCAACTACAAACACTCAGAACCCAGGAACAACCTGGCTGGATGAAATCACATGCATTTTATGATACTGCAAATAGGAAAAAGAGATCTGTCTGTCATGGATGCCTTCCCAAGATTTCATGTTGAGTTTCAGCAGACTAAGTATTTGAAAACCTTGAGGTATTTGTTATCCTGTAATGAAGAGATTTTCTTCTTCTGTTCAGACAGTATGAAACTGAACTGTTAACACCTGTCCACTGAATGCTGTTTTTTCACCAGTTCGGGCTGCATTCTTGTGGAAAAAAAAAAAAAAAAGATTTCACAAGACAAAAGTATTTGTGAGAAAAAACTCCACTGCTTTCTTGACTTTCCAGGGAAATCGGCTGTGTGTGATGGAAATACTGACATATTTATCACAGGTTGAATCACATTCAACTCAAAAAGACATTAATCATTATAAAGAACATGCAGAGTTTTACGAAGAGGGAATAATATATTCTGCTTTTTCTTTCCATCATCTTTAATATGTTTTATATAATCAGTTTCCAGATGATTTGGGTCATTTAAACAGCAAAGGTTGTTTATAAATTCTACAATATAAACAAGGTGCACGGCAGAAGCTGATAACGAACATGAAAAATGTGTAAGAAATGTACTACTGGAAAATACAACATGCTTCAATGACACCATCAGGAACTGAATTAGAGTATTTGTCAAGTAACACCACTGTAATCTTTCCATCAGCAGCCTCTTCAAGTTACTCCTAAAAACCTTAGTTAAATTTTATTTTAGGTACCTTTATACACACACAGACATTAGATTACACATAAAAAGAAACCACTAATTTTATATTTTTACATGCATTTTAATTGTTCAATTGTTTTGTTTTCCTCCGGTCATAATTTATTCTGCAAAAGAACTGAGACAGAAACACAATGCCCATCACTGCCTATTGCCAGGTTTTCAGACCGCTGTCAGATACAATCTCTGTTCACTGCTGCCCCTAGAACTGTTCTCCTCTGGGGCCCTCACCTGTGTCTGCTCAATGGCTCAGGTTTCAAATGTAGGGGACAAATAAATCAGCAGCTGAGCCTTTGCTGTTGACAGCAGCCACTCACTGGATGCTCCTTCAATACAAGTGGTCACCACGTTGCTGCCTGTCCCCCTCAGATCCACATTTCCCATCTGCTCTTTGCTTTGCCCAGTCAGACCGAAGACAATCAGGCAAATAATGTTTGTTCCCATGTGTTTGGAAAGCAGTTAGCACAACACTGGAATTCCAGTCCTGAGCTGTTCCTTTTGTTCCTTACCTGGGTAATGGGTTGGACATCACTGAAAAACCACTTTAACATGCACTGTAAATCCACCTGCTATAATGTCCTTGTTCAATAGAGGTATAGGGTTTTTTTAATCAGAGAATGAAAATAAGATACAGATTTGCTAACACATTCTTGGAGTAGATGTTTTCAGTAGGGAAACAACCTTCAGGTACAAATACTCCTCTAGCATGAACTTTCCTGCCAAGGGCAGCAGAGGCCATGCAGAGACACTCACAAAGCTCATGCCTTGACCTGCTGTGATTTTGGCCACAAAACTTTACAGATCAGGCCAAACTGGGCCACTGCTTCCTCCCCCCACTGCACACTCAAATCATCTTAAACGAGATGGAATTTAACACACAGCCAAAGACACACGCAGTTGTGAGAGCATAAAGAACTTGAACAATCCTAATTTAGACATAATCCAAAGATAGATCCCAAAAGGATTCTGAAATGTAGTAAACCTCAATTATTTTTATGTTCTCAAAGCAATTATGTTGCTATTATCCCTTTATGTATTTATAAAATATACTGTGACTGACAACTTAAATTCATGGGGCAGTGTTAAGACACCCCTGCAGTCACCTTAACCAAGTTTGTTTAAATCCACAGCATGGATGGTGCTGAAGACCACAGCTCAAACAACTGAAGGGAATTTAAATTTTTATCTTTAACTTTTTTCACCAGTTCATTTACCTTAAAACAAAAACTGAAATACAGAATTATATCATGTCCTCACCACCAGTTGAACTTTATTTTATTCCTAAACCAATATCACTATTGTAGTACACACATATGGAAAATACCCCCACAGTACCTCAGCTGATATCTGTCATTGCCTTACCCTTAACACAGTGAAGGTTTAGTACTTCAGAAATAAAAACATTCCACTTAGACCTTCAATAAAATACTATTTTTACGCTGTTCTATAAACTATTTTGTACTCTTGCTTAAAATAATTACTATGCCCAGCCAGTTTATGTACACTAAGCAAAGAAAGATTTAAAAATAAAAACCAACACTTTTTATCTACTGTTAGTGTCTATCCTTAAAATTAATATATCATTTCTGGAAGCTCTGCTCACTAGAACTGGCAGATGCTCCATGGAAAATTGCCATTAACAATTAACACATAATGAAGAATCAACCTGCTGGGGCACCTGGGATAAATTTGGTTTTTTTCAATGCATTATTATTCCACTTGAGTGAGATAATAGATTATCATTTTTCAAGAAAGTGACATATGGAACATTTATGAGACTTTGCAAAAATCATTTGAGGCCCTTAACTTAAAACATTTATCTCACTCTTGGAGGGGAGGGGAAGGACTTTGACAGGGAGATTTTGGTGGGCCAAGTTTCTTAACGGAGAATTGAGAGACTTTTATCTCAAAGCCACTTCAGCTATGAAGCCAAAATTCAGTTTCCAGCTCATGCCTGGCAAAACTATTAGATTTGAAGAGATGCACTTGTTCTTCAGCTTTCTCCTTCCAGTGCAAAGACTTCCTCTTGTAGATGTCACATAATGCCTTATTGCTGAGAGGGTATAAATACATGATTTTTCTGTATTGATATATATATACATATATATATATACATATATATATATATCTATCTATAATGTCCCAAACTTTTGGAGAGAGAAATTTCTGTTCCAAACACCAATCACAACTATTTTGAAAAATATCAGAGGGAAAAAAAAAGCTATTGATTTCCAAGGGCACAGAACTTCATGAGCCACCTTTAGTAAATCTTTTCCTCCTCCTTCCCAGAGAAGCTGTGCCCAAGTCTGGTTGCTCTGGGATGAGGAAGACGTGGCCCCACAGTTGTGTATAATGGTTCCAGGCACAGCCAGTCTGACCTCCTGCAATCTATTCAGAGTTTTTCCATTTTCAGATTTCTTACTCGTTACTTAGAATGGGTGACTGAGCTGTTCCAGACCTGGCTGTGGTACAAAAAAGCTTTCAGACATACCGGGAGAAAGACTCTGTAAACCACACTTTTAATTCTTTAATTGTCAACATATATTTTTAGCCCTCAGTATTTATTTGTAAGAGGTTCAGCAGTCTATATAATAATTTGTAAAAAACACACAGAGCAGGGCAAAGCTTTGAAGGAAAAACCCCCTTTGCTGATGAAATGACAACTGTGAGACTCAAAAGTACAAGCAGGCAATGAAAGCCACAGGAGTTCTCTGCAGGAGCAAGGGGAATCAAGCACAGGGTTGTGTTCCTGGCTCTTACCTCTCTGGCTCGGTATCCTTCTTCACCTTAAGGTGCAAATGAACATCTGCTGGCTATCTAGGTGCATCATTGGGACACTAAAAGACAGAAAAACAAGTTAGATATTCCAAATACCTGAAGGACTTAAAGTGATAGAAGCGGTGATTAAAAAAAGATATTCTCTTGAATATGCTCTTACTAAAATAAGGTATGGTTATATATGAGAATATTTCTTATGTGAGAATATATGAGGTATTGCTTACATCTAATTAAAATGTAAATCTGGAAGGGAAATACAATAATAACGGTTTATTTAACTGAAATTCTCAAAAGTACTTGAACATCTAATTTTAACAAAAGAGGAGAAATGCTCAGAAGTATCTATTTTTTCTTAGTTGTCGCATAAAAATGCTAAGAATACAGGAGATTTTCATGCAGGCCAGTAATGCCCCAGTTTGAGGTATGACTCCTTCCCCCTCACTGAAGCAAAAATGTCACTCTGTGATGCACGTGGGCATTCAGAAACTGGGGAGGTTTTGACTTTATAATTGGTACCATTTAAGCTAAAAGCACCTTTCCATATCTAAGAGGAAGAAAACTGGAATCCCAGCGCACCAGTCACAGATACTTGCATATCAGACTGTGGGCTCCAAGTTCTGTGAATACCATGGCATCCCAAAACCTTGAACAGCAGCAGGAACCCAGATACACACTTGGTGAATTCTCTCATCGTCTGCTGGCCCAGAAGTTGGCACCAGCAAGATTCTGCCAGATTTGTGGTAGTGCCCCTGAGGATGAGCAGAGATGGCTGCCTTCATCCATGGGTATATTTTATAGAAATACTCCCTAAAGATAAATCTGTACAAAACTAAGCTGGTGCTACAAGACTGGGGAGTGGGGCAGCCCAGAGCTCTTGCAGTTCTCCACAATAAAGCAAACCAGGGTATTTAGGGAGGCTTCTCCCCCTGTTTGATTGTTTTTAATCGGAGAAAAGCCAAAACACTCTACCTGTCCTTTTAATAAAGGAGAGTTTTATAAAAAAAGAGCACTGCCTGCTCCTCACATGCCAGAGCATGCAAGAGGAGCAGGGTAAAAACACCCAAGGTCTGCTGTAAGAATGTCAACAAAAGCAGCAGGAATAGTTTTATGAATTTTTCAAAGCACATTCCTTCATGAGCTGACATACTCTCTGCATTTAAGAGCTTCCTTTGCTAAGCTTGTATTTGTGGTCTTCTTGTCATGTTGCCCTTGGAAAAAAATGTACAAGTTTACATTTCTGGGAACAGTGAGAAGTTTGAAAAAGAAAGAAAAAGGACAACGAAAATCCCCAGCTCTGGCAATAGCTCAGTGCTTAAAGCAGTCTGAGGAACCAACTGCCCCAAAAGAGTCCCTGTCCCCAGTCACATTTAAAAGAAATTCAGAAACAAGATAAAATAAGTTACTGCCCAAATCCATGCTACGAGTAAAGGTGGACAAGAAAAACCAGTCACAACTTTCATTGGTTAAAAAGATGCAAAATTGGCCCAGCAAAATTTCAGTCATTTGTCAATTTGACAGAATTCAGTTGATAGAAAAGTCACAAAAACAAAAACAACAAACAGAATAAATTGAGGGCTATACTTTTTCAGAACACTGAAATAAAGATAGAACACACTTCAGATATAGAGTGCAATATCTACATTTTACTACTTTGATACAATCTCTTTCTATGAATTCACCTGTATCTTTAAAATTTTTACATGAAATAATTGATCATTAAATATCTGGAAATGCTTTTGTTATATGTGAAAAACATGGTCAATGATTTGGGGTTTATGATAAATTAGAAAATCCCTAGTTCATCTCTTCAACACAGCTGGTGTGGTTTCACATGCCATGTACCCAGGGGAGGACAGCCTCAAGTTGTGACAGAAAGGTAGGGAAGAATCTCACTTTGCACCCCAAAAAGCGACACTGGTTGATTCATAGCTCCTGCTGAAAAATGGGATAGCTTAACATGTCCTGGACAATCCATCTTCCCTTCAAAGACATGCACAGCTGACTGTGCCTCCACAAAAATGCTTCATTTATAATTCTGCAACTCCTGGCTCAGAAACTTTCTCCAGATTCCAAGATGCCCAGAGCCTTGAGATGGAACAATCCTGACCCTCACTGGGGTCTTCCAGTTAGGATGCCCCATTCCTAAATACAGTTTGCTCTGTGTTTTCCTGCCTGTTCTGTACTCCAGGGCACACACACAATACCTCAATCAGCTCTGCTGCCCTTAACACAGCCCAGAAGCTCTCCTGATACTGGGTATTTGGAAATGAACAGATATTTATAGACATTTTTCACATGCAAATACCCTGTAGGTTTTGGATGGATGCTTGAGAGCTGATTTGTCCTTTAACATGTCCGTAGCAAAGCTCAGCAACGTGGAAATCCAAGCACATTTCTCATTTCAGGACATCTCTACTGTGGGTGCTCTCTCCTTCCCTGCTTTTCCCAATGATTTTCCCTTGCACAGTAACTAGAAGCCACATACCTCTTGGAATTTCTGCTGAAGTTTCTGTGTTCTCTCCTTTTTAATAGGCTAATTCTCTTTCTCAGAATGATTTTGTGAATTCTACAAGATCTAGGAAGGCTAAGGACAAACTGTGAAGATTAGATAGTCTGTAGATTTTTCTGTCTGCTTATTAGGCACAGTGAGTTTAATCTAAATGAGTTTTCTGTATTCCCCCTTAATTTTTCTCCCTATAATCTCTCTTACTCACACGTAATTCACATATGAAAAGAAAAAGCCTAACAAAAGAAAGAAATGTTAAATCATTGTTCTGCTTTAAATTCTCAATCCCCTGAGTGGTTCCCAACCCACAAGTGCTTCTTTATTCCTTTCATTCCAATTACAATTTAACCATCAAACAAAATAACCAGCAAAGGAAATAAGTTATGCAATATATGGCATTCCCCTGGAAATATTAAGTAGTTTTTACAATAGGTTATTTGACAATGCTGAGAAACAGATAGAAGCAATTAACATCAAATTGTTACTTTCCTCCAAAGGAAAATATTTGTTTAATTCCACCATTGAAATGAAAACAGAAATTTAATTACAACAGCGTTTTATAACTGCCTATCCAGACTAACAACAGCACAGTCATATCTCTCTGGAGTCCTATTCAATATTAACGTGGAGCGTAGGTGAGTCAGTGCAAGAACATCACAGGTTGCCAACTGTCACCCTCCTCACATTCCAGAAAAATACCAGCACACAGGAATTTAAGCTCTGTAAACTATGACCACTTTTTTTTAAAATAAACACATAACTATCAGATGATAAGAAAACTGAAATATCCATTTTCCCATCTTTTGTATTTGAGCTGCAGATTTAGTATAAGCTTGGTCTGCAAGAGCCCACACTGCAGCTTCCCATACTCTACTGCCAGCTGTGAATTAAGATCGCGCCCAATGAGATTTTCACCAAGACAAATCAGGACTATCACCAATAATCCTTGAGAAGCATGGCAGCAAGAACAAGAAACTTTTGTTTTATTCTGCAGTGAATAAGAAATAGCTGTTCAAAGCCTTCAAACATCATCTGGTGTTTAGAGGAAGCCACATACAAGCCTTGAGTTCAGTGTGACCCTCAGGGACACCTCTGGGCTGTGGGACCTGACCACATGAGCAGCAGTGACACTGACAATGGACATCATTTGGCTGCACAGGAAATGCAGTACCTTTTAAAACCTATTTTAAAATTAGGAACAGTAACACCACAGGCGTGACAGTAGCTAGTCCTCCCCTTCTCGCTTTGCATTTTGATCTTGTTGTCATTTATTTGTATTTACAGAAAGCAGCTAATTAATTCAGAGTGCCTGTTCATTGTGGGGCTGCATTTTCTTACACACTGAATAACAACATAGAGACGGGTGGGAGAACTACAAAGGGAGAAAAACCAAACAGAAATAGGTTATGAATCTTAAAATTCTTGTGTACTGGGAGAACAAAGAATGAAAGTTGATTTAATATAAGGAACAGGATTTCTACAGACAATTCAGAACCACAACATTCACAAAGGTGTCTTTCAGTGAGAGTAGTGGAGTGTTCATCCCAGGGCTTGATAAATCCAGCTCTTACTGTACTTCAGAATTTGACTTAAGCCAGCACCTTATCACCATTTGATAATACAATACAGGAAAAAACCTAGGAACACATTAAAGAGCTGGTTCAGTTATAACTGCAGCTGTTTCTTGTAAATTCCATCTTTTGAATAATAAAATTATTGGGCAATTAAAAGCAATTGCCACTTCTGTTTTCCTACTGACAAAACATTACAGAACCACTGCTTTTTCCTGTTTATAGGAGAGCTCATCATCATCATCACCATCCAACAAACTGCTCTGTGGGTCACACTGGGTTTGCAAAGCGAGCTAAAAAAAGGAGCTGCAGGTGGAGTGGGTGGTTAAAGAGCAAATAATCCACGCTGGCAAAGCACAGTGCCACAAACACCCTGCCCCACTGAGCAGGCTCAAGCACACTCACGGTGTGTTTGCAGCAAGGCCTCTTGTCAAATGCTGGTGCCAAATTCATGTTTGAGTACCCAAAGTGAAACTGCTCAGTGCAACAGTGCACGGCTGGGCAAAATCCCTCACTTCCAACAAACACTCTGGTCTGGGGCTTTTTTATCATCTTGAGATATACTGTTCAATTTACCTTGTCTTTATAGAGGGAACTGCAACCAGCCACTGTGCTGGCTCTGTGAGGCCACAGGCATCAGCTCAGCATCCTTCCCCTGGAGCTGTGCTTTAGCTCAGGGACTGTTCCCTCGTGACCACTTGGCTCTGCACTGGTGGTTGGCGTGGGGCTGTGGGTGCCAGGGGCTCCGACACCCGGGTGCCAGCGGCTGCAGTGCCAGGGATGCAGGGCTCAGACACCCGGGTGCCAGCAGCTGCAGTGCCAGGGATGCAGGGCTCAGACACCCGGGTGCCAGCGGCTGCAGTGCCAGGGATGCAGGGAGCAGCCCCCGAGGAGGTGCGTGCTGCACACACACACGTGTGCATAATATTCCTGTTCTAACTCCCAGAATTCCAGCCTGATCAGTCAGAGAGGGGAACAGGCTGGGGCTTTTGATCCTGTTTGTGCATGAGGGGTGAATGTGAGGGTACAGAGCTGCTCAGAGAGATGTGTGCACTACCCCAAACACATGTCCAGTCTCACCCACCGCATCTCCACCAGTGAGTAATTAAGTTCAGCTTTTTTTTTTTACATATTTACTTGTTCAATAAGACTTTCTGCACTTTTAACCAAATGTAATTTGCCAAGAAGTTCTGAACTTCTACCTCCTATGCATAAATTATTTGCTGCTATGCTGGTTCAAAATGCCTGTGCTGAAATGGAATAGGGCAGGATTTTCACAGGCCGTGTGATTTACCTGAGAGAACACATGCAAGTTACAGTGATCAGCTGTCATCAGCTTGGTGACAAAACCTCTTCATCAGCCATAGGCTCCAGTAGAGTGTATGTGATAAATTTTGTCACCTGTAGTGGGATGAAAGGTAATGCAAAATTTATTAGTACTAGACAAAAATAGCAAATATTTGGATAAAAGTTTCAGTGTAAATGGCATAGAAAAGACTTGTTTTCCCCTTCCATTTCAGATGGTAATGAATATTTAAAATTTTCAACAACATTTTCAACCGATAGTCTAAAGACTGTATAACTTTTCAAACTTAAAAAGTGATACAAAATAAGGAGTAGAGGAAGTGCAGGAGGATAGGACTCTACTTCTGATCATGGTAAATTCAATGACCAATTGATTGATTGAGATAAATGAGGAGCAAAAGCAAACAAAGTAGTTCAAGGTGATAGTTAACTGATCACAAAAAAATCAAATAAATCACACTTCTGGGGAAATTTCTAGTGGAGTGATATTTGCAGCAGTTTGTGGGAAGCAATCCACTGAAAATTTCAAAGCTCTTTACCCTCTGCTCTAACACACAATCCCAAACTTTGATGTTCAGTATACACAAAAATAAATGAATATTCAGACCTTCTAACAAAAGAAGAAGGATTTTGTGTAAGAGCCGTGACAGTTACAAATTTGTTGAACACCTTGAAAACTCAAATAAATAGGAAATATAAGAAAAGCTTCCTCTTTGCAATGTTACAAGGCAGATCCTTCTGCACTTCATTCTACCCCAGCAGGAATAATGCTGTGAGTGGGAAGGGCTGGTACCCATCACACACAGGCTGAAGCAGTTTCTTTACAGCATCATCACAGTGCCAGGAAAATTAATCCACAAACACCAGAGTTTTATGTCCAGAAAGGAGACAGAGGAGTCCTGTTACTTTGTTCTAATAAAGGGAGAGGCCATGGGGGATTTCCCCTGGGGTCTCTCAAGTTGTTAGAGGACGCAGCCTCCTTTTTATCCCAATTTCCCAGCCGCATTTCCCTCTCTCTTTCCCCATTGGCTGAGGTACTTGAGAGGTACAGACTCCCCAGATCGCCTAATACAGACCTCCTTCTAGTGTGTACCCCCCTTTTTCTTTTCCTATGGAATTTATGGTTCTTCCCATTGCTTCTGTCATCTCTCTGTATCTATCTGTACCTATCAGCAAACCCACAGTTTGTTTGTAAAGACAAATCCCTCTCACTCCTTTCATCAAGCAGTGGAGTTCCTCCCGTTGTTTCTTTGACCTCTAAGTATCCAGCCTTTACCTGTCAGCAGACCCACAGTTTGTTTGTAAAGGCAAATCTATCTCATTCCTTTCAACAGGGAAAATAGAGTCTGAAAGTCTGTCCTCCCTCCTCTCAGCAGGCTCCCAGGTCCCTTCTGCTGGGTGCTTCTCACACGCCCTGCAGGGAGCTGCACGCTTCTGGGTCAGTGCAGGACCCAGGTGTACACACACACCTGAAACATAAAAGACACCCTGCGTCTCCAGGTCCAAACTTCAAATTTCAGACCAGACAGGCACAGAGGGACTAACAGAGGTACCTGACCAACATTAGAAAGTAAGAAAAACAATAATGCTGGAGTCTGAAGTGCACATTGGAGGGTGACCGGAGGCCACAGAAGTGACCGATTTCTTTATACAGAGAAACATTCTTGCTGTACTGCCCATTTCAAAGCAGCAGCTCTTATCTTCATTTACAGCTCATCTGCTCAAACACACCAAAGAAGTGTTGCAGGAGTACAAACCACTGAATGTTCCAGTCATTTTACAAGCAACATTTAATTTTACTGTGTTACCGTGTTAAACCGAGCAATGGAAGGAAACACAATCAAATGCTCATTGTATTTAAAGGGCTTCAAAGAGATCAATTATCTTTATATGGATAAGAAACTGCTATCGATTTCCACAGTGTTATTCAAATTCCATTTAAGCAATGAATTGCTCTGCTTTGTTATCAGCAAGAGGAATGCATTATGGTGGTGCAACCCAATACTTAACTCTGCTCAAGCAAGCACAGAGCATTGGCTTCTCTAAACCAGGGAAATCTCTCCAGCATCGATCTTTCTAATGGAATGGAGCAAGAAACAGATTTCTTTTCCAGCATTCCTATGAAGATGCTGGGCAGAAATAGTGCATCTCCAAAAGGTGCAATGTAAAACCTACTTAGAGATGCCAGCAATTCAGGCCAGGGCTGTACCTGGGTTTGGGGACAAAGGAAAATCACTTTCATCGAATCACAGGCAAGTCTGACTACCTTCCAGGGAAATTCACTGGCATCCAAAGTGTCTCAAAGAAGAAAAACCCTTGCTGGATGCCTAATCAAGCCAAGCAAGTCTTTACATATTACCCAAATTTTTTTCCTCCACATTTTAGTCAATTTAACTCAGTGATTTTATGGAAATCCTGGCTTTTGAACAATTCTGAACCTCTCCACAAATTGATAAGAATTTAAGCAAGAGAAAAGAAGTTATTAATGGTTTGAAAGGACAGAGCTAGGCCTAGAAAGAAAATCTGATGAAAATACAAGTGTTTGCAGCATTTCTTTGGCATCTCCTGTCAGCCTGCTTGATTACAGCTTGATTTTCTTCAGTCAAAACACAGCTACACCCCCAAACAGTTGTGTGACTCCAATCAATCCACTTTGTGTTCACCAACAGAAAAAAAATAGGTGCCAAATTGGGCTGAAGATTTTTATTAACCTCTAGGGAAAAAGAAAAATATCAGAACTGATAATACCTAACTCTCTGTGTAGATCACAGCATCAGAAAAAATCTGCAGAGGGAATCTAAGGTTTCTAAGATTACCTTGGAAACCTTGATAAAAGAACTATTGCAAGAGGAAAAAACACCCATCACTCATAGAATACTGCTCTCTAGGGGAAGGGCAGCTAGGAGGCACAATGTAGAACAGATTTAAAACTTGTTTTATCAAATTTAAGGGTAGTTTTCAAGTCTGCCCACTTCCAAACTGCAGGCAAAACCTCATCTCCCCAAAAGGCTCTGTTCAGATGGAGAACTACAGCTGGATCAGCAAGCCCTGATGTGACCACGTAGATTCAGTGGCACAGTGCCCCAGAGGACACAATGCAGTGAATGAGGACAGGGTTTCATTTGATGCTACCATTGTGAACACATTCCTGTTGACTTTTCTGGCTTCTCTCTTTTACCTTTCCCCACAATTAAGAAGAATTGCTACCCCAGCCAAAACCAGCTCACTGAACTATCTCCAAAGTCCCCCACCTGTGAGATTTAACTGCTTTTGCAGGTTTTCTAAAATTTCCAACCCGAAGGTTAAAATGTTGACCTGCAGTTTGGAAAAATGCAGTATTTGCTTGCATAAGAACACCCATCTGAGGGAGGAGGCAGCCTCTTGCACTCACCACCACAGCTCCTCAGAGGACCTTCACCCTCAGCTGAAGAACTCTCACACTGAAGTGGAATGACTTTCCCAAGCTCTTCACTCTCCTGATTACCCCGGGATTGTCCCGAGCCCTCCCTCTTGGACAGCCAGCTGCCACAAGTTACTGTTTTCTTATTTGCTGTCTAATAAATCCATACTGTGGAGTTTGTAATTGTCCTGATCCCCGTTAGGTTTTGACTGGGTGCCTGTGAACAGCCCTGCTGCCAATAGCAAACACAGCAACCAGGGGATGTGTGCAGCGTGTTTGATGTGAGAAATGAAAAATCAATGTAATATGCCCTTACTGTAGGCACCTGCAGATAACATCCAATAGAATTGATTAAGTCCTACACAATAGATAATAAAGCTAATTAAAACCCAACTGGAATATCACACTGCAGCTCCACATTTAAATGCAGTGGTAAAGACAATGGAAGAAGAAATTAAAGAGAAAACTTAGATATGACTAATGGAGGAAGGCATCAATCTACACCTAGATAAAGGTTTATTATTGCCCCACAAAGTCAGAACACATCCACAGCGTTCATATTTTGCTTATCCTGAACACAAAACTTATAACCTCATATGTTGCAGTATAACTTTGACACATTTTTTTAATTAAATAGCAATCCACATATTCATGTTATTCTGCTGAGATAGAATAATTTCCTTTTATTCTGCCCCTAGATATCACAATTTTAAAGATTTAATGATTTTATAATCTTCAAGAAAAGGATCCAAAATAATATCTGAAACAAAATGAAAATATAATAAAATTAGCACCAAAATTTAATGTGACATTTCCTGCATTCCCTATGAATACAGAACTTTATTTAGGTAAACATTTCTCTATTGACTGCATATACACCCCTGTAGTTATAACTGCCACTTTGAAAGGAAGAATGTGATAAAGGAACAAAAGGAAGGAAGCAAGGGAGGAAAAAAACATTTCTTATTTTAATTGGGTATTGCAGAAGAAACCCTATCCTGGGTGTAACTCTAAAAACCAACTAATTCTCAGTTTCATTTCTCTTGTCCGTTCCTAAAGCTCATTCCTTAAAAGCATAAAGCAAACAGAATCCCATCAGAACAATCTGGTTTGCATAGGAGATGAGACTGGGAACGAGAAATGCCTCTCATTATCTAGGGAAACTTTCAAAAGAATAAAAAGGTCACAGTTGTTTGTAAGCAGGACAATATTAGAGACTTCCTCAGAATTGTGTTAGAATGTTCTGAAATAACCTTTTTCGTTTTGCTATTATCAAAGAACAGTTCAGACAGGAGTAAAGTTTGGTGCTCTTCAAAATAAACTTCAGAACAGCAAGGGCAAAAGAAACAGTTTTGTGCTGTGTAATTCTCACAGCAGCTGTGCCAGCCTGCAGTGCCCGAGACCCTGAGCACACACAGTGTGCCCTGACTCCTCTGGGCAGCAATTTACCAAACAAAGGGCTTCTGGATTAGACATCTAGGTTAGTTTATCTTTTTTACACCTGGTCAGTCTGGGCTGTTCCCACCAAGATACACAGAAGAGATTCAAGGGACACAGAGCAGGTAAACGCCAGCCCAGCGCCACTGATCAGTGCACGAGGTGGAGTCCTGCTCCCCAAGTCCCGGCAAAGATTGATGGCTTCAGTTCATAACCACCCAGTATCTTCCTTCTATCTACCTGGTATCCTCTATCATGTGTCTATCATCCATTGTTAATTGGGCAGGTATTTAGCCACAGTTCAAAGAGGGTCTGGAAGCCAATGAATCTCCCATGTCCTCACTTGGAAGCATTCACATTTGATTTCTGTGTTTGAAGTCTTTCCTGCTTTGACCTGTTCTACAGCAGCCTTGCAGAGGTCAAACAAAAGGCAGAGGAGCTGTAGTCCTGCACTCCTGCACAGACTGGACACTGGTAACTGGGCCATGAATTTTCTGTCTGTCCAGCTGCTGGCTCCTGGCTGTCCTGAGCAGTTTAATCGTTAATTGTCCAGCTGAACGACTGCGTCATCTCCAGCCCTCCTGAACGTGGCAGGTGTAATGGGGAACCACTTCTGGTCTTTGCTTTACAGCGAAGAACCAACACTCCCGCAGGTCAGAAGGATCTGGTGAAGAGTACAACACCAGGAAAACCACAGTGCAAGTGCAGCAGGAAAGTGAGTCTGACCTCGAAAAGCTGAAACCACATTTTTGTTGAGAACTGGTGCAACTTATTATCTACACAGTGTGTTAACTTAAGCATAACAGCAAAAGGTCTTTTAAATCAGTTTAAAACTTAAAATAAAATAAATACTTCTAAAAAAAAAAAAATCCAAAGCTGCCTGTATTTTGCTTTTGTGCAGAAACTCCATAAGGAAACATAAGGATAAAACACGGTTCTATACGATGCATCCTTTTCTTGTGAAAAGATACTGTGAGTGACAACTCTCCTGTGGTCTCGAGAGCAAGCTGCCTAATGAACAGCAAGAGCTCTTTAATGTTAATGAAAACATCCTGTCTAACTCCCCTTCAGACACCGTCTTTCACTCTGTGATGATCATCTTTTAAGTTGCCACAATTCCCTGCTCTGAAGGAGCAGCTGAGCTCGTCAGCAGCCTGGGTGCAGTGTCAGAGATGAGCTGAACTGCTCCTGTTACTGCTAATGGAGTTACCTACCAAACCCCCACGTGCTGGGTTGTCAAGTTTTTATTAAGCAATAACATCTTTGGAAGATTCCAGTACCAAAGGTTTAAAAGGAATGGTCTGGGTTTTTTCCATCCTTGTATTAGAAAAAATTACGTCTTCCTTCTGACATTTTAAAAACCTATCTCACATCTCTTTCTAATAAACAGAACTTTCAAGGACTTAGTGGGGTATTGTGGCGACATCCAAACAGCAGGAGAGCAGATTAGAACTTTCAGTGACTGGATGGAGAATTTTACAAGTAGAATAACATGCAAAACTATGAGAAGAGCTCAAGATTTCTCTACGCCACATGCACATATGTATCGACTCTTACTGACATTTTAGGTATTATGTACAAAAGAAGAAAGCAGCAGACTTCAGATGAATTAACATCCTGTCTTCTTGTAAGGGAGAATAAGGAACCTTAGTCTTGTCGTGTATCTACAGAATTCATACATTTCTCACTAACTTTAAATCTCTATTAGCCATATGTAGCAAGTCCATCTGTTTTGACTAAATTTGACTATGAAACCTCTCTATGCATATGATAATCACATATTGATCTTGAATATATTCTTACATACTCAAATATTCCACTGGAGCTCGTTGGCCAATCTCTTTATGGTAATTAGTGGTTAGAGGAGCTCTGAAAACAATCTCGTTATGACAGGAAGGAAAACAGCCTTTTCAGGACATCCACAGTTTTGGTTTTGTTAGGGCTTTTTTGGGTGGTTTTTTCCTGGATTTCAATAAAGGAGTTATCAATGCAGTAAACAGGGAAGAGAATATGAAATTGTGTCTATGGCAACCATATTACAGCTCTCCACTTTGTATGGCTCTGGCTTTTCAGTAGATTCTCGTATTCACACTCATCTTTTCCTGTAAACGGGTCAGTTAAAACATATCTCAGAATTATTTCACAATTGCTACCAACTACAGGATTGGATCTGTAAATTCTCATTTGAAAATGAAAGTGTCTTTTTAGGAAGAAAAATGGAAAAAAAAGGAAATCTCTACTGAGCTAATTGCTTCCTAGAAAGCTTCTGCTGTTGTTGCTATCTGGCACCAAACTCTGCTATTGCAGACAATTATTGCAAGAATATTTACAAGAGGATAAAGGCAGTTCTGTGGGAATGATATATTTTGAGAAGAAAAGATATCCTCTTTCTTTCTAATCATATAAATTTAATTTCTAAACTTCACTAGAATAAAACTTGCATGTCTCCTGTTGGAGGTGGTTTTGGGGTTTGGGTTTGTTTTCCCAGAAAAGAGCTATAGGTGCTATCTGTAATAAAATTGATCTGTTCTGAATTCCAAGAATGAAAAGCTGCATTGAACATCCAGATTTACTACTGCTGATACAGGGAGCTGTAGCATTAAGGCAACATACAACAGGTGTAAGGTAATTTGAAGTATTAGAAACGTCAGTGCTCTCAGAGATCATGCTTCATTCATACTTGTCACAAGAGACTCCTACACTGGCATTGAGGATTATGAAAAAAAGAATTTGACATAATAAATAAAACATACTTAAGAGGAATGTTTGCAGGCTACAACAGGAATAAAAGAATGCATTATTTTCCTGCATTAATTCAGTGGCAAAAGGCTGCCAACCCGTGATAGAAACTCTTTTAACTTGTCATAAATGTTTACTATCTATTTTCAGTGAGCTGGTGATTTCTCAAACTCATTTTCTTCAAGGAACTTTCTAGAGACCTTCCCAGCATGTTTTCCATGAGGCGAGCTCTGCACACCCTGCTACTTGAGTACAGCTCAACCCTAATCTAGACTTAACCTCATAAAAATATCAGAGCCTTGCAGTTAATAATTATTTGAAGGAAGGGATAGGACATGACTCCATGACTTGGTATTAGCTTTCAGAGCCCCCTTTTGTATCTTCTTTATCCCTTTAAAAACACAATGCAACTCATTTTCACATCAGTGTTTTAAAACGAATCCTCTCTCTTGGCTCCTAAACCATATAAAGAATTAAATCTTTACTGTTATAAAGTCTCCTCAGACTTCTTAATGCTTAATAAAAAATAATGACAGTTAAAACTGTTTTAATACTCACATTCCAATCCCCTGCCTACCTCTTTCCTCTCCTGGGTACTGTTGTAAGACACGTTCCTTATCCTGGGCTTCCTTTTACATTCCTTAATGAGCAGCAGAGTGGTCTCTTAACTGTCCTGCACGTAAATGGATTAAGTTTCACATGAACAGAGATCCCCAGGTATGTGTTAGGAAAGCTGTAAGCAATTGTGTGAGATGGGATGAGAGTGGAAACGTAATTCACCTGCTCCTGACAGCAGAAGCACCAACTCTCGGCAGCATTTATTTTGACTCCCAATGAAAAGACCCTTTTAACTCGTCACATCTTTTATTCAGCAACTCATTTTCTGCTAAGCATTAAAAGCCAGTAGGGTGTGAGGATTTGTTCCAAGGCTTGCTGAGATATTACTTACACAAAGGAGTTGCAGATCATTTCTGCTGAGTAAAGCCACCGGGGATCTTTGAAATTCAAATCCATCTTACCCCCACCCAGCACACGGAGTTGTTTCTTCTCCCTTCTCTTTGGTACTCCTCCCAACACTCTATTTTGCTCCATATTTTTCTGCAACTTTTATTCTTTCCACTCTAACTTCTGAAAATAATAACTGTCTAAAACATTTGAGAGCATTATCTACGTCATTGTTCCTATCTCCAAGAAAACAGTGTTCCATTAGAACTGCTTTAAGTTTACATGGCTACTCAACACAATATTTCCAGGCAAAAATGATCAAAAGTGAGGTTTGTTTTCAGGATGAACCACTACCATTCTGGATGGGTCACTATTAGATCAGGCCTTTTATACACATATATTATCCCTCATAGTTCTTGCTCTTGGAACCCTGCATCAAAGCCAGCCCTGCTGGCAGCTGTACAGGTAATGACCTCAAGTAACAGCAAATCTGTCAGCATGATACAATCAGAACTTTTTCCTTGGTAGACTTATGGCATCTCTTTCTCACAAACTAAGAAATTACAAGTTTACACACTTGCGTAGAGAACAGCATCGTATAAGGAAAGAGAGAAGTTTCTCTCTTAGGGACACTTATGAGATAAACAAACCCTCTATAAGAGAGTACAACTCCTGACTGACATGAATAATTCACTCCAGTACATAGCAAAGAAGCAAATTAAATATGATTTACATCCATTTATTGAATTTATCAATGTTTTAGTCATTAGCCCTCATTCCCCATCAAGCACAATAATAATGTCAATGTTAACTTTCATTTTAGAACCAATTATCCAGGTCCTGGAGTGGCTACTGGAAAACACATAGTAAGGAAAACTATTGAAATATGACCCTTTCAGCTCCCTTTTGAACCAAACAGAGAACAACCTTCACGTGGATGTCATGTGAATTAACATTCCATAATCCGTAAAGCAAACCTTCAGTAGGTTCCTTGGAATACAGACTTAACCGAGGTACCCCACACTTGTATTTCAGTCTGTGTTATCCAACACCCAGCTCCCCAAGGGCTCCTCTGTTACATGTCCCAGTCCCACCCTTTGGTATTTCCATCACAGCCCTTGGGTTAGTCAAGAAACTACCAGGTAAAATACAGAAAAGGACTCTGGAATGGAGTAGAATTCTGTCATACAAACATGTATTCTCATTGCTTTTGTAACCTGATGATCACCTCAGCAATCAATTTATTATATTTCTTTTATCAGTGTCAGAACCTCTAAAATTTTGCTTGGGCATTCTCCAGGGAGGTGGAATATGTGAATGTGTGCCCCTAGCTGATTTAAAAACGAGCCTAAATCTCACCTCCAGGGAGTATATTCCAACTGGTACCTCAGCAGATCCAACGCTGGTTTAACTGGACAAGGGCAGGGGACAAGGCAGTAAATGCCACCAGGATTTGCTGGTTCCTTGAGAGATCTGCTGCTCTTGGGAGCTGGCAGCTGTAAGGATGTGGAAGAAAACTGAAAATGTAATTGCAGCATTATTCAAGTACTGCTAGGGCCTCCTTACGGCCCCGCAGCCCTGACAAAGACACAGCAGAAACGGGAGAACAGCAGAATGCGATGCAAAGAGGCAGCAGGAAAAGACCAGGGTGAGTGAAAAAGCAGTCAGGCACTGGGTATGGATTGATTTAAAGGGTGGGGGGAAGGAAAAAGAGACACAGTGTCCAGAGAAAGAGCAAAACCAGCTCTAATTAGTTTTTCCACCAGCCCAAGACAGATTGGCAACTGCTAAACTTGGCAATCACAAAAACCCCATCTGGAACCACCACCAGAATCTGCCCCTGCATTCTAAAAGCAAAGCACAGCGAAACCTTCCAGGGGCTGAGGGACACCATCAAATATATCCCAGCCCTGCAGTAATCCCTCGCTTTCCAAAAGTCCTGATCCAGAGTCAAACAGTCACCCAGAATAAAGGCTCGACTTACAGCAACTCCAGCTTTTGGGAGTACAGCCACACCAGCGTGGCACTGCCACCAAGCCAGGCAGGGTGTGAGGGCACAGCTCAGCCCAGCTGACACAAGGAGAACCCAAATCACCCACAAATTCAGCCTCTCCTCACCTGTGATACCCTAAAGTCTCTTGCCAAAGGTTGTCCAGGCAGTGAAGGTAATTCTTCAATAGTAGATGGGAGATATCTGAGTTCTGGAGAGCACCAGGATTTGGGACTACTCATCGTGGAGAAGAGAAGGCTCCAGGGACACCTCACTGCAGGTTTTCAGTGCCTGAGGAGGCTAAAGAAGAGCTGGAGAATGGCTTTTACAAGGGCACGGAGTGAAAGGACAAAGGGAATGGCTTCCAACAGAGAGGAGCAGGGTTAGATGGGATATTGGGAAGAAATTCCTCCCTGTGAGGGTGGGGAGGCCCTGGCACAGGGTGCCCAGAGCAGCTGTGGCTGCCCCTGGAGCCCTGGAAGTGTCCAAGGCCAGGCTGGACGGGGTTTGGAGCAGCCTGGGACAGTGGGAGGTGTCCCTGCCATGGCAGGGGATGGGATGGGATGAGCTTTGAGGTCCCTTCCAACCCAAACCATTCTGGGACTCTGTGATTTCACAAATGTATCTTTGCTTGTTTCTTGCAAATTACTGGAACTTCATGGAGGAAGCCAAGCTCCTGAAGCATTTCTGAATCTGGGCCTTTGTGTCAGGAAATTCCATGAAAACTGTCATGTGTCATAAGTTTATCTAAAGCACAGATTTTAGTGGGAAAAAACAAGGAGTATGATTCTATGATTCTCGGTGCAGACTGGTGACAGGATGTCAGCGTTCCTAAATGTATTATATTAGGAAGGATTTCAGTCTGAAGCATAAGCATTATCAGATAGATGAGCTTAAAAACAACCTTGGAAAATAATCACAAGTTTTATTTTTCTTGTGTTGTCTGATCACTAAAAAGCATCTTTAAAAATTTATCTTATAGTGCTGAGATGAAGAAAACATGCCTTCAGTGATATTTGATTGCTCCTTGGTAGATAATTATTTGTTCAAACAAAATTACCCAAATTTCCTTTGCAATCCTTTGCTGCCATCTGTTGGCAAGGAGGTGTTGAGAAGAAGCAATTTGTTGACACAAATAACAACTAAAAGGAAATGCTTGTCTACATCCCATGAAATGCATAAATGGATGTGATTACACTTGCATCATTTGGTCTGCTGTATTTTTTTTTCATCTTGCTGCAACCTTAGATTTCAAAAAGGGTGAGATAGGTGCTGAAAATTAACATTGCCAAAATTCCCAAATCTTGTAATGCTTAAAGACATTTTCTCAAAAAAGGAGACCAAAAAAAACCCCAAAAAAATAAACAACAAAAAACCCCAAAAAAACAGACAAGGTAAGGGTTATCTTTTCAAGAGACTGTAGATAGAGGCAGCATTTTCTTCTTTTTTGTACAAAACCTTCATGGTGAGCCTGTATTTGTTCCAGTGGGAGTTACTTACTGCACTGCCTGCTCTTTAGGGTAGCTGTGTGTTTGTAAGCCCAGCTTTTGTAAGCCTAGTCGCTAGAATTGACAGCCCAAGGCCTGGCTGCACTCTGGCTGGGGAGCCTAGCAGGTGAATTTACCATTATTGCACCGAGCCTGACTTAAACATCGCCTTTTCCATCTTTCTGTTCATGAATTGCAGATCTGATGCCAGTGAACAAGCACCTAAACCTCCACAGCAAGTCGAGTCACAAACTCCACACACACGTAAAGATATTCTGGAGAGGACTCAGGTGCAAAGGAAGGTGCCAGAGCAGCAGATGTGCCTCGTGCTCCCAGCAGACACGCAGAGCCATAAAATTCCAGCCCTCATTAGCTCCTTGACCTCAGGCTCACTTACTGACCTCGGGAATGCTAATGCTGGAAAGGCAGGTGAAAAACTGAAGCAGGAATCTGATCCCATCTCAGGCTAGAATACAAACATCTGGGTTTGACTTTGATGGATAAACTCTACACCGAGCCCAGAGAAGCCAAATGAAACAGTTAATGTTGATCCCTGAGAATGGCCCTACACTTTGGTGCTGTTTCTTTAATTCCTGGTTGATGAAAAAAAAAATCCCATTCTGAGTTAATCAAATTACCCCAATCACAAATCTTAAAAGAATTAGGAGTCAAGGTAGATGTCTCCCAAGTGCTAGCATTTCAGAATTGGACACTTTCTGAGGCACAGCTTGATGGATATTTTAAGGATAAATTGAAAGATACAAAGGATTGGGTCAATCAGTTCAATTGGAATAATCTGCTTAGTAAGTTTTTACAGTAACCTCAAGTGAGAGTTAAACTGAGATCAAGTTTTTGCACTGGCAGCAAGTCCTTTTGTCCTCTAAAATACCATCTGTTAGATTCAGAACACAGCAAAGCCAAGACCTCCATCGTCAGCAAAAAAGCTCTATATATTTTGGGTTAGTTTTTATTAACCTCAAAAGAACACATTTCTGTGAAACCACAAAAAATTAGGGAGAAGCTCTCCAGGTGGAAATCTAAAATTATATTAGTGCCGAAGTCCAGAAATATATGGAATATCCAAGCTGGAATGAATTTTAGTACCAACTCACCCCCTTAAAAAACCAAAAATATCCCAGTTACCAACATTGCCATCTTGCAAAAGAGAAGTTTCCAGAAAGTGTTCCCATTTGAACTCCATTTGGAGAACTGCCATGAAGGGATTTAGTCTACTTTAGCCAATGTCAGCTAATAATTCATCTGCCCCGATAATGCATCAAAAGATCTTTATATTTAATCTAAGTCCAAGAAAAATATTCGGGAATAATGAGGGTTCTGTCGCAGGTGTCCTTTTCTTTATGAGAAATTTACTGCCAAAGGAAAGCACAACATAATCCATAATGGTTACAAGGTGGTTTTTCACATGCAAAAGTTCAACTAGATCCTCATGTCCCATATAAAGGCCTTATGGACGTTATAAATAGCCACATATATATATATGTATATATATAAGCTTACCTTTTAATTAATATTATAAAGTAAAGAAGGAAAGTGATGTCTTTCAGGCAGAAAATTTTGTTTTGTGGAAGGCAGAAGCTGAAGCCAGTTACTGTAGTGTCATAAAGCTGTTTGCAGGCCAAGTTACCAAAGAAATCCAGAATGCCTTCTGCCTTCCAAAAACCATAATTCCACATTATTTCCTAATGTGGAACACAAGACAGCACTAACCACAAATACTTCAGAAGATTGATAATAAGTGATAAGTTACCTTGATTTTATTTTAAACGTGAGTCTTCCTTTTTTTAAAGACAGATGAGTAGGAAACAAGTTTTACACTGTTCTTATACTGAGCATCAGTTTTATTTTTTCATTCTTGTAGTTTTAGTTTTCAGCTGCAGCACCTAGAAAACCAGGATAATTTTCTTTTAACTGACACCAGATGGCACTGCAAAAGATTAGCCATGGTAAATACTGGACCTGAATAACACAGAATCATCCTAAAGTCCTAGAAAGGTTTGGGCTGGAAGGGCCTTAAAGATCATCTCTTTCTAACCTCTCTGCCACGGGCTGTGTCTTCTGCTTTGAAACCAAGTTTAAAGCCAAGCACACAACTGTATTTTCAAAGTATTGAAAGCCCATATTCAGATAGAAGAAGAACACAGCAGCTGCAAACAAACTTGGTGTGCAAGGTGGGGAATTAAAATCAAAGCTACATTTGTGGAGAATCTCAAGTGACAAAAAGACATGCTTACATTCTGAAGGTGCCTGCATCTAGTATGAAAATTTTATTCCAGAGAAGTTAGGTTCCATTTATTTTGCATTTATCACACTCATAGCTAGTTGTTGTCTCCTGGCAGTGTTGCCCAAAATACCTGCAGCTTTTTAAAATAAAACTGTGTAAGTAAAGCCTTGCTTAGAGTGTAGATCTGAGCTTTGAGTACCTGTCAGAAATGACACCTCCTGTTTCGGGAGGATCTCCCTCCAAGACTGCTTTCACTCCCAGTTTCACTGCATTGCCTAAGTTGAACTCTCAGGAATCCATCTGGAGGCCAGGAGCACAGCTAGAAGAAAGCCAGCTGGATTATCACCTTTGCTCACACAGAGCTCACACACAGGCTGTTGACACTGGAACAGGAGGAGGGCAAAAGGAAGGGGAAAGGGATCCATGGACTTGGAACTGCTCTGAAGAACTGCAGAGGTGTTCCTGTGTGCTACTGACACACAGCCTTGCTCCAACAGTGCACCCTGGGCATAAACCTTCACCCAAAATGATCACTGCCTTTATCACCACGGCTGTCATCAGAGGAAGGACCTGCCAAAGGCCAGCACAGCTGGGGAACTTGACTAAGTGATGGAAAATAAAAATGTGGAACATAAACTAACAGGGCCTGAGTCTGATAGAAGCTGGGAGAGCTGCTTTGCTTTAAAAGACCGCCTATGTGCACAGGGTAACAACAATAAAAGTGCTTTTAGGATATACAGGGCCTCTAAGAACGTGACTAAAGAGTTTTTGTCATCATTTCTTGTCTTAAAATTGTAACCTACAGAAAAACACAAAAATTCTCCATGGCCTTGAACTTTACTATCATTTTTCTGCCCATATTCATCACCTTAACCCTTTGGGATGCCCTCCAAAGCCTGGCTGCTGCTGCAGGTCCGAGACTGAGCTGAGTGCAGCTCCTGCAAGGTGTTTAAGATGCTAATTTCATTTATTTATTCAAGACTACTAAAAGGTGTAATCATTATGCCTCGTGTCAGCACAGGTAAGCCTTTACTAATTTTTTCATCAAATGTTGATATGTAATCTGTCCATGGACTCTATATTTTCTATAGGGCCAAGGAGAAGTTTAATTTTTAATCCCTTTTGTGATCTGCTTTGAAGACAGAACTGCACTGGTGTCCACAAGGAATGCCCAGTTTGGAACTAAAGCCTGCTCCTAATGAATACACTCAGCAACACTAAATACGCATCTTAACAACCCCTTCACTTCTCATGAATTCAGGAGCTGCTCTCTCAAGGCGCCTTTTTGATATTCCAGTATTCACCAGAAAACTAATTTTGTTACTGTGAACCAGCCACCAGACATTTTGTATTCAGCCATTCTGCTGCACGGACAACGTAATTGCAAGAAAAACAGCACTGACTGCACAAGATTCATTCAGTTGCTGGTTTAAAAGTAAATGTACCCTTTAGGAGATATTATCCCCTCGCAACCTGCAGAGCTGTGCTATCACACAGATAATCAGAATGAGGAACATGGGGATAAATCAGGATTTTCTTTTTATTTCTGCATCTTAAGGATCACTACAGACATGACTGACCATTTCGGAAACGAAAGAAGTTTTCCTTCCTTGCTTTAAGAGGGTTTTAGAGGGTAGAATTGTCCATGAGATATCTTTATGACACTCATTCCTTGATTGCCTAAAGTGTCTTTTAAATATTGGTCAAATATGATTAACAGATTTGATGAGCTATATGCAAACTGTTTAGCCATGAACTGAATGAATAAAACCAGTTTGTAAATAGAAATATTTTGTTCCAGATGATGGATTTAAACCTTTTATAATGGTGAGGAAAAAGAAACAAGGAGGAGGGGGGGAAAAAAAAAAAAAACAAACCACAACTAAAAACATAACACAAACAAACAAGGACACATGCATTAAAAAAAAAAAAGAAGTGTTATTCTACCTAGCCTTGAAACATTTAATTATAATTAGGACCAGCTAACACAACAACCATAGAGAAAAGATGACAATAAAATGTGCCACTGGCCTAATGATGAAGCATGTGAGAAAAACCATTAAACTTTATCTCAATTAGGCCCATTATTATCACACCAGTCTACTATGCCCTACAGCCTACTGGAAAATTAAAAAAAATGAGAATCACAGAGACAGCTTCAAAGCTCTGTGATCATACAAAAATCCTAGGGAAGAAATGAGAATGGACAGATGAGTTTAAGTAGCTTTAAAAGAAAATAGAGATACCAAAGGAAATAAAACAGTAATCCTATATATTGACCACTTACTGTTCTAAGAAATCCTAGGCCAGATGCTTGCCTCCTGTAAACCAATTTCTCTTTTCGTAATGAAAGGTTAAAACAGATTTTGATAGTCAGATACTTGTCCTTGAAGCAACTGAAGTAGAAAAATCTGCGTGGCAGCATTACAGCATTATGAGCACTTCTCATTCAAATGGACAAAATGAGAACAAAATGGCAACTCTTCCTATCCTACGTTCCTATCCAGCACGTCACAAGTACCTCAAAACCAAGGCCACTGCCGGCCCTGGCACTTTCCCTTATGGTCACCCAGCAGAGAATTCTGCTCCCACTGCATGATTTTGGGTGTTGGTTTCATTGCCTGCCTTCCCCACCAGAAACTCAGTGAAAGATTGCAAGGCAGCCTGTGGGGTGTGAGAAGTGCCAGCCCCTAGGGAACAGAGTCACTGAAGCACAATTCCCCCTGCTCCTGCAGCACACGTAGGCAACGAGAGCAAGCACAACACACCCCGAGCCACAACGTGGAACACTGAAAACATCAGCTGAGACACACATGCTGATAATGAACCACACCAAGTAGAGCAGAGTAAAACACTAATCCCTTTTTTTAACACTGATCACAGGCAGAATATTCAGGGATACAACTCTCATAGCTGCTTAATTTTGGGAAAATAAAATATCATCTTTTTTACCACATACAGCTCCACTGAACTGAAAAGCTTCCATGAATTTATGGGCTTCAACAATCTTACGGAACATTTAGGCAAAACTTGCTTTACACAGCATGTTGATAACACTTGAAAAATACAGGTAATCAGAAATGTATTGTCCTTCTATCAATCCCTTCAACATTTGTTCTTTATGGGATCAAAAGTCCAACTGTAACAATGACATAATAACCCCATGTTTTATTTTGCAGCATTTCCTTCTACTCCTTGTCCAGAGCATGGTACTTCTAACATTAAAAAAAAAGAAAAAACCTCAAAACCAATAAAATCTTGATTGTCTGGCAGCTTGGGAGGTTGTGGGGTATTCAAGATAATATGGATATACCTTAGTAATAGGCAAGTGAAAAAGAGGAACAAAGGAAAATTAATTATTCTGTTTCCACCAGAGAACAATCATTCAAGTGTTTCAGTAAAAAAATATTTTTTGTGTTTTGTTTCTCCCATCTGTTAAAAGCAGAGGTCTACATGAGCTACAGCAGGGGATGTTGGATTTGCTAACTTATAGAAATGTACCC
The DNA here is from genome assembly GCA_013399195.1 of Dicrurus megarhynchus. Taxonomy (NCBI): domain Eukaryota; kingdom Metazoa; phylum Chordata; class Aves; order Passeriformes; family Dicruridae; genus Dicrurus; species Dicrurus megarhynchus. The sequence continues at coordinate 831,434 of VXAD01004669.1, read as the reverse complement.
ATGCACTGCAGCTCTCCCTCTTCAGAACATTTCTCCCAGCATGGATGACAACCACAACCCCTTCTCTTCGTGCTTGGAGAAGAACCTTACCTGCCTAATTTGGTCAAGGACATCAGGCAAAACCTAAGAAGTGCAAAGGAATTCAACCCGAATTCCCTAACAAGGACTAGAGAAGAACATACCTACTGTGACAAAAAAATGTTCCTTTGAACCAGGAGAAGGGTTCATTGTTTGGGACATTCGATTCCACAGCCAACAGGATTCCTGCTGGAATGTGCAGTGTTTATACAACACAACCTAACTCACACTGATCACACATCTGGGGGTGCTTGACTGATTCACGCCTCATAACAAAACATTAAATAAAATAAAAGAACTTCTGGTGCTTACTTGAAAGCAATTCTTGTGAATTCTTGTAAGAAGCACATTCCAGCTGTAAATCTATTTGGAGCCCCCGTCCCTGGTGGTAAATTGTCGTGCCAGGTGTGCGTGGCAGACGGTGACCCTGGTAACACTCAACTCACCAGTCTGTTCCTTCTTAAATCTCCAAACAATGCAGGTGGCAAGAGCTCCCCATTCCTAAAATCTGCTCTGGCAGCCTTCTCCCCTGTCAGCAGAGGTACCTGAAATGCTTCTCACCCGGTAATGCACTTGTGAAACAAAGCTGCTGGACTGGAAGAGCAGGCTGGTTTATTAGTCAAGGAATGGGAGAGGTTGGAGTTCACATCCAGGGAAAAAAGTTGGAACCACACACTGGGCCTTAAACACTTCTTTTCAGAAGCACACACAGAAGTAAGTTCATTTCTGGCACACCACGCTCTGAAATGCAGCTGATGAAGAGTAGAACTATAAAAAGTGCAGTTCTATTAACTCCCAGATCATTATTTACTTTCTGAACCGGTTAAGAAATACAGAAGCAAATTAGAATGGCTAAAGTGGCATTTAGCCCGCTCCCAACAAATTTCAAAGGTTGTGAGGGAATGAGGATTGATCTCCTGAATTTGATTTGCTTAATTTCGTCTAGAAAAACAGGTAAAACCCCAGGAAATTCTGTATAATGAATAGTAAGCTATGACAGTGCAAAAAAGGCTTCAGTTAATCCCAATTGTGTGATAAATAGAAGTAGTCACATGGTGCTACAGAGCAAATGTCCCTTTCAAGCAGAGAAAGGCACTTATTCCTTGGAAATTAGTTCCACAGCAAGAGCAAACGATGACTCCGAACAGCAAATACACACTTCTGGTTCCTGAAGCTCAGGACAGCTCCTGAGTAAGGGGTATGACTCTTGCACACCTCACCCCCCTTTTTCTTTACAGAAGCTTGAAAAACACCAAATGCTTTGTTTGTCTGAAACTTTCTTTCCTTCCTACTTTGTGTAAATCCCAGTCAAAGTATTTTCTGTACCAGTTCAGCAGCACTGGTGGCAATAATATAAATTATTTGGTAGAACTGGCAACAACTAAAAGGACTGAATTTTACTGCAGAGGAAAATGTTCTGCCACTCGTGCAGGATCTACCGACATCATTAACAGACCAGGGCACCTCCTCTGCAAAGAAAAAAAGGATCTTTCAGAGAACAGATTATGCACCTATCTCTTCATTCATTCATTTCTTCTCACTTGTTTAATGTTCTCAGAAACACTGGCAATGTGTCCTTACACTAAAATGCGTGGAATGTACGTGTGTAATGCATAAACAGAAGTGCTCATGCACCCACAACATTCGGGACTTCTGTTAAAAATGACAATCAGTAATAGCACGGGGGTAAAGAACATTTAGAGAAGCGGAAATTGTCTTACAAGCCTTGTGAAAATTTGATCAAAAGACTGACCTGAAATCACTGTATTGCCACATAAACAGACGGTTGCTGAGTAATTACAGAGTAATGACTATAAAGGGTGCTTAAGGGGGGCTTGTAGGAAAGACAGGGATGAAGTTTTAGCAGGACCTGCTGCAATGTGATGAGTTTTAACTAAAAGAAGGTCGGTTTATGTTGGATATAAGGAAGAATCTTTTATAATGTGGGTGGTCAGGCCCTGGCACAGGGTGCCCAGAGAAGCTGTGGAGGTCTCATCCCTGGAATTGTCCAAGGCCAGGTTGGACAGGCTCTGAGCAACCTGGGATAGCAGGAGGTGTCCCTGCCCATGGCAGGGGGTTGGACTGGATGACCATTTAAGGTCTCTCCAGCCCAAACTAGTCTGTGATTCTCTGATCACATTCAAACAGCCTCCTGTGCCCACACCAGGCAGGGTAAGGGCTGGTTTTGAACTTGCAAACACTGACCTTCTTTGAGAGGTCTGGGAGCCAACAGCAGACTCACTGCTCTTGCAGACTCCTGTCTCTGTCGCTGTAGTGTGTGACACAGGAATTTGGGAGCTCTCAGTCAGGCCCCGTTCCTTGGAGATACATGCTCATATCCTTCTCCCTGTCAGCTGAGAGATTAGAATCTCATTTTACTCAGATAATACTTTCACCAGGGCAGCATTTCTGCCTGACAGCAAACAGGGGAATCCTTTGGAGTTATCAGAAAGTATTTGGAGTTATCAGAAAGATCCTGAGGAAGGATCAAGAGAAGAGATGGCATCCACAAGCTCAGGACTAGGAAGGACAGATCCCAATTATATAAGGTTTTCTTTAAGTCATCATTTGTACTTTGCTGGAGAGAAGATGGCGAGTCTAGTTCTTTTATTTTAAAATATGCAAGGAGTGGAAAAGTAAATAGAGGGGCAGGGAGACATTGATTGCCAGATAGCACTTCCCTGGAATTTGAGATTACCAGGATGTGTCTGCAGTGTCTAACGGGAGCCTGCAAGCAGAGAGAAGGCAGGAGAATGACAATCTCCAAACAATAGGATTAAAGTGCTCTGGGCAGTTAGGACAGAAAAGTGTTTGAATAATCCTTCCCAATTTGAAATGGAGAAAGAAGTAATTAGATTTCTTAGAGAATCAGAGTTTCTAGCAATACCATCACTTTAGAAAATGTTATTAAACTTAATGAACACCCATGTTTGTGGGGAACAGGGGAGAGGGTTAGGACTTTCTATTTAATTATCTTAAAACGCAACTCTCCTAAAAAACCCAAACCATAGAACACTGATTTTATTTTTCTGTCAACTACAAGTATAAGCCTAAACTTTCCACACTCACTGCTGAAATCAGTAATTCATAGTGGGTGAATACTTCCAGTCTGTGCCAGACTTTACACCCACAGAGAAACAGGCCCTGTTCCAAGGGAATGGATCAAAAGTGGGGGCAGCTACAGGGGAGAAACAGAAACAGCCCTAACCTTACCTGACTGCTCAGGCCCCAACACAGCCAAACAAATACAAAATGACTGCTCAAATAATATTTTGGCAAATACAAAATTGACATTTAAACATTATGATTAATTATTAGACTTCTGATGAACTCTAATTTGAATGAATCATTTCTATATTTCAAATTATTTATGAGTCAGAGGAAGAGTTATTTTACCAAGACTGTTCAAAATACTTTGTCAATTTGCACAAACAACAACAAGCCAAAGCAAACACCAAATAAAAGGAAAATGAGAGTTTCTCTATGACCTTGCATTAGTTTAAACTGCACTCAAACAGAAAAGTGTTTTGTTTCAAATTTTCCTATCTTCAAAACAAATCAGAAAACAAGCCAACTGTTGTACGCCAATGCCTTTTAGAGTCACAAAAACATCCTAAGAAGAACACAATTATTAAGATAATTTTGCTGAAGACAGAGCTGACAGACAATGGAATGGATCACACCAACAAGTCAGATAAAACCCAGCATGAAACATGAATAGGAACATAGTAATCAACACTGAAAAGGAAAACAACACATGGCATTTAATTATGGCAAAATTAGTGTGTCACCTCAGCTAAACATAAAATATTTCACCAAATAGTATATAGTTCATGAAGCCATGTGGAATATAGTCCAATTACAAATGGAAAAAAGAAAAAGAAAAAAATCTTGCAAAGGCTTTACACCTGACACTTGTTGAGATTTTCTGTAAGCAGAACTACAGGAAAGGGGTTTGGTGGTGCAGCAGAATAAACTGACTTAGAAATGAGAATAACGTTTTGGACCAAAAGGTAAAGAAATTTCTAGGGAGGCCTGGAATGAAAACAAAGCAAACACAAACCAACAAACAAGACTGAGCAAATAAACAAAAACACAAACACCAAAACTTTGCATCAGCTCAATACCTTCCTCTGAGCTCAAATTACTGCTTTTGTGTTGTGTGAGCTGCTTCAGAGCTCTGGAAATTAGCTCAACTTCAACACTGAAACCGCTTACCTCACTATCCATTTAGATAGTTTCTTAGAAATAATGCTCAGTGAAAACTTTTCACACATCAGGGTAATATATTTCTTCCTAGAAATTCTTCCTCACAATGCATACGGAATTTAAAAGACACAGACCAGTCTCTATTTACACTTCAGGCTGATTTTATGGACCCTTAGGAAAGAGGCAAAGCTGGTTTTACTCTCAGGTGAAGGACTGAAAAATGACAAGCACAAAACCGAGTTCCACAAATTACCCAAGCCAAGTGCAGATAATGAAAACCCCATCCACTTCCATACTTATCTAATATTAAATCATGTAGCTCTAAAGATTTTTGTCTGGAACAAATCAGAACAATAGAATTTTGACTCTACTAGTTTACAAAGCAAAATAAATTACCACTGTTGGACTGCATTGAAAGTCTAGATGTAATAAAAAGTAGCTAATTAACCCATTTATCACAAATACCAAACAGGCCAATGATTTTTGTAATTATCAAGACAATTCAATTTTTGCTTTAGTGTGCAGGCTTGTTTGCCCAACTCAATTGGAGATCATCAGAATTACTTACAATACACTGTCTAGCAAAGCATGACAAAATTAGTCTGCTACAACCAATTAATTGAACTTAATAAAGCTTTTAAATTATTTTTGTTTATTACCACTGCTTTGGGGTTAATGATGTAGTCCTTTTTGGCTAGGAGGAATAATTAATATTATTTTAAAAGAAAATTAGATTTTCAGTGTGTTAAGATAGACCAACAACTCTCCCTAATGGGTAAACAGTAAATTATTTTTCAAAACCAATACTTAAAACAGTAATTTATTCCTCTAATAGAAGCTTCTGCACCCATACAGTTCTGTGTACATGCACAGACAGATTATGGATCTCATATTACTGAGGATGATTGCTGAGCTACTTCTCAACAAATATGTACTAATTAAAATTAATACTCATAAATAAACCACTGTTGCCTTTTCTAATGGAGAGCAATCTGACCATCATCATGTGGATACAGCTCTATAAAATTTCATGCCACAGGATTGCAGTTGATTAGCTATAGTCAAGAACTGCTAAGTTAATTGCTTTAATAAACAATGTCAATGCAATTAACGTTCAGATACTCAAATGAAGTCATGCCACGTTCACCCAAAAGTATTAATGCTGAGAAATTCTAATGAAATTGCTCATCTCCTTTAATATAAAGAAAACAATGTATTTACTGCTTTGACAACTTTTTAATTGTTCACTCATGACAGGAAAATTCCCTATCCTCCATACCTTAACAAAAACATTTCCACCTGAAGAACTCAGAGCTTATTTTAGGATGAGGGAGGAGCTAAGCATGACCCCCTTCAGGAATTATCAGAACGAGAACTGTTATGAACATCTCCATATCTCTTCTGAAGTACTTCCACAGGGGGTAGGTGTTCCATTATTAACATCAATATTCTTTGCATATTTAACAGCAGAGAAAGCACAGAAGCAGCAGATTCTCGTTAGGAACTGGCCTGCAGTGTCCAAGCTCTCCAGATCAACTCTCTATTCAGAGGGGATTCTGACACACAAATGCAGCGTTGGTGAATTTTTCAGCCTTTCTGTCTCTAATCCACACTGTCCTGGCACCTCCTGAAAACCAGAGTGACAGAACTTTCATGAAATAAGAAAAAGCAGAATAGAGTTTTTCTATCTCCAGCTCATTTTGTGACTTGAAATATAACTTCAATACAACTTTATAGCTGGAATAACCTGTTAAGATCACCTAACTATTGCTTTATTTGTGTACGATTAAATGCTATAGTTTATTGCTAGAAATACCAATTCTTATTTACAAGATTTTTCTCCTTCAGTAAATCTCATCTACAATAACTGTGTCATTATCTGCTGTCTGCTATCTTCTGTAAAGCAATTCATTTTTTCTACCAACTCCTCAAAATGTTATATTATGAGAATAACCCAAAATGATGCATCACAGTACAATTCATCAAGTATAGAGGTGTAAACAAACCAACTTCAAGGAAACCAGTTTTTAGAAAACAGATTCAGAGAATGGAAATTAAGCAAAGTCTGCCAAGAAATGCTGTTTTTAAAACTAAATACTCCTTCATTCAAAGGAGGGAAGAATAAGTGATAGGAAAGAAATGCTTCTCAATTATCTTATCCATACAATTTAACTACAAAAGTCTTCATATTGTTATTTTTCAGACATTTGATGAACGATTCCTCGCTCGCAATGGCAGAAAATGTCCCAGCAATTATGTGAAATAGTTTTCCAGCAAAGAACCATTTCACAAGTAAAACACTGAACTCTGTTTCTATTGGGTTTTTATTACAGCTTCTCAAATTCTTCCTCAGTCATTCATAACAGCTCAGCTTGATTAAACTTCGTGTTATCCTTAGACAGTTGGTTTTATGTCTGGGTTTTGCCAGAGCCTTGGCCAGACAGAAAGACCTGAAAGAATCCCCAGTGATGGCCACAGTCCTCCTGTCTCAGCACAGCTTCTTTCTGTTAACCCTCCTTCCCACACTGATCTCAAAATTTAAATTTCATTAAAAACCACAACATCTGCTTGTGGCTTTTTTTTTTTTTTAATTCCCATAAGGAGTAGTGAAGGGGAGGAGGAATCTATTTGCCGTGATCCCAGAAATTTGAAAATTAGGCTTGAAAAACCCACTGGTTACTGAGCTTTGTGGAGACAGATAAAACTCAAAGTACATTGATATCTTTTCCATGAGATCCTTTCTTAGTGAAAAAGTTCAGGTGATTGCCGTGGTCAAGACATGAAATAGCCTGAGCTCACAGATTGTTGTTTACACGGTGAAAGTTAAAAGGAAAACTAAAAATCTTTTAAAAGCTTGAAAACATTGTTTATACAGACTGATGGTGGCTAGTTCCTCCGTTGCAAAGGTTTTCACACATATTCTGCTTTACAGAATCAGAGATTCACAGAATGAACTAGGCTGGAAAATGCAGACCTCCATAATTTTGATGGAGATGATGCTACCTTCAGTTTGATGATCAGAGCACGACCATCTTCAGAGCTTCCACTGTTCCATTACATTTCCAAAACATCTAAAGGCATAAAATCGGCTCTTAACATTGTAAATCAAGCTGCTTATTCACATCACATTCACAGCTTTTCTTTAAATACCATATGTCAGTTCTTAAAATGGGGTGGAAACTGCTGTCTTGGAATATTGAAGGGCCTGAATCTACAGAGAAATGCTTGAGAGCCAAACCATAAAGGTTACAATACTCAGAACAATAAAATCACCTTATTTTTAAAATGATAACAGAAATCTAACTATGGAGCTTAGAGTATTTGAAATAAATAAGCCTGACAACTTCAATGATCATGCCTTAACAAAAAACCCGTGAGTACAAATTATTTGTGAGATTTGTTTGCAACATGCTCATCAAAATTTTTGCAAAGTTTTAGCAAAGTCTCTGTGCAAGTGAGCTACTGCTTGTGCTAAGCATAATGAGATATAATTTAAATGATTTGTTTCTTCCATTACAATGATGTGTATCACAGAGACACGCCATAGATACAAGCAAACATTTAAATTCTCAATCAATAACGTGCTCCTACTTTACTGCATTTCATTAGATAGACAGTCACCTGAGTTATTATAAAGCAAGAAATTACTGAGGCTTAAACCCAAAGCAACTTCAATTATCCCTTTATTCCAGGCATTTGAAGTACTTAGTTATTCTTTCAGATTCTATTAAGCCATTATTGCTGCTTTATTGCCAGTAAAACAGTATGTTTTCAAGGCTTTGTAATAAGATGCCAAAGGAACATCTGTATGTGGAACAAGCTGTTTGGTGTTTCCCTGGGAGATTTGTCAGTTGTGCTGAGTTCAACAAAACCCATACATCTGTGTATGGAAATGTGTGTGCCAGGACATGCACTGCACTGTGCTGGATTCCTATTTCATATCTATAAATATTCATTTGGGGAATTTCCATGCAAATGTCATTAGCAGTGGTCTGTCTTCTGTAAATAAGCTTTTAAAGTACAAATCACATTTGGAGGGTTATTACAGCTTCTAAAAGCAAAGGCATCTCAAGGATTCTTACTTCTCAAAGGCAAAACCTCATTTAAAGCCAACATTTATTGGTTAAGCCTTGCTCCTGGGGCCATCAGCTTCCAGCTTTGATGGAGTCCCACCAAATGATCATTTTACCAATCCACTTTTCTCTAGCCCAGTACCTGCTTCTCCAAAATTCTTCAGGAAAACGAAAGAAGAAATGATGACTCTGACCAGTCTATCCATCCTCAAAAGATTTATGTGATGCTTTGCAGGTACCTGGTCTCCAAGTTAGACTCCAAGGACTAAGAGTGAATTTCTTCCTTAATGAAATTAAGACAGATGACAGAGATTGGTTATTGGCTATTGCACACTCAGGGATATGGAGCGTGACATATACCATAGCTCCATAAAAAATACAAAGAATTGTTCAAGACAGAAATATTTCTATCTTTACAGAAAAAAAAGTGCAGAGTAGTAATATTTTACCACAGACAAATACTGAAGGGTCCAAGCATAGCACCACAAGGCTCCCTTTCAAATGAACCTGAGCAAGTTTGATGCAGAAATGCTCCCAGCACACTTGAATCAAAATCCTACTTATTCCGTCTCAGAGGTTTGTAAAAGTTTTACTCATGATCATTAAACAGGAGCATTTAAGGAGATAACAGGCAGAAAATGCATCTTGGTGGTTATAATGTAATGACTCTTCCTTGCTCTCTGCAAAAGTTACCATCAAGTTGCCTCTAATAGAAATTAATAAAATAAAAAAAAACCACTTTGGGGATTTCCTATAAAAAAAGGTCTGAGAGTTTTCTAAAAATATGTCAGCATCAAGAAGAAAAACAAACAACAAAAACCCCCACCGAAACCCCAAACCAAAAATACATGTTTAAATCAGAGAGCCAGATTAGAAATGGAAGCAGAGAGAAATCAATTTATCAGTTTGGTACTCCCTGTTCAGAGTTTGTCTTGGTTGGGTGCATTTAATGTTAATGGTAACCACAATTCAGAGCAGTGACCGGATTACACTGGGGGATGAACTGGAGAAGCCAAGAGCCAAGAGCAATGGCATTTGCACAGCTACTTCAGCTGAGAATAAACAAGCTCTCCTTCAACAAGATGGCAATCACATCCAAGAATTTTTGTCCCAGTAAGATTTTGGTTTTACCTCAATCTTTCCACCCATGCAGAAGCAGCAGAATGCAAAAATGTGGGATGATAAATCAGCATAAAAGTTCTGCATGTTCTGCTCACTTCTAGTCTGGCTTTTGTTGTTGCTGTTGCTTTTATTTACATAATTAATTACCACAGCAGTGCTGGCACAATAATAAACACCCATTAATTCAAAATATTTACCAAAAATCAATTATTCCAATCACACACAAGCTCTGAGTTGCTTTATAGTCACTATTCCTAGAAAAAGTGAAATGTCTGAGTCACTCTCACTTTGATTATAATTGGGAAATGAAAGTACTGTGACTCTTAGTCTAATTACTTATTTAAGTAATTGCCTTTAGGAACCATAATGATTCAGTGTCTGCTTATCTAAAAATATGTTTCCACGACAAAATCATTTGTGCTAACAGCCAGTAAACTTTGTGAATTATGAACATCTGTCCACAAATGCACACCAAATAAGTGAGGCATCATTAGCAATGCACGCTCTGCCAGTGGCAAAAAGGAAAATTTAACAGGTTAAGAAAGCAGCACAAGAGGCTGTGGTGCTTCCAAAGTGAGACTTTGGCTGGGACTGCAGCAGAGTTACACTTCAGTAACTTTCTGTTTAACTCCACAGGGTTGCAGATGTTCCTTCTGTTTCTCTCACCTCAAACGGCAGTGATAGACTGGTACAATTGCCAAGAACAGAAACATCTTTTAAGTATCTTGAGATTAAATGGTTCTGCTGTTCTAATGTTTGTAATCTTTGTTTCTGCTTAAATTGATTGAAAACAAGTTATTTTTATTAATTTCTTCACTAGAACATACCTGTGCTGACAATTTAGAACAAACACGAGGCTGAATAAAATAGATGGCAATGGAACTACAAGGAAAGTTAGGAAATTATATTAATTTAAAGGTTTATTCCATTAACAATTTCAAGGCTATAGTCCTATCAAGAGTCCTAAATGACAATATTATTGCAATTCATCAGGTGTTACCAGTTAGATCCTGCCAGCATGTGGCCCGTGCATAGTTCAGGCTTAATTAACTCCTCCCAATTTCTATTGCCCTGAAGAACAGATCTAAAGAATAATCCCAGAAGACCAAAGTATTGTAATTCAAGAACTCACATGAGATTGTTGTAACTCTTATGGAGACCAATTACACTAAAGAAAAGAAAAGTTATCTTGGATATCATGTGGTAGCATGAAAAATTAGCTTTATAAAATTTTAATGTAATAAATGAAGATTTTTCTAAAGTGAAAAAATAACCTGTGATATCCAAGTGTTTCCAGTGCATAACCAAAATTACCCCCTGGACATTGCATTTTGAACATTTATTTGTAGCACTGATTATGGAAAAGGAATGTTATTTTTAAGGGATTATGCTGGAATGGCATCCACTCTTCCTAAATCTTAGAGAGGTGTTTAAAACAGTGGCAAACACAGGTTTGACTCACAGGATGGGAAAAATGCCAATAACACAGACCAAATGATTATCAGATATATCTCCAAACTGGAGGAATAAATCCAGTGGTTGAGAAACAAAAGCAAGTTCTCACATTTTTATAATCTCACAGTGAGATTTACTGTATGGGCAGACTGATTTATTGTAGCACAGACCTAAATAAGCATCCTTGTGTGCTTTTCTCTGAGGGAAAAAAGTATCAGAAAAAAGAAAGAGGTGAATATCAGTCATCTTCTCACTGATCTCATTAAAACTTACACATGTATCCTCAGAGATGGATGTGTTTGGGAACAAATAACAATCTAAAAGATACCTAAAGTTATCCTAATGTGTGAATATTTGCAGAAGACCTCCCATATTACAGCATTATTAAGCTATTATATTATTTGATTCAATTTTCCTGTCTTTCCTGATTTGGCATGGACTGTACTCTCTTCACCTGGAAAAGATTTTCTGTAAAGTTACAGGTCCTATTTTTCTATCTTATATTCTCAGAAAAAGAAATATCCACTGAATAATTACACACATTCTAGCTGTAAACCCCTGAAAATACAGTCTATTTTCACATAAAATTTATTCCTCCTATTCACAATTCCTGGTTTATTTTTTGTTTTATTAGTTATGCCAGAGTAACCAATTGCCAAGGAAATCATAGCTTGTGAGGTCTATAAGAAATACATCTTAATTTCACTGTGGACTTTTCTTTCTTTCTCACCTGAGCAGAGAAATATCAAATCACTGAAATTTATTATCCAGAAATCCTTGCCTATTGAAGACACTTCAGCAAAAAAAGCCAACAGAAATGAAACAAAAACCAGCATTTGTCAAACAGTTTTTCAAACCCTTTATCAAAGTACGGTCAGTACCAGTAAAGATGTATAGTCTGCTCGTACATTTTCATATTTAGGAAGCTTGAAATCCATTTATATCAATAAACAGAGCCATTTTCCATGAACTAACGGCCCATGGCAGCAGTCAGTCTCAGGATTTCTCATATGGGAAGCATTCACAAGTCAACAGGATTCATTTCATACAAACCCTGTGATTAAAATGGACTCAAATTTTTCAATACTTATGTGCTTCAGTATGAGAATGCTCTCCAGTGATTTTTTTTTCCCCCATTTGTAGCTCATTTTCATATCAAATTTTGTGTTTACATTACTCAAACAAGCAAACTGCAGCCGCACACCCTGAGGAAGCACAACGCAGAATTGGGAACGATCGTCACACCTGAGCTGCTCTCTGAAGAGCTGTGAAACACAGCCAGGTAGAACGGAGTGATTCTAACCAGGCCTGGGCACAGGAGGGCTGCAGGACACACAGAGAACAAATCGTGTTCCCTAAGGCACAGGAGCTGCCCAGGGCTGGGGGCTCCCCATCCCCGGCGGTCCCCGAGGCCGGGCTGGACGGGGCTCTGAGCAACCCGGGACAGTGGCAGGAGCCCCTGCCCAGGGCTGGAACCAGGTGATCTTCAAGGTCCCTCAAACCCAAACCATTCTGTGATTCCAAATGATTTGAAAGCTGCTCTAGTCAGGGTGGAAGTTCACCAAGAAAGTGCCATATATATTTCTCGTAATGAGCATTGTGGAGATTTGTCTCCATCTGAGCACCCCGAGCACTCCACCAAGAGGCTCAGAGCCTTGCAGTGGGCAAGCTGCTGGTGTTTGTTAGGCACCAGGGAGTGCACATCCATTGAGGCAGCAGCAGGGAAGAATTAATCAGACGTGGATGAATGTTTCTCTTTTAATTCCCATTTGCGTTTTCAAATAATTTTTCACATGATGAGCCTACAGCCCCTGCAGATTAGCATTTTATACTTAATAGACTAAGAATTTAGGGCACCCCAAGGGCTGATAATTAAGGTTAATAAGGTCTATGGTCTGCTCCAGCCCATCTCCTTCAAGGTAAATAACCGTGTTCATACTGCTTTATATTACATTTTCCATCTCATTGATAAAATTAGCATTTTATAATCTGTGTAAACATACCTTTAAAGCTGTGGGGTTTGCCAGCCATGCTGGTATTTCTACCAGTGCCAGATTTCCAGCAATGACAATTGGTTAAGACTTACAGACACAAATTTTAAATCATCTGTGTTATAACAAAATCTGGTTCTTGACATATCCTTTTGAAAACTGATCCCTTCCCCGGCATCTCCAAGTCTGCACTAGTTTTGTTATTAGCCCTCCTCCTTTTCTGACTGTTATAACTCCTAACTGATCAAATAATCTCATTATTTCCAAAATCTATTTACTGAAGTTCAGAATAGTTTCATCCACTTTACTTTTCATTAGGTTTTGCCCTCACTCTCCCCTTGCAGCTCCAGCCTGCTCTGCAAGGCCTGCGAGGGCTTTGGAAGAGATTATCAATCTGAGCATTTCCCTGCATAAAGCAATGTAATTCTTGAGGATTTTGAAAGTTACACAAGAAAAACTAAAAAGGGCAGCTACAAAGCCCTGTCTTTACAAATTTTGTCATTCCAAGCAGAAATCCACTGGGCTCTTTACTGTCCTGACATGCATCTCTTGGCTCTGGTTATTTTAGCTGTACCCTTGTCTGGCAGCCCCACAGCTTTCAAAGCATTATTTGGATTAATGAGAAAAAGTATTCCATATCTATGTCTATATATATTTGTGTGTGTATTTATGGGGTGTTCCCTCCTTACTCTACTTAGATTTTGATTTAATGAAGTGGAGAGTATGGACAAATCATAATCTTTCTTTAGAAATAATCTGGCTGCAATCAAAATACTCAGCTAATTTCAGGAGATCACCCTATTATTCAAGTAAACCACAAATCTGTAAACTTACAATTTATGATCAAGACTGTATTTGAAATGTATTTAAGCATCTGTGAAGGTTAAAGGTTAACTGTGTTGTACTTCCCAAACCTGTCAGCGTAATGAGCTGGCACCCCTCGAATATGCTTTGCGTTATGTTCTTCCCACTTTGCAGCTTTTAAAGCACAATGTCATTAGTGGATCTGTTAATCCAAGAAGAACACCAGAGCTAATTATGTGAAAAATGTTAAATTGCTGGGAAAATAAGTTACTGAAGTCAGCAGTTGTTCTTTTTCACACTCCCAGCACATCCCAGGATGGCATCTCGAGGAGCAATTAGCTTTGTCAGGGCAGCTGAATTCAAGCACACAGAGATGCCATTTTTCCATATTAAGAAACATTATTAATAAAGAAATTATAGCAAGTTGTCATAGACTACCCAATTACTGGAATAACAGTCCTTTTCTCCCAAAACTCAGGGGAAGGTCTTCACAACATTGAGGTGGCAGAAGAAAACACTGTTCAGTTTCCTAAAGTAAAAAGGAAGCCAAGCAGCACCGCTGTTACTGACTGGCTGTTTGGGAGTGTTGAGAGCAGATACAACAGGAACACAAAATTCATTAATGCCATGCAAAAACTGGTGTCAGATCAAAACCAGTTAGAACTAAAGCTTTGTATTTTATCCTGCGTGCAGGGACACATTAACAGTAATGACCAGAATGATGACAAAATGTCTCCCACAATGTGACATAACCAAGCTTCGTATTGTAATTATAAAATATCAATGGTGTGCCTTGGCAAGGAATAATGTCTTGCCTCAGCAAACTTCCTGTAAGATTTCTCATGATTGCTATCTGTTTATGCTAAGTGAGGCTGTACAGAAGCTTAAATGTGACAAGATTCTCTTTATCTGCCCAGGTATTTCTCACATACTGATCACTGTGACGCCCATCTGTCAAATATTAATTGTCTCTAATCCTGTTGCCAAGTCCTTATTAAAATCACAATAATTAAAGCAATTAAAAATTAAAATAAAATAAAATAAATAAAGGCATTTCTTACCAATTAAAAGTTAAAATAATAGAAGCAATCTTCAACAGACATGAACTAGAAATAATTGCACTAATTAATAGCAGAGTCCAAAATTGTTTAAAATAATAAACTGAGAGTTTCTTCATATCAAGAACTCCCCAAAACTAGCTGTGACACTTAACCATACAGAAATCACTTTCTGATGTTTGCATAAACTGGTAACTTCGGGGGGAAAATATTTGAGAAACTGAAAGGTTGCACTGAATTTCTCAAATATTTTTAGACAACAAACAAATTATTTCAAACACTTTCAAACACAAATATTTGACTAACTTTAAAATATGAAGTATTCTGAGAGAAACACATTGGTTTGAACAAAAAACAAAACTTCAACAGTTCAAATGAATATTCTTCAGAGTGGGAGGGTAAGGAATGGAGTTCCAGCTATGAACCACGTCTCATCGCTTTCCCACACTTTCAGGTTCGAGGTTAATGCAGCAGAAACAGGGGTCACCCTCATCCAATAATACAGATAAGCCCTTAAAGTTTCACACTGACTTCAATGGATGCTACCTATGAGACTGAAATTAATGCCACTTCCCCCCTTCCCTGAGGTTAATTGTGTGTTTTGCTTCCATAACTTTCCCCTGCTCGGTGCTTCTTTCCAAAGTATGAAAAACGAATTTCACTCGCATGGTTCCCAGCAATGTACACCAGGGACAATGATCCTCTCATTAACAACTCATTTATTTCCTTCAAAGTTTAGCCATAGTTCAACCAATATTGATCAAACACATGCAAAGAAGAAAAAGACCTACAAGATAACAGTTCCACTGGATTCACAAAGAGTTTTATAATAAATACTTTTGAACTTCTCTAGTGACTACTCCCGCAAATGAAATTTGTTATAAAAGTTTTTTCTTCTCATAATGTCACCGTGACTATCATCAGGGATTCAAAGGAACTACATACTTAGAAGAATTAAAATATTTATGCCATATTTCTCTCTCTCATATCTGATAACTTCTCAAAGGGTAAACTAATCTGATAGAACCATGAATATTTATATATTGCTCAGCAGGGAAAATTAATGTAAATTAAACAACTGATAAAGTTGGTAATATTTGTGGTACCCATTTTTCCAGAAATCATTCTTCTGTGGCAGCAGCATGGACTCCAGGAAATATTCCTGTTGGGCTGTCACATGTCAGGGCTTGTTTGGCATCTGCAGGAGAGATCATTTACTTGCAGGGAGCTGCAAATAGAGACATTCACTTATAGCCTTTCATAAACACAAGTGGCAACCATGAAGAAATTATTCCATCTTTTGCATGCAGTAAAGCAGACAGCTCCTGTTAGGTTACACATCCTCTAAGATTACAGTTAGCACGGACAAAATTATTGTCTAACGCAATGGAAGTAGGAAAATAGATCTTCTGAAATGGATATTAAAAATAGAGGTGTTAAACCAGATTCAAAACACCATGGAAACCAGCTTTTAAGAAACCCGAAGAAATGCTACAGTACTTTCCTTCAAAATTATTTATCGAATTTTTTCCACGAGATCTGCATTTTAATCACTGTTGGGAACACTTGACTTTGCTGTGCACCAAAAAACTGCTGATAATTTCAGTCAAAGAACGTATCATTGAAGATGATAGCCAAGAATACAGCCTGAATTTGTTAGACAACAGCAAGATGACATTCTGGATAGGATTAACTCGATCGGTTTGGGCTTGGAGCCAACATTCCAAACAAGTCACTT
Organism: Dicrurus megarhynchus; assembly: GCA_013399195.1. Taxonomy (NCBI): domain Eukaryota; kingdom Metazoa; phylum Chordata; class Aves; order Passeriformes; family Dicruridae; genus Dicrurus; species Dicrurus megarhynchus. The sequence goes on along the minus strand of VXAD01004669.1, from coordinate 814,906 downwards.
GCTTATTGTGCCCCACGCTGGAGTACCCTGAACCACTTGGATGCCATCCCTGTTTCTATAAAAGGTTGTCAGGAGGAAGAAAGATAAATTTTCATTTGTTTTAAAAGTCTATTTCATTTTTAGAATTATTTGGGGAGGAGAAATAGTATCTAAGGATTCAGCTATTTTTCTTTTGTTCTTTTCCTCATGAAGGGTTCTTAACCAGAGCAGTCGGCAGTTCCTGTCTCCTCCCTGAAACCCTCGATGTTTTGCACAAACCCTCGATGTTTTGCACAAACCCAAGTATCACCGCTGCAAGCTGACTCTAAAAGCCAAGCACTGGTCCAGATAAACTGTTCTCTGTGCCCTGCACTCCAAGGAATGAAGTATGAACACTCACCTAGCATTCACTTGGAGTTCTGCAGCAGAATGGATAGATAGAAAAACTTGTGAATTTAAATTCCTTTGGCCTTTGAGGGAATCAAAACACAAACTGCACGGATCCTATATGTGGTATTTGAAAATATTTTTTACACCAAGCTCTTACCTGTACAATTATCTCCCAGCACATCCCAAACACTTTATGTAGAACCTACTGCCCTTGGAGGATGGAAAGACATAGAAGGAGAGTAAAATTCAGTCAAAAATGAATTTTTTCCGTGTTTTGCAACACAATGTAAAGTACACAGGAAAATACCGTATCAAGTCTTTCTCCAAAGTACACCCTACAAGGTTTCTATAAAGGTAATTCTGACACTGAGGACTGAAATCAGGAAACATTATGAAATCCAAAATACAGGAAAGCAAAACCGCAACTAAATCTAAGTAGCACAACAATCAGTAGAGGTTGGGAGAACTAACTTGGCTTGGAGATATGACCAAAAGCATTTATTTTCCTGCTTAGCAGCGCTAAAGCCAGGGAGGAAAGGCATAAAATTCAGTTAATAACCATCCTGTCTATGCTCTGTCTACCTTAATTTGCACTTAAAGACTAAAAGTGTGGGACACTTCAACGAGACACTCTTCAGCACAGACTCTACATTTCATCTGGAACAAAAGGAAAACAAAACCACCCAGCCTGCTCCAGGCTGAGCTCTGCCCTTGCCTTTCACTGTTCACCTGTCTCTTAAGGGAGTTTCCCTATGAAATCTGTCTAAACCGAAATTGGTAGAAGCCCAGCAATTGTACTCCCCTTCCATTAAACGGGCTTTGAATGACTTTACACAAAGGAAGCCAAAAAATTTAATGTTGAATTTTGCCAATTTCCTTATAAAATATGAAACACTCAAGTCCTTAATCACTGGAGAAATTGTCCGGGAACATTTTAATTATGGAGCACCTGAATTTCCCTGTAGTCCCATGGTGATTTCTTCTAAAATGCATAGAGCACACAACACTCAGAGCACGAAATGGATAAATAAGAAGTGTGTGGCCATAACAGACATGACTGAAATGCTTTTGAAACACTAAACAAAGAAAAGTCATAGATTAATTTCTTCATAATGTTGTAAAGTCACCCCAGCGGAATTAGAAAATGTAAGAAAAAAGGAATTGCATTATGCTGTACTTAAAATTCCCCAGTATGAGATATTTAAACAAAGTACTTATTAAGACAGAGTAGTAGCTAAACAGATCATTCACCACAGGATTGAATAAACTTTTAATAACTTCTTAAATGCATGCTTTGAGACATAATAAAATTATTTCCTGGCATTAGAGACTTACCTGATGTATAGATAATCAATAACTGCCTGTTCCACAAAGACAGGCACAAAGTTACAGTTAATTTAGACTTAGGCTTCTCGCTCCGCCTTATGAATTACCAGATTTACTCCAGCAAGATCCACTGAATAAAAAGGTATTTATCTGAAATGCTGGAGGAGTACATTTCTGAGTAACGACATGGAAATAGCAGCAGGCTGGATAGTAAATGCCTTGCTAAGCCTCTTCCATCTCCAATTCCCAGCTCTCTCTGAGCAGGCACTTATCCTTGCTGTATTCTAGGGAGATCAGCACTGATCTTCATGGAATCCATAAATTAATATTAAAAAGTGGCACTGTAATACAACGCCTGTTAAAAACTCCTACAACTCTCAAAAACTTTCTACTCTTGCCACAAATCTGGTCCAAAGGACTGACTGAACTGAAAATGAGGGTTTGTATTTGAGAGCCAATTGTCAGTGATGGCACAAACAACAAAGGCCAAAACTAATACAAAAAGGTCAAAGAAAACATAATAGAAACCAATTCTTCAAAAGGATCGTTCTGAGAGTGTAACAATTAGGAAAAGAAAATCTCCCTGAGCCACTGCCTGCTAAGGCAGAAAATGTATTTTCAAAGCTACTGACAAAAAGGCCAGGTAAAGAGTGAACACGGGAGCAGCAGGAGGTACCTCCAACCAGTAATTAGGATGAAGATCTGCAATTTTAACCTGGACCCAAGACTGAGTCTGGGCTCTGCTTCTGCTCTGCCAGTGTCTGATGCAGCTATGAAGATGTGCCACACACCCTCCCGACAGCTCAGGCGCTCTGTTTGATGTGTCAGGGGACCTGCTTCAAAAGGAGGAGCTCACACCAGTGTCCATCAGTTCTTAGAAAGGAAGTTCCCACTCTGTCCTGCTGTGCAGCTCCAGCACTGCCCCCTGCTCCAGGCCCTGGGTGAGGGACTGAACTCTCCCAATGGCAGCAAACAAACTCAGCCAAACATTGCAAGGGTTTATGCTATTACAGAGTGGTCCAGAAAGCACCAGAAGTGGAAAAACAGCAAGTGTGGAACTGCCCAACTGGCAGCATAGAAAAAAGTTACAAAATAGGGTTTCTAAAGGAGTGGACTACATTAGCTTAAACTCAAATTTTACATGCATAAAACATTAGATGTTTAATTTTATTTCTTCACTGTAAACAAACATTAATATATTTTTCTCCTAATTTTAGTGCAAACAGAATGAGCCATGCTATGAAAGCACAGAGAGGCTTCAGCTGAGGCTGAAATTCCCCAAACAAAGGGCTGAATAAATATACTGTGAGCTTGTTTAGTGTTTTAGCAAGGGCTTTATCCTTCTTTTTTTTCTTTTTCCTATCTGAACAGACTTAGCAGAGTTTAAAAGAAAAAATTGGAGTTGAACTGACTTTATCAGAAATAACATCCCGATTTAGCAGGCCAGGGTACCTCTCAGACTGATGTCAAAATGTCAGATGATGTAAGGAGCCCCCACTGTAAATGTATCCGTGGTTTAATAACAAGAAAATTTACTTCACTGCAGAGCTTGAGTCCAAGAGCCTTCAGTCTCAGATGCTTGGAGAACAGCTTTTTGCTTTTTAAAGGTCATCTGAGTTATCCTGCCAGGTTCTAAAATCAGGAGAGAAGTTGTATAAAGGAAACACCACAGCCTGTTCTGAGATTAAGGAAGCAAAACAATGCCAAAAACCAAGCCAGCCCCGTGTGTCATTTGTTACTGTCCCAAGTCAGACACTGTCCTTACTTCCAGCTGCAATGCCTGCACTCCCACCAGCTGCAGAGGATGGAAACATATCTGCCTATAAGTTACTTCCCAGAGTTGGTAATGTCTCTAAAGGGGTTCTCTTCTCACTGTGCCACGTCCAAAAGGCAGCAATGCAGAAGCTGTTGCTGAAGAGAAACTCGAGATAAAATCTCTGTGGGCTGGGAAAGTCCAACATGGCAGAGCCTGATTTGTTCAGCTCCTTCCCTCTGCAGCGAGGAGCACGACTGGCACAGCCCTCAGCGTGCCGAGTCCAGGGCTGGTACCTCTGTGTGGGGGCTGGAAGAGGTTCTGCACACAACCCCCAGCCCCAGGGAGAGGTGCTGCTGTTACGGATACAGAGCTTGTGTTGTGTCACCTGATGCACAGCACAGCGCACGTGGGACCTGCTCACAGCAAAACACAAGGCTGTATCCTGATTATTTTTAACTCCAGCACCACTCTGAGAATAGAAGCCATTTTTTCTGTACAAGTGCTTAACACCCCTCAGCAGAAGTTTTGTGACCACTGAATCAGGCAAGAAAAGAAAGCAGATCCTGTGCTATCATCCTTCTCCCTGTATCTCTGCACATCCCAGCTGTATTATTCTGGCATAGATGCCTTTCTTTAATTTTTTTACTGAATGTTTATTTCTTGACAACCTGTTAATGAAGTTTGACGTGTCCTTGAATTATTTCTTTAAAAATTCATTTTCTTTTTATCCACAAAGTTCAGTGCTACCTATCTATGGGGTAAGTTATGCTTTCAATCAGCTTTCAAAAACTGCAAAAGAGCATTCCAGCATTCTAACTTTCTAGCAAACTAGACTGATTTAATTTCATTTTTATCTGGAGTCTTCCTGCTGTGAATTGCCCAAGTTTGTACACCAGATTTTCTGTTATGGTCCTGATATGAAAATGGAAACACGAGAACCCTGATAACTTACAGAATGGTAAGTGCTGATATTTTATAATAAGGAACAAAAACAGAAACAGACCTCAACAATATGTATGACCCATCAAGCCTTGCATTAAAATCAGTTTCTCCTGATGTGGGAAAAAGAAGAAATACTTTTGCTTTTAAAAACAATATGCTTTTGCAAAGGTCAGGATCAGAACCTTGATAAAATAGCAAAAGCTGTAGGTGGCAGGCCTGTGGAACCAGTCCCTTACTGGGTGTAAAGCACGTGCTGCTGCAGTAACCTCCGTGGTCATTTCATGTGCTCGTTGGACCAACGTGTTCTGTGCTCTCCTCTGGATAAAGATGAGAGACAGAATATATTTAGCAATTGCAAATGTCACTTCTATAATGTCCTCTAAAGTTTGCACGTTGCAGCAATCACCTTCCCCAATATAATTTATTAAATACTGCCACCCAGTGGGAAGTGACTCTTAGCACAATGAAACTCTGAAAAGCACCACTTCGACTCTAAATTCTTACCACCGATGCAACTGCAGAAAGTATTTCCACGGTTTATCTTCTAAATAAGCTGAATTTTATAATAATCCTAACTTCCTGGCGATATTTTGGCGTGCTTTATGTAAGATATGAAGGCAATAAAAAAATCAGGAATTCTCTGCTATGGGAAAGGATACACTTAAGGGGCATGGTGTCATAGCAGTACCAATCCTAAATCCTTTTAAATCCTTGACAGCATCTAAATACATGACAAGTGATGTTAAATTTTTCTCCCAGAGGTCCTGAGTGTGCAGAAGGATAGGAAAATGTTGAAAAGGAGTGACCTGAACATTGATTCTACCAGTTCATGTGTAACTGAATTCCCAGAAAAAAAAGTGTCAGAATCATGAAACAATTTTGTTTAATTTCCAAAGCACCTTTGTATTATTAGCTGCTAAGGGAACACAAATACTGGGTACACACATAAGGTATTAAACCACAAATCATTTAGAAAGAGGGAGACAAAAATCTGCTTTCCACTCACCTGTTGCTATTGTTTACAGACCTGCAGAACTCCATGCCAAGAGAAAGCACAGAAGTAAATTTCTGTGCAACTGGGAGAGCACTGAAGAGCCACCAGCAACCTAAGAGCTCATTCCTCTCCCCTGCTTTTTGTTTCTCCATGAGCTGCCAGCCATGAATCACAGTTCTCTTCAGATAATGAAGTCTTAGAAATTTCATGATCTGATGTAGCAATATAAATCTATATGGCTGCCCCATTAGAAATAGCTACCAGGGAGCAAAATGTGCTTTCTGGAAGTCATTCAATGCAAATACTCCAGCCTTTTTTTATTTTCTTTGGCATTTCACTAAAGAAACTATAAGATGATATATGTCATGTAACAGCAAAAACCACCAGACATAGTTCTATGTGTGTAAAATATTACAAGTAAAAGGTATTGCATGTGCAGAACTGGTTTTGTGTGTAAACAGGACACATCAGCCCAAGAAAGAGAATTTAGAAATGGCTCCGTATTCTGGTATTCAGATATCCATTGGAATTATGGCAGAAAAGGTGAAATTAATACATTTGCTGTGGAGAAGGGAGTCAAAAAGAAAAGTTCAAAGTACAGCACCCAAGTCCTTTAAAATTGTAACAGTACCAGGTATTTCTTTTGTTAAAATTAAAAAAAAAAAAAATATCAAGTGATGAGCAGTGGCCTGGATATTAGCAGTTATTCAAGGTAAGAAGGAAGTATAGTATTCTTCTAAGCTGACATATTTCAGGAACAGCAAATGGTTCCATCGCCTTTGCTACTGCCTTATTTTTCACTCCTCTATTACAGAGATTATAGTGGAATTCAGCTCAGCTTGTTCAAAAAGTCCTTCACAGATGCTTTGAGAACGGCGGAGTTTTAAACTCTACAATGATATATTTAAAAATTATCTAGGGACACTTGGAGATAGAAATAACAATAATTAGGTATACTTGTAGGTACAGAAAGAATATGAGTAAATTTAGGAGTTTTCCCATTACTATCAGCTAAATTCGCAGTAAGAGAAAAAAACATCTTTTTAACATGTGGTGGGTTTTTTAATATCCATTCATGGCTGTTTAATAAAGGCTAGAGCATATAGCAAGAAAATAAATAAAACAAATAAACACCTCAAAACAACCAGGAAACCCAGCAAAACAACCTTCCTGCAAGAATTTCAGGCAAAAAACCCATGACTAACATTAGCAAAATTTACTCATTCGCCTTCCCAAAACCCTTCCCGGCAGTGGTGGCTTCTTGTCACATAATCAAACAATCTGAGTCCTCTGCAAGGTAACAAACTCATCAGTATTTCTACTGGCCCAGTTGGTAAAACTCTCTAATCCCCATGTCAACAGGAAAAGTCTTCAGAATGTTTTATTGATTAACACAGATCCCCACCCAAGGCCAACATCGGGAGACTGCTAAAAGCAGGATGAGATCCCATCCTGGCACGGGCCAGACCCCCTGGAGATGCAGGCAGGCATGGTTAATGCAGAGCACTGCCATTAATCAATGGATAAACACCCACAGCACCTGCTCAAATGAGCAAAACCTCTCTCAGACTTTAGAAAAATCTACACTACCAAATTTTTTTTCTTTTCTTATGTCAGACACGGCGAGAGCAGGAGATAAGTAACCACAACCTCCACTCTTGCTTTCTTAGCTGAGTTAAAATTCAGAGGAAAAGGAACTCTAGCAAACAAGCCATACCACAAATGGATGGTTGGAAGGCAAAAAAAGAGAGTAGGACCTTAAAAAGAGAAGCCTGAACTTAAATGCAGAATGGAACAGGTAACCAAGGTAGAAATGGATCACACACGGCCATGTTAATGGACCTGCACCTCCTTGCTTTTTCCAAGTTCTGGACTTAATAGAAGATCTAATCATAAAGTCATAAATTGTGCTAAAAACTCTGGAGGCATTTATTTTTCAGCTCTGGCTGTATGTGAATGCACACACTTAAAACCTCTTTGGACAAAAGGATTTGAGGATTTGCAAACTGTTATTCCTGGCCCAAGTGAACATGAACCCATGTTTGTGAGGAAGAGTTTAATGCATTAAACCACAGCATTAGCGCTGCAGCTCCCTATCAGATGCTTAATAAATGTAGGCTTTAAAAGTGAGGGAGAAATGAGAAAGTTTCACCTACACCTTGCTATTTACAGGTTAAAAATAGCAAACCTTGCAGGCTGGCAGTCTCACTGCTGTAGTGGCTAACAGTCCTTGTGAGAATCCATTGACCCCTTCTGCTGCAGGGTAATTAAAGAATAAAATGTTGGCATTATATGGAGAAAGAACTGTATCCCCTTGCTTATATTTCTCCACTTGACAGAGTGCATCTAAAAAAAACCTTAGCAGCCTACAGATCACAAAAGTGCTCATTGCTTTAAACTAGTGGGCACTGGGCTACCATCCAGGTTAAGTCACTTCCAACATCAAGTACTCTGTGATGCTTTGAATTCTAGCAGAGCCCTCTCTCTTACAATGCCATATCATTAGCTCATCACAAAACTAATTCTCAGTGTTTCCTTTGAGCTCAGAAACATTAAAGGAGAGAAAGAGAAGACTGCAGGAAATCTACACCACTTTCTGTTTGTGTTTTTTGTGTGGCACAGCAGCTGTACAAAAGATGCACTGGACATTCTTTTCATCCACTGGCTCATAACAAGTAGATCCTGATTTTTAGTGGCCTGTTCCCTCACAAGCCTAACAAATATTACCCCATCTCTGCACCCATCATGTGGAATATCCACGTTGCCCAACATGAGATGCTGCATGAAGTCTTGGAGGATAAATTCCTTTCAACACTGTTTCCAGTGTTTGTTTTCCACAAATCCAAACCCCAACCCCGTACCAGCTACTGTGAAAAATACCTCCACCCCAGCCAAAGCTAGCACAATAATATGCCTGGATTAAGTTATGAATATTTTCTGTATGCAGCTTCTTAGGAATCGATTATCTCTTTATAAATTCTCCCCTTGTTACACCAAGGAAAATAAGCCAGAATATTAGTTACCCAGAATCTTGTACAAATTATTCTAATGGTAATCTTAATTAATTTAATCTTTTTATAGGCACAAAAATGTCAAGCAATTAGTTTCTTCTAATTGTGCCAACAGAATTAGTAATGTATTAATTATTATAGCATAAAAGTTGGAATAATGTAGCTGTTAATTAAACTCAAAATATTGCTAAATAATTATTCTCGAGAACATCGCTTTTACTAATTAAAGCATTATAGCTAAATATAATTTCACAAGTTATTTTATACAAGTATTCAACTCTTAATTAAATTATCAGTTGAACAGAAACAGTCAGATGCTTAAGTTCTGCAGTTTGGAAACAGTTATGGTTAGTTGACTGTATATTTTACAAAGAAATGCTTCTGCCCTAAAAATGATTTGGCACTTGATAAAGGCCCAGCAGCAGCACCTTCAGTGAGTTCAATCCATCAACTCATCACACAAAATCAAGAGGGAGCATAGAAATGTATACTGAAGCTGGTATAGAACCAAGAAACCCTTTCAAGGTATTTACCCAAATTAATTGAACAGACAAGTGTGCAGGAGGAGGCAGAGAGCTTGGGCAGGGGTCTGCACAAAGGAATTCTCTTCCTGCAGCATCTCCTTCCTGCCCACAGCTGATGGCAGGTGGGGATATAACAAATATGGTATAAGTCTACACTCCATGAAACCACCACACAAGAAATGGCCAAAAGAAGGAAAGGAAAAGTTTTCCTTGCAAAGGGAAGTTTTCCCCACAGCTTGGTAGCTGTTGGTGTCTCCATTTTTCTCTATCAGCTCCTTTATCAAACCAAGCCCCAAGGGTTCTAAGCAGATCCAGCAGCACAGTGAAGTTTGTCCCCCGTCCTGGATCCTACAGAGGCAGAATCAAATTTCCCCATTTATCTCACACTCACTTCAGTCAATCCAGAGTTGAATTTATCCAAGGGTTTGATGGCACAGTTGAGCATCTCCATTTTCCAGAGTTCTTTGAATCAGCCAAAATCCCCAAACCTGTAGTGGTGACCATTGCTTGGAAAGGGTCATGACAATCTTTAGTTTGGCCTCTGTGAATGCTGATGTGAGCTTCCCTAGGGGTTAAGGGTTGTACTTCTGCTTAAAATGAACAAACCCATCCCAAAAGCCATCCCACTAATGCAGCTAAGCATGCAGTATAATTATTGCAACTTTATCCTGTAGTTTTATGTTGTACTTTAAACACACCATGTCTAATATGAGGAAAGAAGAAAACAAAAATCTCTGCTTTGGATACCTTTTCACAACAAACTTCAACAGTGAAGAAAAATCCTCCAAACCCATGAAAGGTGTTTTAATGTTCAAAGCACAAGCACTACTGCTCCTGCCAAACTGAAGAGGTTCCCAAAGCAATCAGTATCATATTCCAAAATTACATAGAAGGCTTACCGCAAAGCTTGCTGAAGGACAACAAATTCCCTATAGCTTTTGAATTATAAATACACAGAAAACATTTCCCAGGGTCATGAGTATTTTCCAGACTTGGCAACTCTAAAAATAATAGGTCCTGGATGATTTGCTAGGCTAAAACCTCTGAACTTGGTGGATAAGAGAAAATGTGAGAAAAAAATTTGTGTAAAATTAATTATTGCAGTCTAAACTTGGAAGAATGGGGACTCTTGATGCATATTTATAACCCTTTTTTCTGGGAAGAGCAGAAAATAAAACATCTGAAACCCTGGCCATTCACTTTCTGTGGTTACTACATCCTTTCTAGAAGGATGCACTAAAACCACCTCTGTGTTGATCATCACAAGCTGGTAGAGGCTCCCCCTGTTCAAACAGCCTTACCTGGTGTTTATTTGGTACCTGAGCCCTCAGCTCCTCACCCCACAGAGACGTGGAGCATCCTGAGGTTGCTGCTGCTGCCTTGTGCAGGACTCCACCCACGTGCTCTGCAGACTGGGACCCAGCCTTTGCCCAGTTCTGCTCCAGATGTGCCTCTTTTTGTTCAGGCAGCCCAAGAACAGATTTCTGCAGTAAAAGCTGTTGTAATGCAGTACCCTGAAGAAACTAAGAGCAGTTGCCAGTAACAGTGTAAGGGCACACAGCCAGCATCCACTGATACTTGAGATCTCAAAAGCTTTATCAGCCAGAGACTGCTCTCTTAGAAATCAATGGTGGATTTTACTTCCATGAACCCTCAAATCTTTGGTCAATATTCAGTTTCAGCCTTTATTTAGTACATGCTTTTCAAATCCACATTTCAGATAAGATCAGACGCCTTTTCAGTGAGAGCTTCGGTTGATGGAGCCAATCTGTCCTTCAATAACTTAAAACACTTTTGAGAGAACGTGTTCCAAAAAAACCAGACTTTATAACACCAGCAAAGTTATTTTTCATTTTTCACAAGTAACTTATTTTCATCACCTGTGAACACCGCAAAATGATGGCTGTGAAAGAAAACCAAGCACTGAAACTGCATAGCAAAATATCTGAATGCAAAAACTGAGCACAGGAGTACAAGAAAACAGAATTCCCTCAAACATCACATTGTTACCACTAGGAATAAGATGCCTTCTGAAATTTTAAACATGCCACTGTTTCTTTGCATTTCAATTTTGATATAGATAGTAGTCCCTCCACGAAATTGTGTGCTTATACCCAAAAGCAGCAGCTGGAACACGATTTATGTTACTCTCCTCTTTGGTTGTATGACACGGGGAGTTCTTGCAGAAAAAGGTATCTATCAAATTTCTACAAGATAAAGGTGTCATTTGTGTTAAAGAGGCACAAGAATTCTGTCCCCTGAGGCACGGAATCCTTTCACCACAGTCCCAAAACAGGACAGATGGAGAAACACTCTGGAAAAGACAAAATGGAGCAAAACACACAGAAAGCAAACAAAAAAAGCACCCCTCATGTAGCTGCACCTCAGAACTTCTTGCATTTCATTTCATTGCATTTCACGTGCAACGTGCTTTGGGACCACCCTGCCTGAGCAGGGAGGTTGGATCTATGGTCCCTTCCAACCCTGCTCAGACTGTCAATCTTGAGTGGAGACTGAACCATTCTAAGGAAAAGGCAGAACACCAAGCACATGTTAAATACATTTGTAATGCATAAATCCTTAATGGAGCAGAGATCAATTTCCTGGAGGTCTACAGCAATCTGACTTTGTTCAACATTTATAAAATTTACAAAAAAACCTAAAGAACAAGAAGCAAGAGGCAATCATTTATGTTTCTACATTCCTCGGAGACAAGCAAAACAATGCATATGTTTTGAGGAAACATTTCTACCATTGCAGCACAGAAACACATATCTAGATATATTAAAAAAAAACCAAAAAAAACCCAAAAAAACCCCAAAACAAAGCAACACAAAGAAACCCCAACAAAACACTAAAGAAACAAAGAAAATCAAAATACCAAAAAAACCAACCAACCAAAAAACAACAACAACAAAAAAAAAAAAAAAAAAAAAAAAAAAAAAACAAAAAAAAAAAAACACCCAAAAAAACCACAAAAAAAAAACACAACAAAAAAAAAAAAAAAAAAAAAAAAAAAAAAAAAAAAAAAAAAAAACAAAAAAAAAAAAAAAAAAAAAAAAAAAAAAAAAAAAAAAAAAAAAAAAAAAACCACAAAAAAACAACACCCAAAAAAACCACACAACAAAATAACCACTGAGCAAACCATACCCAGAGGACTGAGAGGCAACAGTGAGCCAGCCTCAGGAGCAGCTGTTCCACAACAGCCAGTGCTGCCACTCAGGATTGTGTCTTGGTATCCACTGTACCTTCATGCTCAAGTCAGAATTTTGCCTCTCCCACCCTCCTTATCTCAGCCAAACCTTTCCCCACTGCTGCCATACAACAAACTGATCACCAAAGTGTGATCACTCCATTTCAGTGCACAAACTAATAAACATCTGCTCTGCTATTCCAGAGTGGCACAGTCTGAAAGAAACAAGCAGGATAAAGAGAGAAAATGAGTCAGCAGTGGAACCACCAGGGCATTTTGGCTTTACTTCAAGCTAATAGAGATTACAGGAATTAATTCATGCACAGACTTAGCAGTCCATCCAGAAGCGATTCCACAGCAGATTTACAAAGCCCAGAAAATGGATGATATACTCCAAGTTAATGTGAACCATTTTGTTTTAAAAAGGATTCAAATCTTGGTCATAACAGGTCCTTTTTTATCCTTTCCTATAATTTCCAAGTTCCAAGTTTGCAGGTGAGAGAATAAAGCTGTCACCATGCTACCAGAAAACCTTAGAGATTAAAAGAACCACCGAGCTGAAAGCTGGTGACAAAAGTGGCTGAAGAAGTTTTCTGTATTGATTCAAGTTTGGGAGAAATCTACCCCAGATCCACCAAGTAAAACTTCACAATTTTATGAAAGATTTGGCGATTCTTCTAACTTCAGCCCTTTAACCATGACATTGTGCTGTAACTAAATTTCAAAACTGAGTTGAAAACTTTGGACTATGCAAAGAGTGGTAAAAGTGAAAAAAAGAAGACAAAGCCCTCCATAGCTAATTTTTTGAAAAATAAGGACAATCAGATAATCCCACATTAAAATAAATTACATCAAAAAAGTTATTTTTGTGTATTATTTTGTTTTCATATCGTGTATTATGATAAAAATGATAATTATTCTGCAAGCTCCAGCTGCACTATTCACTATAAAATGGTAAAAATTACACTCCTGTGTAGAAAATAAATTGATCTGCTTAAAGAGTATAGGAGCACTTGGTGGAAAGAAATCTATACAGTCAAAGTATTTATCATCCTATCCCAGCAAACTAACACTGACCACTTCCTTGCATTAATGGTTTAAGGTTCAAGGACCCACTGATCTTTAAGTCCTCAGACAGAAGCCTTTCACTTTTCAATTCTCATCCTCAACACATAAATTATACTCCACTCCTTTCTTATATTTGGATTTTCTGACAGCTCGTGCTCATGGCAATAGAAGGTCCACTTTCCTTCTGTGAAATGAAATGATACCAGAGAGAAGGTGGGAAATTCCAGCTACCAGACACGAGTGCCTGTGAAGATCATGTAATTTCTCCCAGCTCCCGTTAGGAGGGCCTAGGACTGGCCTCTGGCACTACCAGTCACTCTTCCTTTAGGACAACAATACATCAAAATTATCACTCTGAAAGTCAGTTTCTTAAAAGGATTTATGAGTTTTTTCTGGATGCCAACACGGTCATGGAAGGCAAGGTTTTGGGGGTGCGGTGCAGTACTCCAGGTCTGAAGGAGGGAGTGAGACAGTTACCAAGGAACACGACACTCATTTAGTGGTGCTAGCTTGGGAAAAGGCACTAAATCCCATTTAATTAGCTGTGAGAAGCAGCAGAACACGGATACTCCCTCTGGAGCCAGAGCACTCTGCTCCAGCCCTGCCTCAGGGTCTAACCCTGCCCTTGGCATTTCAGCTGGTCCATGGCGGGATTTCAACTCGAGCGTTCCCTGACTCCCTTTGTCCTCCTGGAAGAGGAACTTTTTCAAACAGCACCCTTCAGCTCCTGTGAGCCACTCAGCAGCATAAAATCTTAAGAGCAAGGACAAGCCTGCTTTGGATATGTTTTTCCATCACCACCAGATGCCAAACCAAGCCTAACCCTGCAGCGAGCACGTGTTGTTTACCGGCTCCGCTTGTGATTATCTCCCGATGCCAAGAGGGTCAGAGGCTCCTGCTATTAGAGGAAATGCAGTGCATCTTTTATTACCATAATGCATCAGAAAATTCAGACTGAGCATTAACTGTAAACATGGGGACAAAAGGCCAGCGATTTTTAAATGCTGTTTACCACTTAACTACTGTTTTTCATTTTGATTTGGCAATACAAACTAAACCTCTGGGAGTCTAAGTGATAGAAAATCTTTCGGTTTTATTTCAAGACAATCATTTCAGTAAGTGTAAAAAAAAAAAAATCATCACTCCATGCAAAGCTACTCAATGAAGAAATTTGGAGTAGGTTAATCATTAACGTCTTGTGCTCTAGCTATATTTTAAATTTTATTAAATGCAATGTATCTTTTGAATGAAATTATGAAGTTCATTTGGAGTAAAATAATTCCATGTTAGTAAATAAATCATCATGTCAGAACATCACTGGTTTGATCAAACAACAATTTCATCAGAGTTTGGTCATCAAAACAGAATTTCCATATAGCACAAAGTCTTCAGTGACTGCCACTTCACTGTGAAAGGGCAGCTTCGAGCTAATGCTTTTGTGTGTCCACTAATGTAAGAATGTGTTGGATTTGTGAAAACATTCTTTAACCTTTTGACTATTCCAGTGTTTAAAAAAATTGTGGAAACACTAAGTACCTAGGATGCTGAACACAGGCAACTGTTAGCTACAATCTTTAGCTACCAAGTTAGAACATTAACAATTACAACAATATTTAGCTAACAAGTACAGCCAAATGCATAAACCACATTATCTGTATTCTGGGGTTTGGTTGAGAACTCCTTAACATTCCTCTCAAAGTCACAGTAATGGCATTAAATGCGATATATAACTCTTGGTTAAAACAACTGGAAGTCACTAAGCTTCAGCTGTTGGTCTAAAAGAGGGAACCTCCTCTCTCCCCCTCAACACAGATTTTTCACTCTAAGCACTATAAGAATTTTTTCTGTGTCCCCCCCACTTCAGCCAGTGAGAATAAGGGATCTGTGAAAGCACAGATTTGTGCCAGTTGGCTCTCACAGACTCAAAGACTTGCCCAGAAGCTTCTCCCATGTGCTCGTGGGTACCCACTCCCAGTTCCAGGGCTGTCCAGCTGCTGATGAGTGAACTGCAACGATACAAACATCTGCAATTCTCACAAAGCTGGGGCACAGGGACTCGTGCAAGATGCAAACTTCCAAAATCTGTTGTCACAGGACTGGCTCATCCTCAACTTTTCTGAGGAATGTTAACCCCAGGAATGCTAGAAAGTGTTGTAATAGATGCCTCTTCTCTTTTATACCCTCCTGAAAATCTTTCAATATTTGAGGAAAAGAAAAAACCCAAACATTGTTACCTCCTGCTTGCAGACACTTTCAAAACTTGAACTGTTTTTCAGATGCTTTGTTTGGAATAAATAGCATTTAAACTAGAAAGAATCTGATTTAGGAACAGCTCTCCTCTCCACTCATTGTATACTTACAATTTCAAGTGTGCTAGAATTGAATCTCAGTCAAAAACAAAAGGAGCTCAATATTCTCCTTGCATCAACAAGAGGGTTTAATGGGGACAATGTGGGATGATTGATGACATTCTTCTTCTCTGTCATTACCTCTGAGAACCACTGTTGGTAACCTGAAGAGGATAATCACCTCTGGAAAGGAGGGTTTGTGGTCAGATAGAGTAGCTCCAGTCCTAGAGAGCCTGACAGTGGATTAAACAACTACTTTCTATTATTTGATATTGTTTTCTCTTATGTTATTGCACTGATTTCTCCCCCTAATTTCTCAGTGGACGTTACAGGATGAGAAGGCACTCAGTCCCCAGTGGTGGAGAGCGAAATGAAATACAAAACCTGTTTTTTGCTCCTGCACACTGAAACAGAAATCTCCAAAATTGTTTCCTGTCGTCTGTGGCCCCAGTGCCTGTGCATTAAAGCTGGCCTTGATTGTGTGCCATCATTTCCATTCACCATCAGAGACTGTTAGCAACAAAAAAGGTTATGGGGAACTGCCACACCACAGATGTAAACAAGGCTCCCTCTGCCCCCCTCCTGTGCCAGGAGACTCTGACAGATCCTCTGCTGTCTGTGGAGGCTAAAACCCAGCAGAATCTGTAATCCCATAAAGGATCCAGCCAAGCCCATGAACACTACCATCTCCTCCTCTCTAATTTATAAATGTCATTAAACAAACTTCTGACAATTTGAGCAAACCTGAATTAAACCTTTGACTGGACAAACTGCATGACAGTGGGAATAAGAAACACAGATTCTAGTTCTGGTCACCTTTTTGTTTTTTCTCCTACCTTTAAAAGGGGCAGTAACACGTTTGTTTTGGGTTTTTTTTCAATTTTGCAATAAAATTCACAAAATCATTGCTGAAAAATGAGATCAGCTCTTACGTTCGGAGTACTTGTAAGGAGCAATAAACAAAGCAGAACCAATACCCCTTTGTTACTTTTCATAAAGTAAAGAGGCTCCCCTGCCACCCTTTCCTTTTGTAAGCAGAAGCTTGAAATCAGTAGGTTTGGATTTTGCATCGATTCTGATTTCTATCAAAGCATTTATTTCCAGTTTTTCTCCTCTGGAGCTGGCTGCTCCCTGTGGCACTCAGAACTTCGTATCAAGTTCTCCTGGGAATAAAAAACCCAAATCAAGGTTCTGCTCTCGTTTAGACACCAACTGAACCGTGCCAGCAATTGAAAGCCTGGCTTATGGCAAGCCTGAAACTTGGCTGCATTTGTTAGAATGCCTCTTAAAGGAGGACACTGTCATCCAGAGGAATAATCCTCACTCTAAGAACATCAGGTTACAGCCTTCCCTGTTCCTTATCTTTTCATGATTAACATTCTGGATTCTATATTCTGAGGAAAAAAAAAAAAAAAGAAGAAAAAGAAAAGAAAAAAAAAAGAAGAATTAAAAAAAAAAAAAAAAGGAAAAAAAAAAGAAAAAAAGAGTGATTGTTATTTTTTCCTCCTGAAGGATACAGTGTCTCTCTTTAGCTGGCCCTTCACCAGCTGATCATCTTGCCCTAAACCCTACAGAAGTGGACAGACACGCCAAGGTACCGTTAAGCACAGTTATCCTCTGAATTTTGCTCCTTAGCAGCAGCCTGAGGCACAGTGTGTGGGTGGTAGTATCACTCACCACCTAATTGGTGGCATCCCAGTTGGACCAAGAGCAGCTTCCCAAAGCACAGGAGCAGATTACTTTGATTTCCCAAGTAGGTCATGCACTCTTCAAGCACAGGTGGCTGGCATTCTGAAGGAACACTAATACAGCAGTGGCAGCTGTTGTCAGGGTCACCAGCCTCTCCCAGCTTTGCAATGCCACAATGGCATTTTCCATCTGCCTTGCTTTGGCCTGCTGCAGACTGAAGTGATTCAGCACATACCTGTTGCTGTCCTGCAGCCTGCATTGGATACAGATTCTAGATGGGCCGATTTCCCATCGCAGGACCCTGCCCCCGAGGGCAGACAAAAGGCAGAATCTGCAGCTTAGCACATTCCTTGCATGTCACTCACACCACGTCTGCTTTCTTATCACAGAAGCTTCAAGTCCTGTAACAGGCCAGCGTGGTTTGAAATACCCTCCAGCTGTTTTGTTATTTGTTAGTTTGATTTTGTTCCTCCCCTGAGATGTCTTTATTGGTTTATTATCATGTATCTTCCTTTCATGATTGGTTAATTCTGTTATCTCTACCTCATGATGTAATACCTTAAAACTGACTGCCAGAGAGCAAACCGGGGTCTCTCTGTTTGGCTTCCCTTCAAGTAACTGCCTCCCTGTCCCCCGAGGGCAGGAGAAAATAAACTTGGAATGCAGCTAACAGAGTTTCCACTCTTTCCTCCTTGCCTTCCGCTGCTGGCTTCTTAAACAGCAGAACTACTTGCTGTTGGGATGGTGTTGGGCTGCACTGGCAAACTGAGGCACGCAAACCTCAGTTACCTTAAATCCTTCAGTTGCTAGTTCAGGTGGGCATCGACCTCGTTTACCTGCGAGCCAGGCTGGGAACAGCCTGGTGAGCTACAACAATGGCATTTTCCATCTGCCTTGCTTTGGTCTGCCGAGACGCCATCCTCACCATCACTCACAGCTTAGCTACGTCAGTGTCTGTCAGTACAGCCTCACAAAGTGCGTATTTTCCACTGGTGGTTGTTACTTTCTGTGTCTCTTACCTTTCAGCTCCTAACTTGTGCTCCTCACACACACTTCACAAGCTTCAGTGTGGTGGTTTTAATAAAAATGCCAGAAAAACGATGGGTAAAAGCGAGCCATGGAAATTCAGTGATTTCAACATTCCGTGATTTCAATCTGTAATATTTCCATAAAAAAAAAAAA
>VXAD01004669.1:589023-796497 GCA_013399195.1 Dicrurus megarhynchus | reverse complement strand
TTTAAATTTTCAAAAAAAAAAAAAAAAAAAAAAAAAAGCTATTTCAAACCTACTAAAAATTTAGCAGGCCTTTCTTTACTTCCTGATCAAAGGTTTTCCCAGAAAGACTTGTGGGACCAGGTTTAAAGCTATAAGCAAATGAACACAGCTCCTGCTATTGTTTCCCAAATTTCAGCTATTTCAAAGACAACATTTTGTGGAAAATGGAGCTTACAAAGAGGAATATAATGTAGATTAACCATCATGCTTTTCCAGGGAGTGAGGGGGGGAAAAAGTGAGCATTTCCAACTATCCCACTAATGCTTTGTACCTTCTGCTGCTCTCAGCAACTCATGAAACGAGGGTCCTGTTCTCACTTTGGAGGCATGGGAAGACTTTTTCATGTGCACAGAAATGTGGAATGTTGGAGTGAAACTGGATACACTGATTCTACTCATGTGCTCAAGAACTTAAACAGGAAAGCCATCAGCTGAAGTGAACACCTGCTGGAGCTCCCAGACAGTGCACACACAAGCTGTCATATCTGCTCTGTACATGACAGCAGGACTACAACAAAAGGGAGCAAAAATATCTTCTCCAAGCCCTGCGTTCACCACGGTGAGAAATTCTTTGTGCACTCTGAGTTCAGACAAAATTCAAACTGAACAGAAAGGCCCTGCTTTTGTAGAACGGGTCACTGGTCTATTTAATCCTGGAAGGGCAGGCTGGATGCCTTGCCTGCATCCTGACTGACCAGGCCTGATGGCACTGAGCTGTGAAAGGCTGGAAAAGGAAAACTCCCAGCCCTCTGCTGGGTGAGCTCATTGACTGGCACCGGGCTTTGCTATTTCCAGGGTGGGGTAAGGAAAATTCTGTTACGCTGGTACATGGCCATCATCTTGATATTAACTGTATGACGTTTCCCTTCCTGGCATACACTCCAAAGATATAAAATATGTCGATATTTTATAGAAAATGACACTCCTCAGCATTCTCTCACATAAACTTACACCTTTCAAGGACCTCACAAAGCAAGCAGAGTCTGTCCTAGTCCCAGAACTCTGTTTTACAATGCCTCACACCAGTTCCATTCCCTTTGCTAGCTAATAACATTTTTATTTCTTTAACTAAGTCTTGTGTCATTTCTGTTGTTAATCACTATTCTGCCACAGGATGACAGTAATTCAATATAGTCCCTTCAAAAATATTTAGCTGCCATTAACATTAAAATGTCTTAATGCTCAAAGGTGCTTAAATTTGCAACAATTTGAATTCCATGTTCTACAGTGTTAAGGTTTCATCCAATACTGTTGGTCAACCTCCCCTACCTAAGCAAGAGTTACCTACCAGAGTCAGAAAGTCAAGAGGATTTCATTAGTTATGGCCTTAAAATAACTCAGATATACACCATTCTGGGAAAAAAAATAAAGTTTTTTCTTAATTCTTCCTATATCTACCTTCCTAATTTGGAATCATTCAACAGAGCTCTGCTGCTCACCAAAAATGTTATATTCATTCAAATGGAAGAGCCACTAAAATAAATGTATAAGCAGTTTGCATTAAAAATAATAGGTTCTGACTTTCCAGCAGTTTTATAAACTATTAGGTAAATATTCTTACTTAAGAATAATAATAAAATGTTAAAGCTCTCCGAAGGCTTCAAAGCCTATTTTAATTGTGTGTGCATGACTGGTAATTGCTTCTCTCCTAACAACACTGTGTGTGTAATTTGATTATCTTAAACCATGAAGGACAATAACCTTTACTTCAACAGATTCAAAAAAAATAAAATCTGGCAAAAGAAATCCATAAATAATTAGATCTCATCAACACATAACTGCTGGCACACTACACTATTGATAATTGAGCTTATGACTAATGCTAGAATAGAAATATTACGTGAATGATTTATGAAAGAACTATCCTTGTGCAACTCTTTCATTTCCTCGTGGAAATAAAACTATTTCATATTTTTAATAATACATCATTTCATTTCCTGCAAGACATTCCCAAATGATGCTAAATGCTAAGAATGTTTATAATATTTTTCCAGCACATTCTTTTTCAAGTGGTAATTACAACTTGATATTTTCCTCCTCTCTTTCACCACGATTTTCATTCCCCTGTGACTATTACCATTCAAATTCTGTGATTTGCTTCAGCAAGAGGAATTTGGGTGGGTTTAAGTGAGGAAAAGAATTTTTTGCTTTTGGGGAGTTGCCATGGCTCATCTTCAGGATCAGCCTTGTGAGGGGCCCTGCTCTGCACTGGTGGGGTTTGCAGCTCCCAGCACGGCAGGAGCTCCCGCAGGCAGTGCCACATCAGTCCTTCCAGCCACAGGGGTCTGCCAGCTGGAGGACAGGAGATGGTTCAGCTGGTGAAGCCTCTAAACACTTGTCTTTGGTCCTTGGGTCCGTGTTTCAATCTCCCACCACTCCCAAATCCCTGACCCCAGTGTGCACTCCTGGATCGCAGACACGGTGCCAAGCTCACAGTGAGCCGCACCTGAAACCAACCGCACACTGGTTTTGTACAGCAATTAATTTATGCAATTCATTGGAGTTAGCCAAACAGTGCATCAAAACTGGGTCTGTGCTCGAGCCTGTCAGGGTCCCTGGGGATGGCATCCCTTCCTCCAGTGTCCCTGCAGAGGCTGCTCTCAGTCCCACCGCCCACACCACCAGAGCCGTTCAGCAGCGTCCGTCCCAGCACCAGCCCCCGAGGACCAGCACACATCTCTGCTCTCCCCCTGCACACTGAGACACTGACCAAGCTCTGAGTGGGACCATCCAGCCCATTCCTTATCCACCGGGTGCCCCAAGTGCCAAATCCAGCTCTCTGCCGTCCAGAGCCAAGGATGCCGTGTGGGACAGCGCCAGAGCTCTGCACAAGTGCAGGTGGATGGCGTCTGTTACTCGTCCCTTACCCACCAGTGCTGCAGCTCTGCCACAGGAATGATTTTCCCTTAGTGAAGTCATGCTGCTGTCACCAATCACCTCCTTATTTTCCATGGCATAGTTTCCAGGACAATGCAATCAAACAGTATTTAAAGATCACGTAGAATCTCCACTCTGGCAAGGCTGCTGGAAACAGACTTGCAAACTCCTAAAAAGGACAGGAAAAAAACAACGCTAACTTGTACTTTTAATGTCTGGAGACAATGGAAATAAAGGTAAATTTAATTCATGAGGTTTTTTCAGTGTATACCAAGAAGCATGAAAAGATCCTTAATTTATTTCTTCTTACAGCTTAGTGTAAAGGTAAATAGACTATCCATTAGGTTTAAAATTGTATTTCATCAATTCCATTGGATAGCCAAGACCTTATCATCACAATATTGGTTAAAGTATGGCAGCAGCAAATGTCATGTCTGTCAGGCTCTAGTGTTCTGAGCCAATCCATGTTAGATTTACTCTGAGTAAATGTCAGTGCCATCGAGAGCTCCCAGAAAAAGCAGATTTTTCTTTACAGACAAGCATTTAACAATAAATTGTCTGGCTAGTACAACAGCAGCAAGCTAATGACTCAGTCTTGCTTCCTGGGATGATTCAAAAGCTGTTACACAACTGATTTCTCATCTCAAGGCAGGTCTCACAGTGTTACACCTCTACCTCTGCACCACTCCAGGATGACATTTACCAAACAGCTGCATGTCCTGGTCTCTGTGTGCCTGGGGGCTTTCAGCCTCTCCAATATGCTTCAGAGAGGTCCACTTCACCAGTTCCTGAGGCAGGAAAATTCCACACAGTCAGGTCAAGGTTTACACAATCTGACACCTCCTCTCCTTACAGAACCTGTCCTGAGCAAACACAGAACCTGGCCAACTGTGCCAGACATTCAGCATTTCTCGGAACTGAGAAACAACCAGAGAGCTAAGCTGAAGCTGGGAACTGCCCTCCCAGTGATGTCAGGCAGGTCCTGCCTCTCCAAACACCATTCATAGGAAGTTACATTCCTTACTTGAGCCATTACAGCTGATACATTCTCCTATTATTGCCCAGTGGCAATTCTCACAGATTAGACATGAAGAAAGCTGAGATTATCAGCTCTCTGTTGCCTGTTTATCTCGTCTGTGAGAAAACTTCCCTGGGTTTATGAGGTTGGGGCTTTTTTAAGGCCTGCCTCTGACCCTTATCCATACAGAGTCATTCTAAACTCCCACAAGCTTGGCAGGACTCATTCACTGCTATCCCAGGATGTTCTCCTTTGGATGGAAAACCCCTTCTGTCACTGTCCCCTATTGTTGCCCCTGGATCCCTGGAAGTACTTTGAGCAGCCTGGGACAGTGGAAGGTGTCCCTGCCTGTGGCAGGGGGGCTGGACGAGATGATGTCAAAGTTCCCTTCCAACCCAAACCATTCTGTAATTGCTCCTGCTCTGGAAACTGTTTTCCATTTGACCCTCAGTTTCTTAGCTCCTTCAAACAAAGAGAAGATGGCCAAAAAAAAAGACAAAGGAAGCAGCACAGACAAAACAACGAACACTGACTGGCTCCTTAAGCCAGACTAGCACCCCCAATATTGCCAGATATCTGCGCAGTAGGTTTTAAAAAAGAATTTGCGTTAAGGAAATGCCCAGCATTCATCTACTTCTAACTTGCACTGATGGGAAGGGAACCAAGTATCTCTTTGACGTGGTTAGGATCTGGATGTGCTGGGTTGAATGGGCAAACCTGTTCTAAGAACAATGCTGTCCCCTCTGTCCCTCCCCCGGGTGTTTAAAAGAGCACGAGACCTCTCGGTGCTCCACAGTAGGAAGGGAACTGCAGGTAACTGAGAGTTTCAGAGCTGCCAGAGGTTGGGCTGCAGTAAAAGTAAAGTAATGCATTGACTCCAGCCTTTCTTTTGAGAAAGAATTCACCTGCAGACTGCACTTGAGCATTGGCACCTTAGTTTCCATTGCTTCCATGTCCCAGACACTCAAAAGACTAAAACAGGAATCTCACTCTGAAAAGGTCTTTGTGACCGTGTGCTTTGAGGAAGAGAAGATCCAATATCTTGGGGTTTAGAGGAGTGTGTGCCTTGCAGAAAAGACAACCCACACCTCTGGGGTTTAGAGGAGTTGCAACAAAAGTCCTCTTTCAGGTTATCAGAGCTTATTCCATCTAAGAGTTTGCTGGGAAGGCAGCTTGTTAGCGCTGTCTGGCACAGAACAGTCAAGCAGAGAAGGAATTTCACTCAGAGCTCCAACAGCAGCTCTGTGGCTTGTCTGGGAATTTGAACAGGAGGAAAAAAGTGAAAACAAAGACAAGCTGAGCAGGTTTATAAAAGACACGATTCCCTGCCATTCTGGGGAGGTGCCCCATAAAAATGACATCCTTGGCACAGCAGCCTGTCATCCTCTGGAGTGTGACTGCAGAAATCTCTCTGGGCTCTAGAGCTGCTTTGCCACCTTCACTTCTGTGAAAAAATAAACCACCAAATGCAACCATTTTGTAATCAGAATGGTGCTGGATGGTGGCACATAATGCAGGATTTACCCACCTTCTCTGCCAGGGAATGAGCTCTGCCTGAGGAAATCTCCCAATTTCTTCACTGCTGCACTCACACTGTGCCTTAGTAGGGCCTCCCCACACAAGCTGCTCTGGCTGCAGTGAAATGAATAGGATTTCTGCTCTCAGCTGTTAAAGATCCCCTAAATCTAGGCTACATATTACTACAAAGTAGTTTTCCTCCTAGACCTGTTCTTTCTATGCCCCTTCCGAGCACCTGGTGACTTCTGGATATAGATTAGAAATCATCTTTAACCCAGACAGCTGTTTCCAAGTAGGAGTTCAATTATGTCCTGCCTCAGCTCTCAAGAGAATAGATTTTACTTTCATTGGTACAACTGGTGCACAGATGACAACACTATTTAGAAAAGAGAGTTGATGTTTAACCACTGGGTCATGCACAAATCAGAGATCTCTCAGCTGCACAGTGGAGAAGATTACGGATGTGTGTAAGTTTAATGAACACCAGATTTGACATATTTCTTAACCCTAGGATATCTCTCCTTACTGTACTCCAGGAAAATGGATCAATCTGTAGCTAATGTTTCTGTAAGGCCATCTGTTACATACATCCACCTCTTTTAGAAATGATCTTCAGCAGTTAAAACTTATTCCTCAAAAAAATAGAAATAAAAAATGTACATCTCACAGTATTTCCTCTTATACTTATTTACAATCACCTACAGAGTCTTATTCTTTTTTAGCCTCTAGACCAAATCCTTCTGATCTTGCATATTTTACATCTGCTTTAATAAAGTTCACTTCCCAGGTTCTCTAGAAATTCCCATGAAGATTTCCTTTCTTGTACATTCAAAGACATAGAAAATGAAAGGGTTTCCTATTTCCATTACAACTCAAAAAGACACTTCAGATAAAGGTCATGCTGGTTGTCAGAAACAGCTGAAGGGGTGAACCTGAAGTCAGTAAGTACAGTCCGATTTTTAGTTCGTTATTCTCATGAGCTACAAGGTATTATCTGGGGAGGAAAATATACTATAAATATTTGTACATACAGACAGAAGTGTAAAAGCAACAATAATGTTACAAATCTGTGAAAGGACTAAATGCAGCAGCTCAGAATTAATTGGCGAAGGATAGCAAGTGTTTGTTCTGTTCTTGTTTTTATAGAGGGAAATTTATCTCACAGAAGGCAAAGTTTTAGCTGGAGAATGCCATCCAAAAATCTGAAGGCCCTCAGTAAGTGTCTAAGCTTAAGAGGTCTGAAGAGAATAAAGAGTTTATAATAGTTTAAGCAAAACATGGTTATTAGATGTCTAAATGTAACCATATGCCAACTCCTGCATACTTTGCATTTATACATTTTCTTCATGGAACATGAGTCATGAGTTATAAATATAGACAGGAATCTTAAGAACCTTGTTAGAAAATATTAGAAACTAAAGGAACTAAAATCAGGGTGTTCTTTCCTGCTGTCATTCATTTCCTAGACTATATTAAACAATTCCAAATTCAAAATAAATGTTCTTGGGTTATAAGAAAAAATAACTAGTGGGTGACCTGTGGGGATATGCAGCCAATCACTTGGTATTTACCTTGCCGTAAAAATCTTTTTGAACAAATTGCTTTCTAACATGCATCTCATAGAAGTGAGGAGAGCCAAAATTAGTTCCAGGTTATAGAAAGTTTGAGAAGAGAGGGGGATTTAGAGACAATTTTTGATTCAGATACCTGTCAGCACCTAGTAGTTTAGGAATCCTTCCTCAAGTCTTCCTGTTTCCCGGTAGATTATCTCTGGTAGTGATAAATCACAATCAGTGGAAAATGAGGTTTTCTCTTGAGCAAGAAGAAGGGGAAAAAAATAAATCCTTGATCTCTCATCTGTAAAAGGAACAAGTGCACTGGCCTGGCTTAGGCAGCTCAGGGCTCAGTAAGTCACTTATCACTACTCACAGCTTGTTTGAGATCCAAATCTACGATTACAGAGGCTCAAAGTTTCCCTTTAATGGTATTTAGACTCACTGATGCTCCACAAAGGTTCCACAGAAATAACTGCAACACTCTGAAGAGGGAATTTTGCTCCTGTGCCCTTCTACGGTAAATTTGAAGCCACCAAGCATCAATCTGCATAAGAACTGAGAAAAATCTGCTCCAAATTGAATGCTCGCTACCCAGCAACAGTGTGAGCACCTATTTTACTTTCAGGAGAGAGGTAACTGGACAAAATTATGAGATGTTCCATCATTCCAAAAACCCACATAACAGTCTCAGAAGTGGTTGTTATTTTCACACGTTCTCATGGATTTATGCTGTTGAACAGGAGATAGAGGCCTTTGGGAGAGGATTACTTCAGCTCACTGGGAATGCAGAGCAATTTCTGACATTCTCCTGCTTCTTCCAAGACAAAAGCTTAAATTGTAGAATTTAGTCTTTGTTCATATTTAATTGAACATCTTCCTAAAAGCATTTAAGTCTTGTGACCTACCTGCAGAAATCAAGGCAGTTAGGTCACTTCTCATTTCCAGGATATTGAAATAAACATTTCACTCCATTTTGTTCAGCTGAAAATGGTTTTCACTGGGATATTTATTCCCTTTTCTCTTCTTTTCATGTGTTTTACAGCTCAGTAGTATCCTTATAATAATTTTGTCAATAACCACATAGCATCAAGCTCCTTCATTCCACTTGTGACTGCTGCTCCATAAAAGATATCTTCTGATCATTTAGTCATAAATACATGTCAAGCCAAAATAATCCTTTCTTCACTGTAGCTAATCAAAATTGTAAACAGTATTCCAGATTGGGTGGCATAAATATTTCCCCCTCGGAGTACTTTTTATGATTATTTTTGTTATCCTTATCAGCATTGCAGTGACAGCCCACAGCAATTGGATGAAGCCAGCAGCCTCCTCATCCATTATTCCTGACAGGCTTCACTCCTCATATGCATCACCTCATCACCTATGTACATGTTCTAGTACTGAATTTCCTTTTATTTCTCCTGCCTGCAGGCTCACAAAGGCTTCCCTGTTGTTGAGATACTCAACAATCTTCTGTCCTGACAATGTGTCCCAAACTTGTAACTTTGATTTGGATCACAGAGGACATAACCTGGCCTGGGAAAGAAGGAAGCTCCTCGTGTGAAGCTACCCATAACAGGTATTTTCTTTCAGAGAGTAACACAACCTGCTCTTAAAATAATCTAGATCCCTATTCTGATACTTTTCAAGTCTTGAAGAATTCCTTTGTTCACATTTTTTCCTTCTACAAAAGAATCTTTACCAACAAGCACTGGAACTTGTAAAAAGTCTACATAAACTGCAGGGGTGTAATTATCAACAGGAGCCCAACTTGCTTTTTCTGCCCAGTGATAAAAATAACACAAAAACTATTAAAAGACTCAAGAACCATTTGTGTACATTCACCTCCATGCACAGGGAGGTAGTTAAGAACAATTAAATCCATTTAAGTTTAGAACTGGATGTGGTAGAAAACGCTACAACCCCATTCCCAGAAAATATTTGTTCGGTTTTTTTGGGAAGATTCATCCTATTCTTCTTTTCAGGCTAATTCAGAGGTATCAGGGAGTCAAACACTTACATTCAATAAGCTCCCCTTTTTTTTCTTGGTAATCTTACCTATTTTTTTACACCACACTTTTTTATACATCATACTTTGGCTCTGCAACTTAATATGTTACTGTTACTCATAGCCCATAGGGAGATGGATGAGTGTTTAATTACAGTACCTATTTTTACTTAAATATCCAAATGCAACGCTCACATCAAACACAAACTTCAATCTATTCAGACAGGAAATTAAAGAAAACTTGGTAAGCCATTATTTTTAGAGTTGTTTGTGGATATCTTGTGACTTCAGGCACTGTAGGCTTCTTTCCTTGAAAAGGTCATATCATTCTTCACAAAACTAAAAAGAACAAAAACCCTGAGATTCCTTTTATTTCTTTGTATATCACTACTCTAAAGCAGGTCTGAAGTGAGAAACTAGCCAAGGTTTCAGAACTCCACTGGAGACATCTTCCAGTTAATCTGACCTCTTTTTTAACAGTAATAACTCAAAAAAATTTAAGAGTTCAGACATGCCCTTGGTTTGTTTTAAAGGGCACATTCTGCTTTTGAAAACAGCATCAGTTCAGGTAACTCCTAAAGCTTTCTGCAATAACAGCATTCAAGAAAAAAAATCAGGAATTTTACATCCCTAGTATTAACTCTTAAGCTTCCCTGCCTGTTTTAAGATTCTTTTTTTAATGACAGAGGATATGTAAAACCAAGGTTGGCTGACTGGTGGCATCTAAAGTCTGCTACACTTAATGTTGGTGGGTGTAAGAACTGTGATACCAGACAGACTCACAGAGACTTTTAGCCAGTAAATCTGCCTCAGCAGGGGGTTCAAACATCAAGAAAAGATGACCTCAGATCTCCTTCAAATCCAGCCTAATCCTACCATAACTTTTTAGGGGAGTTTGTAATCTTTAGTAAAACACAGAGGCAAAACCTTTGCTGTACTTGAACTTATTTTCAACAACTTTCTAAAGGCCCATACAGGACAAGGAATTCTTCTTATTACATGCTTGTTGAAACTGCAGATTACAAAATTATTCACTGTACTCCTTCAGTGATTACAACTAAACTTAACGAGAGCCTTGGTAAAAAGCCATCTCGGTTTTCCTTCATCTCGGAGGGGGCATTTCCCTTGTGTAGACACAGGCACAAAGCCCATGGAATTCCAAGTGTGGAAGCAATCATCCAAATAACTGGCTGATTGTTCTCTTAATAATACACCAGGAAAGAAAAAACAGCATTTCAGTGCTGCATGGTCTCAAAAGCGTCTTAAGCAACATTCAGGAGTACAACAACTCAGGTACAGAGCTCTTAAAAGCCGGGTCATAGTCAAGAGATTAACATGGGGAATGCACAGTGGCAACAAAAGTGCTCGTGCCTGAACCAGAGGTGAGGGCACTGGAATGAAAAATAAACTTAAACTAAACACATTAAAAAGTAATTGAAAATGTAAAGGTAAAATGAGGTAAAAAAGAAAAAAAAAAAAGTTACAAACTTTGCTTTGTCTTTTGGAAGACTGTTAACCAACACTTTACTGCTTCCAACAGCCAAAATCACTGACACACATGGATTTTTTCTTCTCAACAATGTCCTTTGTTTTCCTGCATAAAGTAAATCCCATTGTCCTCTCTGCTACACTTTTAAACCACTTTACACTTTTAGTACTGGCACACTTGCAGTTTGCTGTAGTCCCTGGTGTCAATCTGTCATCCAAACCAATCCTTTATTTCAGTGACAGCTGACTACTGAAGAAAAAAATGTTATTTATTTGATGTTTTGCCATAAAATATAGATATAAAAACAACAGTCTAGCAGAAACATCACAGTTTCTAGTTTTCCAGAATTGTAAATATGGTGCAAACCCCATCTCGCATATTTTAATATAAATATTTTAAAAGAGAGGGAGAGAAATTATTTTATCTTTTCTCTTTGGCTAGGGATATCTTTTGGCAATAAAATATAGGTAGACCTTTAAGCAGAAAGAGCAATACACATTCATACATAAGCTGCAAATTTAAGCTCAGGAGTCTTTTTATGTTTTCCCAATTCAGAATTTCCAAATACTAAAAACAATCTTCACCCTTTCATTCGTCATATAATTGTACCCATTTAACTGGGGTCTAAATGCCTGCCCATCTAAGGGTATCTGCTCTGATGTGATAAGGCCAAGAGCTCTGCAGGATAATAACACTCCAATTTATTCACCTGCAAAAGCAATCTGCTCAGAAGTGCCTTATTCTGGTAACAAGCCTGAAAATGACAACTCTAAAATGGCCTAATCTCAGTAAAATGTGTTTCCCAGTGCAAAAGGCTTCTCTATTCTACTACAGAAGTTCTGGTCAAATGAGAAAGAAACCCCATTTACTGCTCCTTCATTCATCTGAGACACTTTCCTCCCTTTGCCTTTAGTCTGGCAAACCAGGGAACTCTGTTTCCATGTCCCAGTAGGTGTCATAAGTACCAGTTTGTGTTCAGTTTCTTAATCTTTCCTGACCTATATCTCCCATATAATAAAAATAACTCACTGGAGTAAAATCTAATTCAGACACACACAGTTGTTTCAGGAGAAATGAACCTTACAGACTGCATAGAGCTGGGCAGAAATTCCATTTAACTCCTTTTGACCTGAAAAGGGCAAGCCACGCCAAGCAGGCTGTACAATTCCTGCAATCCATGGCAGGAAAACGTCCTTCCTGGTTCCTCTGGACTGCTCTATATATAGATGTTATTAATATGTGACCATAAAATTGTCTACTCCCTCTCAGATTTAGCCACAGAAATTTTTAATAAGTAATGTGTCTAATGTATTAGATATTAAACTAGACATTAGCTGCCAGATCTCACTAAGCTGTGCAAAATTATTTTAGCTACTTATCAAGGTGATATCTGCTGCAAACTCATTTTTAACAAAGCACTGTAAAAAGCAAAATTTCTCATGCAAAATTCACAGATAGACCTTGTCATTGCCCCTAATCAAAAGGGAGCAAATGAGTTCTGCCATAGAAATCCATTTCTTTCCTCCTACATGGATGAATAAGGAACTTCTGCCTCCAGATGGACCTTCAGAAATCAAGCTCCTCATTCTCTTACTGACACAAAACACTTAAATGACAAATATACATAATAAACCTTTGCCTGCCCTCTTTATTTAACGTAGCTTTTGCACCACTTACACACTATTAAATTCCATTTCTTTGGAAACACAAACTAGAGGTGCTGCCATACAGGTTCTCGGCTTTTATATCTTTAGTATTCTTAGTTTTACGCCCCTTTATTTGCTGGGCTGGTCTTTTGAAGTAGTGGTATGAATTTATGCTCTAAACCAGCCATGAAGTGTGTTCATTAAAAAAACTCTCATATGTGTAACAAAGAAACATGACATGGACATTGACAGTTATCCACATAGCTGAAAAAAACACCCCAACAAAACAGGGGAGGGATAAAACTCTTCATGAATAAATCAAACACACAAAATTTGGCCAAGAGATTGATACCACACCAGTAAGCAAGAGAGGGGCTTAATTAAATGCCTGAACCTAAATATACATTCATATTTTTTAGCTTTGTAGAGCAGACAAGTCCGAAATAATTCAAAACAGATGTACTGAAAGGACAAAAAAAGCATTCAAGTATGCAAGCTCCTGCCCACCACAGGGGATGGCATTGCACATTGCATATTAATTGTTCAGCAAAAATCTCTTTGTCTGACTAAAATTGAAATCTGTGATGTTTTTATCCAGAAATACATTGGTGAGTACTAATAAGTAGGGACTGATTATTTATTCACTGCCAAATTTGTATGTTTGGACTGAATTCTTATCTGCTGCTGCTTTTATTCCAAATTCCATCAACATTTTCAAATACTGGGAACTGGGGTAACACAAAGCAGCGGAAAGCCCTCCAGTCCAGAACCAGAGCTAAGGCTTGAGCTGACCCCCCCATCTGCTTTACGCAGCTTCTCAGGTGGTTCTGACTTGATTTTCTCTCAGTCTGGAGCATTTCTCACGTTCCCTGATGAAAATCATTGATCAGTTTAATGAGCACGTGCAAGGAAGGCTGACCAGAGGGGTGGAGGAGGGATGTTCTGAGTCCCTCGTTACTCACACCGCCTAACTACCCATCCCTCAGCAAATCCAACAGACTCCAAACATTAAATTAACTGAAAGGAAAACCTCCTTTTGAACCGTGCTTTCCCACACATATCAAACAGCCTGTGAAACGCCTTGGATTTTGTGTCTGAATCCGATAAACACAGTGGGGGGGAAATTAGAAAATAGAAATTTGTGGTTGAGTGTGTGCTCACCAAAACCTTCCCTGCTTTACCCCCGCAGCTGAATTGATCCGAGGGGTGCCAAGCACCGAGCACACCGAATAGTACAGAAATGGAAATGTGAAATGTGAATATTTAAAAGAACGCAGCCATGTAAATTGGTTTCCTCCAAGGAACCTGAGCATGTCCACTGCTCTCCCAGCAAGCCCTACATGGATTTAGGGCAATCAGCAAAGACTGCTCATGGCAAACCACAGATATTTAAAAGAATGATGCTCCAGAGCCATGAGGAAATGTGATCATCGGCTTGATGAAGCCGTGTTTCTTTAGGAGCTTGGGTGACAGTGTGTCACAGGCAGGAGCACGGAGTGTGCCACTAAGGACTGGGACATGGCAGCTCTGTGAGATCCAGCAGGGAACTGGCTGCAGCTCCCAACAGCAACACTTAATTTGTGCTCTCCTGATAAAGCCCCACACACAACGATGTAAAAGCCAGCAAGAGGAGGGTAATGGCAGTGAACTAGAATAAAACTAAATGTCACTACATGTTACTTTTCTGTAGAACCTTCTAAGTAGATAAGACATGTTCAGGAAACTGTAAAATGTGCCCTTTCCTTACAAGAAAAAGGTCAGTTCTGTGCTAACAAATTGTAATCAGTTAGTCATAAATGATCATATCAGCAGCTGAAATATGGTACCTTACATGTAATTTAAATATTGTTACAACTGCTTGAGTCACAGAGAAGCCCACTTTGCACAGTGCAAACTCCTGCATGCATTAAAATGATTCAATTCATGAAAATATGAACACGCTATCATGTAGAAGGAAGAAATTACCAATTTCACAGCAATGAAACATGCTTAAATAACCCATTGTACAGTTGCCTTTGGCATTAAAGAGCAATACAAGAAATGCTTAAACATATCCTGTGATTCAGTGGCTCTCTGCTGCTTTGAGAGACCAGCTCACAGAACAATCAGCTCTGCTGGTTTTCAGAGCAGTGAAGGAGCAGAAGTTCTGTTGCTCCTTGCTTGCCTTGCTCAGAGAGCTGAAGTTCCCTTTGCACAGTTCCCAGCACAGAGTTTTATAAAGAAGCACCCAGCACACAGAGCAGCAGGCCATTGCCTTCCTCTTCTCTCTCAAGAAATAAAAATCAGCAGCAAAGCCAATATTAATTAGCAAAAATCCAATACCACAAATGCAGTATTGGGATAGTATTGTTAAGATAAAAGAAACCAGCTCTTGTCTCAAGGCCAGATGAGACTTTGGCTATGCACCTATTATTTTTGTGGCACAATGTTGTTATTATTAAAGAATTTTTTTTATCAGTTGTGTGGTTATTTCAGCATTTCTTCCTATTCTGGTGTCCAGAGTCCTGTTAGGTCCTTCATAACAAGTGTCCTATTCAAAGAGGGTTCAAGTTATGGGGTGCAGACAGACTTTCCTAAGAAAAATAAGTCCTGAGCCTCCACGTACTGAGAAATGCCAAACTTAATACTCAGTTCAGAATAATCAGTTCAGAATCATCTTAGAGGTATTTCACAGCGATTTCTTACACTGGTGCAGCACACACGGTGCTCAATAGTAAAAGGCTAATTATCAATGTTCTTTTAATTCCCAGCCACTAACAAGCCTGTACAATAAGGGTGTGGGTGTTTTGTTCCTTTGAACACTGTATTGAGTCGTGTATTTCAAAGCTGACAGGCCCCTTTAAAGCTGAACTGCACACACTGAATACTAATGCTTGTTCTGAGGCAAGAACAAGTGTATTCAGCCCTAACGCACATTCAGAGCCACTTCAGTAAAATTTACTCATGCTAGTATTTTGCAAAAGGCAGGGAAAGGATATAATCAGTGAGCAGAAATGCTGCAGCTCCTCTCTTCACTCACACTGAAACACTTTGCTCTGAAATACCCTTTTGACACTGCATTTTTAGTGTAGCTACTAAACTAAAGACTAAAAAGCCATTTTTAGTGCAGCCTTGCCAGGGCAGCTGCCCGGCCTGTGCTCACACCCATCACTCCCAGGTGTAACTCCCAGGCCATTTATCTACTAATGACTTAAAAAGGTGATAAAAAATGTCTCAAGTAGTTATGGTTCCTGTGTTCTTTTCAAAAACTCAACCTCTCTATCCTTTAAGACAAAGCCCACTTGGATTATGCAGATAAAGTTGGGTTTATCCTAATTATGTAAACTTCAAGAAGGGTCATTTACAATTTTCATTTGATTCATACTATGCTGTATTTCCCAAGAAATATAGTTCTTTACAGGAAGGTGCAAACTCTGTTCAGCTAAGAAAAGAGATCAACACAGCTGCCATGTTCTGCTTCATTTCTGACGTTATTAAAAGAGAGGTTAAAGAAACAATACTCATGAAACTTCTGCTGATATTTCAGTTCATTTTTAATTTTTTATCTCTAGGTTTACAAATGGCAAAAATCTGAATTGCATTGAGGTCAATGAAATGCTTAATTTCTCTTTAGCTAAAACAGGTTCTGAGTGACTCAGAATTTAAATTCTTGCTTGAAGTAGCTTAGCACTGAATCTCCTTTTATTTCTTAAGGTTCTATTTCTTTAGTCTGTCTTTGTCCAAGTTAGATTCGTGTGATGTGACTGTGTGAAAAACAGTACTGATGGTAGCGGCTTTATATTTTAGATGACACTGTCTCACTTAAATGTGTAATTTTTAAAGATAAGTTTACTATTCCACCTGTAATTTTGTAATGCAACGAGCTCCCCGATCCCCTCCTTTTGAAAGCCATCTTTCACTTTAAATTCTCCTTTGGGTACATAATTCTGCAGGAAATGCAAAGCTGCAATCAGCCCATAGGTGCTTCACATTTGAGTTTGTACCACAACTATTTCACAACTAATTCCAGTATTGTCCTTTGATAATACAAAAAATATTCAAGGATAAAGCACTAAGTTATGCACCTTGCCTACAATCTGAAGGCTACAGAGAATCTCTCATCCTTTTCTGAACCATTTCCAGAGCAGCTGCGACTAGAAATGAAACAGAGGCTCTCCAAGGTGGCAGCTTTGTAAGGAACATTGCCCATTTCTTTCTTACTTTAATCTTTTAATCCTACTAATCCATATTATTTTCTTTTTTTTTTTTTTTTGTCCTCCTGTATCTAAACTGATGCTTCTGTCCTTGCCTAGGCACCTTCTGGTCTTTCTTGTTTATTGTTTACTCTGTATTTTTGAAAGGAGCATTAGAACAATGTCTGCAATAGTTTTCAGTGATTTTGACAGAACTTGAACTGATCCAAGGCAGAAATTTAAAAGGTATTTTCAACCAAGTAATGAAGTTTTAGAAGAGTTTCCTTATGACAGTGATGACTTAGTGATAGGATTTAAAAATTTACTGAAAGAACCGCATGACAGATTTTATCATACAATTATCATTGTCTGTGATAATAGCAAAGAACTGAAAGAGAGATTTCCATTAGCACCAATGTTCCTACACAATGCCAGAAAATCAGAGTATCATAAAATGGTTTAGGTTGGAAGAGACACTAAAAATCATCTCATCCCACCCCCTGCCATGGGCAGGGAACCTTCCACTGGACCAGGCTGCTCAAAGCCCCGTCCAGCCTGGCCTGGGACACTTCCAGGGATCCAGGGGCTCCCATATTACAGATGAGAACCTTATTTTAAATAAAGTCAAATATCTGTGACTTCATAAATTGCTTTGCAAAATATTGTTTTTCAGCTACTTGAGACTGTGACATGAAGTGAAGATGCCTTATGGTTTTTCTAGTAAAGTTTGCATACACAAGCTTTACCTCTGAGTCGACTGAAATCGCAGAATTCAGTATTTCTTCACAAGCAGATCAAATGACATGCCTTGTGTTCACCATCCTCCCCTCAAACACAAATAACTTCACTAGAAATGACGCCAAATGCCTGTGAGGCTTACAAAGAGAAGTTCAGCAAGCCCCACTCAAGACTTCCTAATGGATTTTCTTGCCATAAGACACTTCACCATCTTCATAAATTCATTTTCAGTAGGCAAAAATTAATTTGTTGCACACAAGATTAAAAGGTCATAAACAAAACACCGTCATTCAGTTTGCCCTTTCAAGTCAGTTCCAAATATGATACATGATCTGCTTAATTATGTTAGAATTTGGTGTGACTACCCAGCTTCTCCAAGATCCACCTCCTTACCGTGGTGAGCACCCCTGAGCAGCTTTAAACGTGCAGCACTGTCACAGGGAGAATTCTCAGAGTACAAAAGTCACAGCTACGAGCTCGGTATGCTAAAATTCCCATTAGCTCCTCTGAATTGTAAAATAAATACAAAGAATTAGCAAGTGCAAATGTAGATTCCAACTGTTCAGCAGATAACAGGATGCAGAAGGTTAAGGGAGATAAAAAATACCTTATTTTTTTGTTCACACCCCTGCTGCCAGTATGTTGTGAATATTTTAAGCCTGTAAAGGTTCAAAAAGCAAATAAATTCCCTGATGAGAAGTCTAAAGAAAAAAAAAAACTATTCCCTGGTCTGGGAAATAAAAGAGCAGAGAGTGGGAGCCAGGTAACTGCTCAGCACACAAAAGAGATTTTTTTCTCCAAGTTTTCTTCATCTAACACATATTTGTGGAAGGTGCATCACACGCAGTACTACTGGTATGGGGAAAGTGCTGTCACGTGAAGGGAGCCTACAAGGAGGATGGAGAGGGACTTTTTATAAGAGCAGGTAGTGACAGGACAAGGACTTCAAAGTAAAAGAGAGTGGGTTTAGATTAGATATTGGGAAGAAATTCTTTCCTGTGAGAGTGGTGAGGCCCTGGCACAGGGTGCCCAGAGAAGCTGTGGCTGCCCCTGGATCCCTGGCAGTGTCCAAGGCCAGGATGGACAGGGCTTGGAGCAGCCTGGGACAGTGGAAGGGGTTGAACAGGATGATCTTGAAGGTCCCTTCCAATCCAAACCATTCTGTGATTCTATATCCAAGACTCAGAGGACAAAAGAGAGAGACATGCTGCAAGAAAAAAAGAAGAAAAAAAAAAAAATCATTCTTACTGTAAGTTATTTGCAAATCACCTGGTGGTTTCACAGCTGTGTTTTTCTTGAAAGTCATAAAAATAACTTGAGTTATGGAACGAGTCAAGTGGCTCAGGCAGTGCCCTGCTCAGAGCTATCCACAGTCCTCTTGGCTCTGTAACACAGGAGCATCTGGGCACCTCTGACAGTCCCATGCTGGAGCCTTAGAGGTCAGGGAAGGTCACATTACTTTTGTAGGTGAGTAAAGTGCTAATTAACAAAATGCAGAATATAATCAAAGTGCCTAAGCAGTACCACAGTTTTTAACACAAATTAAACGAGAGATCCATATTTCTGAAACTTAGTGCAAAATGCAAAGCCTCTCCACAGCAGGATAGTCACACTGGATTTCAGTTTGCTTCTGCGGTTTTTTGCAAGCAAAACCATGAGACTGGTCCCAGTGTTTACTATTCAAGTGGAGAACTCAAGAACACTTAAGCCTTTTTGAAATAGGTCTCTGATATTCTATCTCACATTTAACCTTTAATTATAAAATGAGAGGGACAAAGTATTTTAGTCTCTTACTGTATTTTGATAGGGATTTAAATGAGTTCAGGTATTTGTAGCACAGTGGTTAGGCAAATGGTGAGAGCAATTTGCAGAAATGGCCACTGTTTCTCACTCAATGGATTTGAAATATCCTCGACTTTTATGCATAAAATCTTCATCTTTGCCCTGATATTTAAGAAGCAGGGGCACTTATTAACCTGAGATAATTTTCTGTTCCACTGACATTATATCCTAAATTTATTCTGTTACAGAAGACTGAATATTTCCATAATGAACTTGCTCATAGTGCAATGAGTTAACATCTCTGTTCAAATCCAGAATTCTAGGAGACTTAGTTCTGTTGTTACTTAGAGCTTGTATAGTCTGAGGTAGAGATAAAAGTTGGGGTGGTGTTTTAGGTTGGATTCCCTTGTTCCTGTCTTTGTTGTTTTTTAAAGGGACATCATTAGAATATTTTAAACCTTTCGGAATTTGTAAACAGCATGGAAAAGCTAATTAACTGCTTTTAATGGGCAAAACTGTAGGAAAGCAACCCAAAAGTTTCAAGCAACTAAACATCACACAAGGGCTTTGGAGTTCCTTCCAACATTATGATGCTTTATAGATGAAGTTTGCCTTTGGCACAAGCCAAAATTGCTGTTTTTCCTGCTGAGGAGGTGGCTGTGCTGCCTGAGCAGCCGTGCTACAACACCTTTTAAAGTGTTTGTCATTCCACCCAAAACGTGTGCAAGGCAACGTGGTCATTCCCAGCTGCCACAGCCCTGGGAACACAGCAGAGCCCACGGGAGCACGGATGAAACCAAAGAGATTCCACCAAAGGGCAAGAAAGGATGAAGCATTTATCACCATGGGGGGGGCACCAGCTCAGCAGGAGCACCCAAAAAGGTGCCATTTAAAGAGAACACCTGCCCAAGGGCAGCACGAGGTGCCCAGGGCTGGCTGCTTTCAGTGGTTAAACACAGCAAGGGAACCTCAGGGTGCTGGGGATGCAGCTGGGGCCCAACGCAGCCGCTCCCGGCACCCACGCCCTGCAGAGCAGAGGCTCCCACTCAGGCCACTCTGCCTGCTGGGGCCAGCTCATTTCAGCCATCTGAATACCCACACCTTCTGCAGGATGCAACTAAATTACTGAGCTGTTACTGGGAAAAGATGTTTACCTGCAATTTCTTGCAGAAAATGAGATGATGATCATCCTATTCAGAAGACAGAATGCTGTAGACCAAAATATCAAAGACTTCATCTCACAAAAAATGACAAATAGCATGAATGCTGGCTTGACTGCAAAGCATAAACCCTGCCTGTACAGCATTATTACATCCCAAAATGCTCACATGTAAATCCATTTTCACTTCCCTAAAATGTTTGTCCATCAGAAGAGGTGTCCACTATAAATCATATGTGCAAGGGTGTGTTTCTAAATGAAATAAATATCGCTATTGAAATTACACAACACATTGTGAAAGACAATTAAAACCCTGTTTTTGAGGACCAGAGTCAAAAGTTATTCTTAAAATCCTTTCTTTTCTTTTATCGAGTGAACTTATAAATTTGTGATATTTGTGACTGCAAATAAACTGATGGTACCACGGTTTATTAAATGTCTGTCTCACAGAAAATCTGCAGAACTCTGCAGAAGCCAATCCAAAGTTTATCTCATTAAGGTATCACAAATAATTTACCTTTCTTTCTATTTATAAATAACATAATCCAGTTCAAAAAATATAAACACCTCATGTTTAGGTAGAAGAAACAACAAAACACCCACTAGCAAACACCCACTGACAAAATATTGGATATACCTCTTACTTTCTAGAATGCCCTTAATCACCTCAGTTTTTCCCAAGAAGAACAGTTCTCCTGAGTCACGACAATCAATAGTTCAGAATATCTAAATTAATTTTTAAAATAGTTGTGCAGACAACATGTCAGTAGTGAGAGAGAGACGAAAGCAGAATATTTCCAAAGAGCACTAGCATTGGAGCTTACATGCAGTGCAGTGAGAACTGAATTTCTTCCATCCCAAAGAATTCCTTCAGGACAGAACACTTCTTTTTTGAAAAACATTTTTCCTAAATCCCTTCATAAGCAAAAAAACCTCCTGTAGCATCAATCAGCCATCAGTTAGCAAGTTTATTCCCTGTCATATTAAAACTGGTGAAAGAATCATTAAGTCTTTTTTTTTTTTTACTCTCCAGTTGAGCTGTGTTTTCATTTTTTGTGTGCCTGTGTGGCAGATGCCTCAGCCCTGCTGCTCCAGCCTGGGGTGTGCGTTCCACAGCCTGCTGAGAGCCCAGGCAGGGCCAGCAGAAAGATGGGAGCTTCATGAATAAACATTTGCTTAAAAATCACATTATTTCATCATTTTTTCTTTCTACTGCGGTTCCTCCACATCTGTAAATTGCAGTAGTACCAAGGAAAACCTACTGCCGTGCTTTGGTTTCTGCTGGCACTGAGATTTATGTGGGCCCACAACAGGCATTTATATAACAGCAGTGGCCCCAAACTCACAAACTTCCCATCGAGATCATTATTTCATCCCTTTGGGGGTTCTCATCTTCCTCCATTTTTTACCATGATAAAGCAAGGAAAGGAATTAATAAGAAAGTGGGAGAAAGAACGGGAAAACGACTTTAATTTTCAACATTTGGATTTGTTTCTTTACGATGTGTGTTCTCTAGTAACAGCAGGAGCAGACTCACATTAAAGGAGGACAGCATGTATTCCCACTGCACAGGAGATTAATCAAAGTTCAGAAATTATTGCTGGCTGCAGATTTCCAATTGGAAGCACATTTAAAGAGTCACATTTTGCTATGTGCAGAACTTGTCTTAAGAACCAGGTACTTAATATTTAAATGGACATTCAAAAGTAGTAGGCACTTCAAAAGCACAACCTTAGGCTTTACTACTCAAAGCAGTAGTCACACAAAACCATATAAAAATGTGTCCTTCTTCAATTCACCTCTCCCTACTTTTTCTTTTCTCTTGCTATTTCTAAAAATTATTCATGTGTCATATAGAAAAAAATCACCAACAACAAAAAATAGCAAAGGAATTATCCTGAAACATTCTGAAAAAAAGCCAAGGGCTATTCCAGCCTGATGATAGAAACAAATTTGCAGTTTTCTTTTGTTTTCCTCTCAAGTAACCACCTACCACAGCAACTGCCTCCACATGAGAAAGAAATCCCTGAAATAAGCAGTTCTTTTTTCACCTCATAAAAAGGAAACACACTGGGAAAGACCATGCTTACAGCACACTTGTTAGGACTTTATAGAAGAGTTGTGGATTGAAATATCCATTCTAAATTAATTTCTTGTGGTCAGTATTGAGTATGGATGTCCTGCACTATCCTAATAGCTACAATTGAATAAATACTCTATGTTTGTATAACAGTTTCACTATTAGTTGGGGTCTTTTTGCCTTTTTATTTTTATTTTTCTGTGCAAATCCTTCTTTCTTACCTTGTGTAACTTCTCATCACTGCTTGGAAGGCATGAAATGACTCACCTGTGCGATGCTGCTTGACTAAAACCTGTCAAAAATGAAAATATCATCTGTACTGGTATAAACTACTCTTTTTGTATTCAAAAATATTCTATAAACACAAACCCATTTATACATTTCTCAGATAGGTACCAGTTATCTTTTATGTCTCTG
The DNA here is from genome assembly GCA_013399195.1 of Dicrurus megarhynchus. Classification (NCBI taxonomy): domain Eukaryota; kingdom Metazoa; phylum Chordata; class Aves; order Passeriformes; family Dicruridae; genus Dicrurus; species Dicrurus megarhynchus. The sequence goes on along the minus strand of VXAD01004669.1, from coordinate 773,999 downwards.
GAAGGGAAGGAAGTCTCAGCAATATTAGCTATCTATATGCACGGCAGGAGAAAAGCAGAAACACAAATTCACATTGAGAATGGGCAGGAATCTTTTTCCCTTCTTACTGTTCCTTTAAGACAGCCAAGAATAGATAACAATTATAGTTATCCAATAGTCTTCTATCCAATGGTTGGCTTTTTTCACATTATCAAAGAACGTGAGAGCTATTAATGAACTTGATGGGCTTCCTGGACCAATAGCAATGTGCTTTTTCCCCATAAAAACAATTTAAAACAAAACAAAACAAAACAAAACTGAAGCCACATGTCTAACCCGACCTGCCCAGTTCCTAAAGCAAGTCCTGAGGGAGAAAGAAATAGTTAGAGATAGCCTGGATTTTAAATCTCACAGTACAATCTCCCATCTGAGTTTCGTTGTTTGGGTTTTCTCTTGGTTGGTTGGTTGATTTTTTTACATCATTTTATACAGCAGCATCATGGATCCACTTGGAACTGGCAGGACAGGAGAGTTTCCAAAGCCTCACTCTGCAAACACACCACCCAAGACGTCCTGCTGCTCCCAGGACTGCTCCTGCTCCCTAACAAAATATCTTATTCCATCACTGTGCTTGCTCTGTGCATTGTTTTAAGGCCTATAAATGCCAATTTACTGCCGTGACAAACCCCACTTCTTAACCACAGTGAAATTCTGGTTAAGTAACCCTAGGTTCCTACAGCAGGTGCATACATTTCCATTTCATTTCCCAGCCACTCAGTGAGCTCAGTCCAGCAACCAGGAATTGCTGCCTGCACCTGAGGGATTCAGCCAAGTGTGACTCCTCTCCCTGGGATGGGGTTGTTGCACAGAGTGTGTTAAGCAGAGCTGGTACCTATCCTGAGGGCAGAAAGTTCTCGAGAGAATAAAAGGAAGTTATTTTCCAAGGACAGCTTTAGAAGTGCACCTTCCAAGACCTCATGTTCTGTTGAAATAGATACGATGGAGGCAGCTCCCTGTGGTGGTGACTTTCTTTGCTCTTTTTACGACATCCTTTTCTAAATCTTCCTACAGATTTCATTTTTTTGGCTGACACATCGGAGTAAAAATCGTGGTTTGGGAGTTCCAGGTTGGGAGGAAGGTTATCAAATTGTCATTGATCAGTTTACTTGCTGATCTACCTTTCCACTCCAAGTTTTTTTGTGCTCAGCAGCAGGGAAAGAATGGAGTCAGAGGACAGACAGGGAGATAGGGGCACCAAGCCCTCTGGTGAGTAACAAAAGGAAACATTAACTTCAGCAGAGGTCATGAAAAAAGAGCAAAACACAGGCACAACAGCAAGACAATCCCTTAGAACTCTAACAAGGAAAAAATTGCAATGAAGGATGAGAGAAGCTCAAGGGCAATGAGGTGAAACTCAGAGAAAGTGGAACAAACAGAAATAAAGAAGCAAGAGAGATATCACAGAGATAAAGAAGCAAGAGAGTTGGAAAGAGACACACATTTTATAGCACATTGGCCTCTGCTGCAAATATGTGACTTAAACTCAGGACAAAACGCCTGTGTTTCTGTAGAGCATCCATCTCAGGCACAGGCCACACTGAATATGCCTGAAAATACCCCATGCCATGCTATAGTGACACAGTAAATAAAGATCTAGGGACAGGTTAAGGCATGGCCACTAAACGACTGCAAGTAGCAGCCTAACAGCATTCCAAATTTGTTCCAAAATTGTAAAGGCATTTTGGTACATCAGCTTTTATATCACTGCCTGTCTGCTTTACTCCAATTCTGTGCCCATTTATCTATCCTGCTACTCCCAGCACAGAAGGGATAATCCATCACGGATCCCAATCATCTGCTGTAGCTAACTGAACAGCAATCACACCCTGCATCCATGGACAGCTGGGATCAAGTCTGGGCTCCCTGGGGATCCCAGAGTGCACAGTTTAAGCATTAAAGAGTTCGGTCCAAGTTCCGTGCTGCAAAAATTTCCACTAAAAGTGGTGGCTTCCCCAGGTTCTTTTAAGGAAAGCAAATTACCAAGTGTGACACTATCCAACAGACATGCACACATTAAATTATTTTTCTGTAGGTGAGTGTGGTTATCACATAAGTAAGTTTTGTTTATTTTATAGATATATACATTTGTGTGTGTGCCTGTGTGTATATGGAAAAACTTGGTTACCAATCTTGGTAAACCTCTGAAGGGGAATTTTGGGTTTAAGAAGACATGGTTCTGCCTTCCAGAAATGCTACATAAGCCAGAGGTTTCCTTCTTGTGAGAATCCAGACCATCAATTCTGCCAGAAGGATAATAATAATAATTAAAATATCTGCTGCTGGTTCATTTATAAGTTTAATAAAATGTGCTTTCCAGACCAGAGCGCATGTTCTGTCTGCAGTATTAAACACTCAAATGATAGCATATCTATAGATCTATATAAAAATTATGCATATCTGAAGTAATAAAGATGCAAACTGTTTTAATGGCAAGATGGTTTACAAATGCAGCATTTTTTCAATTTTATTACTGATAAGAGCCTAAGACTTCCTTATGGCATTCAGTAATACTTATGTATAAACTTACATATGTCCATGCAGCAATATTTGTTTTGAGTGCCAATTCTCGTGGTGTAATTATGAAACAAAATTCATGTCAGAGAGACATTTCCTTGAAGTTTCCAAACCAAAGAGAAAAGGCTGGGGAAGCTTTTGCTGCTCAGAAGTCACACAGCACACGGGGCTATGGAGAAACAAAGCCACAGAGTTACTGTGCAGAAACTGAAGTCTCAAATCTATCTACAAATATTTCAACAAGCTACTTTCTGAAAGAAGAAATTAGTGATTAAAGGTGTGAAAAAAGACACCTTGAAGACTGTCATTGGCAACCTTCACAAAAACTTGGAGTAAATGCAATGGGTTACACTTGCCTAGGCCAATGTGAAAATTGGTGTGGAGCCTTTCAAGTTCCTAAAACGTTTGTAAAGTCATACTTGGCTCACCTCTGGTGTTCAGACTTCCACAGGACTGCAGGGAGGTGACTTCAGCTCATGATGCATGTATAGATGAAGGGATATTATTTACCAGCTTCAAAAAACCTGAGTTCAGCCCACAGTTGTGTATCTTGTACATCTACTCCCTTATGTCTCCACCACAGAACTGAGATAGAAAGACACAGTGCAAACTTAAAGCTAATTTTAGTAATGAAACATTAGCCTTTGCTGTCTGATAATTAATAACACAGTGTTTGGTTCAACCAGGATATAATTAAAGTTTCAAATGCAAGCATTATAAATTACAGATACTTTGAGATTATAAATCTCTGTAGTGTTTTTTAATGAAAATAAATTGAACTGACATTGTTTCCAGAGGAGTTGACTCATTTCACCTTCACTCTCAGTATCTGATTAAGCTCTCTGACTGTCTTTTGGAAACATTTGAAATATCTTCCTAGAGAACATGAGCTTAGTCCCACCCAGTGTCATAAAGCAAGCAACCAAAAAATCCATCAGTATTGGCTGTATGCATAACCTGACTACGCATGGAGATTTAGGAACTTTACATTAAAGGCTGAAATAATTACTTTAGGCTTCATGGATACATGGATATTTCTATTATGCTACTTGATCATCCCTAAAATTGCAACTTTATTAAGAGGTCCCCATCACAATAACCTGGTCCACTTTGATTAAAAGAGCTACATTCCATTTCTGTCATAAAACACAGATGACAGAAGCAGGGTAAAAGAGTCTCAAGACTCAACTGATATTAAGCAGAAGACAAAGTAAATGGAAATTAAAACAATAATAAAGTGTAATGGTATCTGCTTCCTAAAATATATATATATAGAGTACAAATACTTTGTTCTGAAATGTTTGATTAGATGGGAATATGGCTCATCCTTTTCCATGTCATAAAGCCAGGATGAATTCCACCAAGCAGACATTTCATTTTATCTGAATGGGGATCATCCAAAGTCTCAAGCAACCTTTAATCTTCACATCTGTTTACAAAATAAATGTGCAGAAGTAATTACAAGTATTTCTATATTTTAAAAGTTTATTATATTATGGGCAAAATCTAGAAAGAGCCAGAAGCAAACAGCAGAAGTAGCAACTGACACTCAACACAATCATGTGTTTTCTGTCCTGAACTAAACAAATAGAAGACACTTTGGTTTTGATCAAAAGGGCAAAACAGGCCATGCAGAATTTGGGCTATGAGTGAGTGAAAATCTGAACAAATATTTCAGCCATTATTCATCTTCTATTTTGCTCATGAAGTATTTTGCTAAAGGAAATATTGCACCCAGGAGCCTGTCCCAGACATTCCAGCAGGAAAGGAAGGGTATCTGGGAGGTGAAAGAAGTCTTCAGCTAAGAAACTCAGCTGTGTGAAACCTCTAACACTCACCCCTACGTAACTGAAGTAACAAATAGCAACTAAAGGTTATTTCATTATAAGAATCCTGCCACATGTCTGGGTAAAATATCTCTTTCCAAATGAACTTAAGCATATATTTCATTCTAAGCTTGATCTTTTAACAGTTTCCTTTCCTCTGGCCTGCTTTATTTTTGTAAACTTTGGCCCTTCAAATACTTTCTCTCTCTACTTGAGAACATGTTACTAGTGGTCTGTCACAGGAAACAGAATTAAACAAAGATGGAACTGAAAAAGGTTCAGAGAGAAACAATAAAATAAGCAATTTCTGATGCATTACATGGAAAGGTTTGGTCAAACCCAGATCCATTTATGTCTTCAAACACTTTTAGTCTGCTTTACCAGTTAAAAAACAAAAAAATCAAAACAAAGCCTTACTGGTTTTTCACGTAACTTTAGCAGTATATGAAAATTTATAGGCAAAGATGGCTCTTTTTTAGGTTCAAAATACAGAGGGTGCAAGGAAACCTCCCCAGCTGCAGATGCTTTAATTCGACTTTGTAAAATGACACGTCTTTGTCCATTCAGGATTCTGCTCTGTAATTATCAGACTACAAACTGCTCCCAGCCCCGTGTGGTCCCACGGAACACTCCATCATCCTGGCATCCCACAGGAAAAAATTGCAGCCACAGACTCTGCTCCAGCTGATTCTCCAAAGCTGCCATAATATCTTCTGTTGGGAGCAGCAGAGTAATTTAGTGCCTTTGGCAGATGTTCAGAGGAGGGTTCTTAATGTGTCTGATGTTGGACCCCAGAAGGAATGAAAAAAATACGGAAAAAAATTGGAGCAAAAAAGAGACAGAGTCTCCCTAAAGACTAACAGGGAAATAACCTACCAAATGAGGAGGAAGGCACAGATCCCGCTCCACTTCTAAATCCAGATTTTCCTCTCCTGACAGTCTCGCTGATTGTATTAAGAAGAAAATCATTACTCAAATGTAATAAGCAGACTTCCAAAGAACTTGGCAAAGCACCCTGAGCCCTTTGCATGGGTCTCCTGTAAAGGAGCCCTGAAAAGATTGCACATAAAACTCAGCAGAAACTGAGGTTAACACATCCAAAGATGAAAAATACTGCTTTTTATTGTGAGAAAAGGTCTTCCTTACCTGACTCTCAATTTAAAGAAGAATTTCGAAACCATTAAAACTTTAATAAAGCATTCGTTTCTAAAAGACTGAGTCAGTGCCCAATTAACATTAAAGAAAATTAATCTTTTTTTCTCTCAAAACTTTTCAATGGAATTTAAAATAAATACTGCTGGGCAAAGAAACACAGACCCCAAAATAAACAAAAGTGCAAGAAGGAACTCTCTGCACTTCCATTATGATCTCATTTTCTCTGGAAAATTAGATTTCTCGCACTATGCATGTATCCCTTCATAAAAGCAAGGAAATTTCAGAAACTTCAAGAATGTCAAATAGTTAGAAAAAAAGATTATACAAATTCACTGAAATAGGTACATCATCCTCCACAGAAATAATCTTTTTCAGAGAAAAGCAGTGTATCATTACCTGCCCCCAAATTCTCCGTCTCCTGTGCTGTACTTAGGTTTTCACAAAACTCATTGAAGATTTATTCTTATGACAAAATGGAACAAATTATTACCACTGACAGCCTGCAAAAATTGTTTAGCCTTGTGCCAGTGTGTACTTTTACAGTCAGATGGATCACTGCAGCTCCAAATGCTGAAATGGAAAAGAATAGCTGCTCTGTGTGCAGCACAAGGACTCAGTAGAACATAATTTTTCCAGGAAAGAATAAACTTTCCCAAAAGGTTAACTGATGTTAGCACTTAATATAAAGGGTGTATTAATGTCATCAGCTAAACCCCTGGTTGAGCTGATGCTGTTGCCTCTCTTAAGTGATCTTTAGCATTGCCTTAAAAGTACTTAAAACATAACAAATGTAATAATTAAACTTGAACTTTTGTGGGTTTAGAGCTTTCTGTTCCTGGTAGCTACTGAGGGACATGAACACTGTCACACAGTGACAAAGCAAATAACCTACCAAATGAGGAGGAAGGCACAGATCCCGCTCCACTTCTAAATCCAGATTTTCCTCTCCTGACAGTCTCGCTGATTGTATTAAAAAGAAAATCATTACTCAAATGTAATGAGCAAAGTTCCCGAGCACTTGGCAAAGCACCCTGAGCCCTGGGTCTCCTGTGAAGGAGCCCTGAAAGATTGCACAGAAAACTCAGCAGAAATTGAGGTAACATATCCAAAGATGAAAAATATTGTCTTTTATTGTGGGATACAGGGAGCTGGCAGGGACAAGTTCTGAACGTGCTCAAAAGAGAAAGCAGCACTATTGGGCTGTGCCAATGCCAGGGAAGGGGTGCATAGGCAAGAATAAACCCCAACCAAGGAACATCCGTGTGGAGGGAGGGGATTATGTACATGATCTGTGAATATGTGGATATAAATCTGAATCTCTGCATGTCAGTGGAAGGAATTTACCTGCTGTAAATCAAACAATGTTCCAGCAGGTTGTGTAATTCTGGCACCTCCACCGACACCAGGGCTGGCAAATTTTATTTTTCTGCCAGACTGCTTCAAAAATTCGTTTGAAAACCTTTGTGATTTTCAGCCTGTCCGTTCAGAGGGGCTGGCACAGTTTCCCACACTGGCAGTGGTTTCCCAGACACCTGGGAGCAGTCAGGGCAGGGCTGGCAAGGGCGACTCGTGTAGGACAAGGGGCCCTGGCAGCTCTGGGCATGGGGTGCAGGGACAGCAGTGGGAACGTGTCCAGCGGCTGCCTCAGGAACCACTGTAGGACAATTCCAGCTCTCCCACAGAGCCCCAAACCCCTGAGATCCTCCTGAGCCAATGTTAGAACCTTCTCAGAGCACTCTGCAGTGCTCAAGGGAAAGGCACCAATTGCTGAGTTGCTGGGATCCCTCATTTCTGCAGGATGCTCTTGGTTCTTGTCCCTGTCAGAAAAGGCAATGCTGACTTAAAAACATTCTCACCTTCTAAAGCAGCAAGCAGAGAAATGATAAAAAAATGACAATCAAAAAGAGAAATATGCAGAAATACAGGGAAAGGTAAAGGAAAATTATATTTACAAATACAAACCAAACCAGGTGCTGTGAAAGATCCTTAGAGTATACAGGATAATGGAGAGAATGAATAAATCCCTTCCATAATGATATCTCAAGATATTTCCATTTCCGTGTTTGTGACATAGATATTTATTTCTATTAGATATCTCAGTCTTTTAGAATTAGATTATAGTTTCAGGATATTTCAAGAGACCAAATATGGAATATCAGACCCCTAATAGTTTAAACATGTTAACACAAAGTTTGTACTAGGAAAAAAAAGCCCACATAGCTAGAAAGGATTACTAAGAGTATTTTAAGTCCTTCACAAATGTGGCTTAAAAAGGACAAGCACTCATCATCTTCATACAAAAACACTAGGAATATTTAGTAAAGACTATTTACAATATTTACTTTTTGTCCATATCCTAAAATAACACGCTCCATTCCCACATTTTAATTTGATTATTTTCTTATCAGTATTGTTTTAAGCTGTTACACAGCAATTGTTTCTTCATTAAATAAGAAGACAAAAACCTTTCAAAACTTCAGAAAATCAAAACTTTCTTATATAATGATAAAAGAAAAGTGTAGGGGAAGGCATTATAAATATTATAAATATCTACAAGATAACTACAGGTTGTAAAGCTTTAAAAACAGCCAAAAAACCACAACAGCAACAAACACAAAACAACACAGACCACAAAAGAAATTTAAAATAACCAATAATTCTTCATTTCACTGTAGTAATAGGAAAGTTAGGAACTGACCTCAAGATTAACTCAGGCTTTAAGAGCAATTACCACAGGGTTGAGGTTTTTTTTCAAAAAAGTTGACAGTTCCTTATATTTGTGGTTGATCAATGCCCATCAACAAGGTGTTTTCAGTTCACAGACCAACTTATTGCTTCCCAGCAATTAAAATAATTTCAGTTTCCCAGCCACCATATCTATTCACTAGATCAAATGGCTGGTTGGTGTAACTGGCCAGTGACCAGTTTTAACACTCAGTCATTTAATTTCTTTAGATTCTTTTTATACAGGTTTTCAGAAGGAGCAATAAGGACTGATAGCATCACAGACAAATTATACATTTTAGGAAGTGCTTTTACCTTCTAAGAATCCAACTGCAGGCCTGAAGAGAGAACTCTCTTCAGGCTGAAATCTCCCTATTTTATCTTCATTTCTTTTCTCAGAAGTATTTTACCTTCTCTTCCTGCACCCTTTAGAAAATTAAGCCATAAATCCTGAGCTTACTGGGTATAAGTAGAAGGTTATATGGAATTGCAAATGTGTTTCTATGAGCAACACTGGTTTTAGACTGAAGCCATCACAGCAAAAAGGCAGGAGCAGCCTGGAGAGGGGAGTGTAACTTTGTGGTGGTAGGAAAGCCAGGAGGATTAATCTATTTTCTAGAATTTCAGCTCTGGGAGTTCTTTGATGCCCTGACCACAGCAGTCAGATTTGCCTGACTGAAACACAAACACTGAGGACACTGCAGAAGTCCTGCCCTGAGCCCTCCAGGTGCAAATTAAAGAGTTCCCCTTTATCCCTCCACCTCTCTTGTTCAAAAAAGCAGAAAGCAATATAATCAAATTCCAGAGCAACAGAGATCAGTGGATTTGTTTGCCCAGCCCCCCAAATTCCTAAATACTTACCTACTAAAAAATAATACTTAGTTACTAAAAAAAAAATTAATTAGAGTGAAAAGGATAAACAATACAGTAATATAAATGAAAACAAACATAACCAGAAATAAAGAGAAGTAACTATGAATTCTCATCATTAAAAAAGTAGCAACCTTACCATGTTCTCTATTTTTTCTATTCATGTAACAGAACACCAGGAAGGCCAAGTCAGGCACACAGAGCAACATGTGCAGATTAAATTATTTCTGTACCACAACGAGCAAGATGGAATACAGAAAACAGCTACAAGCTACAAATCCAGAAATTTGAATTAAGAAAAACTAAAATGCACCCACCATCTCCCACACCCCTTGTCTTTGCCAAGAGAGGTTGGACTGGATGACCCTTGAGGTCCCCTTCCAACCTGATATTCCACAATTCTGTGATATCTTGGTGCTGTTCAGGTCAATGGTTCAGCTCCAGGCAATCAGAATTTGAGCACAAGCTCAAACAGAGTTAAACCCATGTTCACATCTGACAATCAATTCAGAGTAATAAATTAGCAGAGAAGCATCTCTAGAATCATAAATATTTTTTTAAAGTCTGCTATAAATGATTCAACATCAGAAGAAATCTGCAGGAATGCTGATTAGAGGACAAGGTTGTACAAGCACAGTACAGAATGTGATTAATTTCACAGTAATTAACACAATATGCTGTTTATGCATCACACAGATCAGTATATAAAAAATGTTGTTGTTGAAATCACATTCGTATTTAAAAAATAAAAAAAAAAAAATCACAAAGGGAGTCATTGAGTGCTTTTAACAGAAGCCCAGCTTGCCTTTGTGCCACAAGTCCCATCCCAATTCCCTGCTTTTTCTCCAAATGATCACAGCTCTAAAGTGGTTTTAAATTGCTATTGTATGAAAAGGCAAATTATTTTAGGAGGTTAGAAGTCATCCTGTCACCCTGCAATTTCTTTAATTACAACACCGTGTAGGTGGAGAATGTGAAAAATCTATGTAAGATGTCTCTGTTAGAGAAGATGCTGGATATTCTCTTCATAGAACATACAAAGACAAATTTAAGGGAGAAATCAAGTCCCGCCTGTTACTCCCAGGTTGGGGTTTAGAGGACAGCCCTGCCCCCGGTACATCCTGACCCACTCGGTTCCTGGTGCCTTCAAGGATGCTGCCAGCCAACAGGTGAAACAGCTGCTCAATTATTTCATACTCAATTATTTAATTCATGGAAGAGAAGTATGAGTAAAGGCTTGGGGAAGGGTTTCAGGATCGCCTGGGAATAAATAGAAGCCTGACAGGCCTTTGCCCAGCAACGATTTATTTACCTCCTGCACTTGCAGAACATTCAGCCGCTCGCTAATAAGAAACAAGGAGCTATGATGCAAGATTTATACAGCAATAATGAGAGGATTTGTTAGCATGATTCTGATTATTCCGTAATGAAAGTCTAATGAAACTAATAAAGCTTTATCACAACCTGCAGGGATCTTGCCAGAAGCCAGAGTGTGAATGAGGTTGTGGGAGTCTTCAGAAAGTCAAGACAGGAGCAGGCCCCTCCTGCCACTGAGGACCACGGGCTGCTGGGCAGTGATGGCCAAGCCTGTACCAGAAATGCTCATCCCAAAAGCACACGAGGTCATTTCCCCTCTAGACAGCTGCTGAGAACACGACAGGAGGAGCTGGGACCACGACCAAGCCCAGCAAAGTCCCAAGAGCCTGCACTGGAAGGTCATTGCATATTCATAACTGCAAGTCATGGAAATCCAAATTTCCCAGGCTACACCGTGCTGTGATAACAGGACACAGATTTGGCTTCTACATCAAGAGGATACAGTGGGGGGATACCTGGGCAAGGAAAGGGATTTGGGAGGGTCACAGTTACTTCTACAAGGGATGGTGGAAAGGCCAGATCTCCATCTGGACAGAAGCCTGAAGGGGATACACAATTAATATTTTCAAACTCATGGAAGCAGCACATCCACCTGAGTAGAGAACTCTTACTTGCATAATCCTGCACTGCCAAAACACACAGTAAAGTGGAGAGGTAGAGATGTATCTAACATCCCTGATCCGTCACGTGTGAGTGCAGGAGAAGAAGGAGGAGAAAGGCTGACCAAGAGTGCCTTGGCTCACACAAACACCCTAAACAGTGTTAGTCTAAAATGCCACTGTTGGAGACCAAATACTGGCCTCCATGGACCAATGTACCCAGCAGGTCAGTTCTGCTCTTAGCAATTCAGGCTGTGGGAGAAAAAAAGGGAGATGTCCTTGGGCTAAACCTTCTGTTCCTTTGCCAACAGGTTGACTGCAGCCACTTCCTCCCCACGGGAGGACTTTGTGCTCTCATCAGATCGTGGATGCGCCCCTGTCCCAGAGGGGTACAAAGAAAGGCAGAAGCAGCCTGCTCATGCTGCCACAACAATTAATAGAGCCCACAGCCAAATCCACATTTCTTGACAGCAAAAAAAACTGCAGGCTCAATTAACTCCATGTTCTGGAGTAGCTGATGAGCTGTTGGGTACCGCTGAACAGAAGGGCAGAGACCTGGAACCACACATGTCAGGGAACACATCCTTCTGAAGTGGCACTTAACTCCAAGAGTGAATTTAATTAGAAGTTAATTCGACAACTTCCCAAGGACCAGCTAACAGCATTGCTCTGGGTATGCTGGAGTTAATGCTGATAAAGCAGGAATGCCTTGTTAATGAAAGAAGCCCGTGTTAATCGTGACAGGAAACAAACAAATAGCTTTTACCCTTCCGAGGATCGCTCCCACCAATACACTGCCACTCACAGCGAAAAGACAAATTTTTCTCATCTCCAAGGGAAATTTTTGAATGCTCAGAAGCTCAGCTCACCAACTGTGTAACATTATCTTACATGCAGCGCTCACATTGTTTTCATATCACAAACCTATCCCAAATTTGAGCTGTACAGTTATACTTGTGTAGTTTCCAAAATTTTATTATACATCTTCTTTTCCTTATCAATATTTATTTCTTATAAGAGATATTTGAGCAGGTATGAACAGGATACACTTTGCTTTCTTTGACAATGATAAACACGCATTTATAAAATAATAAAACCTTTTGCTGAGCTGCAGCACAAATCAGCTCGTTCTTACTTAACTTCTTAGATACACTATTTGCAACCTTCACGTCATCCAAGGAGAAACAGCTCCATCTAAAGGTTAATTGGCTGCACAGTCCCCTGCCCGGTGTGTGCCACATCAGCTGTGTAAACATCAGAAGCAGTGGGATGTTTATCCAGGCTGGACAGTGAAGAACACGGATTGGAAGGCCACTTCCTAAAGCTGGGGAGAAGCCCACTTCTCTGCCTGAGCAGGAAACTGATTCATTAACACTTTGTTCTCCCTTTGAATCATCTCACACCTGTTCATCAGTTCATATTTACATGGCCCCTGTTAAGTGACTTCTGGTTTGCAGCCTACAATCCAACATCACATACAAGCAACAGTCATGAATTTTGAATCAATTTTATTGTGCAAACAAAAACCCAAAATGTCTTTTAAGTGCCCTGTCTTTTAAAGCCACCCAGAAGCCTCTAATCCCTCTTAAATTTTATTGACTCAAAGAGAAGTACACCTCCAAAAGTGACTTACTTGTAAATATCTGATAGCTGGTACTGGAAAACATTATTAAGAATTTTGAAAAAACAGCTTTCAGAAACACATTCCTGGCCGTAATGATAATGATTTTTGAAAAATCATAGTTTAGGAGTATGCTTCCTTCATCAATCAACAATTCTGAACCCATCCTGATAATGGTACCATGAAGGTTATTCTCAATATCCATTTTCCAGTATTAAACCCGGAAATTTCTTTTTTAGTCCTCATTTCACAGTACAGCGAGTTAGCCACAGCTAGGAACAAAAACAGGACATTTTAGACAACTCTTAAGTATACTCTGATTAAAGGTTTCTAAATTATTTTTAGGCTCTCATGCCTATGCAATCCTGAGCACAATTTGTGCACACTGTCAAAGCAAAAGCAATGTTTTAATAAAGGCCTTCAGTGAGGATGAAGTACTTGGGGACTGCGGCCATAATTACAAACTTAATGGGCATTAAGTTAATAATGATGACAAAACCCAAGCTTTTCAGAGCAGAAATCAAGTAGAGTTCATTATAACTATGCAGTCTTTATTGAAGTGAAATATTTAATCCAGATATAGTAATAGGAACCAGAGAGGAAAAACCTCATTATATTCCAGGTAGTAGAATAGTCTCAGTGGGGACGGTTACACTCAAAGAAAATTCAGCAGTGCAAGTGCAGATTCCTGGCTTTTATTTAGCCATATTTCAGCTCTATTCAAGACAGGACTGGTCTAGATCTACCTCTGCCTTACCCCGGTAACATTTCATTTCATAATGTCTGATAAAATATATTTCATTTCTGTAATGTATTCATCATAATTCAGAAAACGGTAAATTGAGAAATCACACAGACAATAGTGAAAGTGGTACTGGACATTTCTTGGTTCTATGGGATGAAAAAACTACCATCCAAATCATTTAGGGAGTACCTAAGCTATCAAGTGAGCAGGCTGGATTTGGGGGTTTTTTGGGTGAGTTTGGCTTTTTTTTATTTAATGTGTCCCTGGTCGCCATAGCTTCCCTAGTTCTCCTCTCCCTAGTTCTGAATGTGTAGCATTCCCACAATTTCCCTTCCTTCACAGCATCAAACCCTCACAACCTGCTCCTCTGCACCAAATTTTCCACAGCAATTACTCCTCATCTCCCAGTCTTGGAAAGAGAGCTGGCTTTTTGTATAACACAAAAATTGAAATCTGAAATGCAACAGAGTCTGTTCCCAGTGTGCATTTCCCTCTGATTAGCCGTAATTAGGATAATAGCAGCACCCAGAGGCATCTCCAGGAGTCCAGCAGGACTAACACCAACCCAGGGGAAAGCCAGCAATCCGTGTAAGATCACCCTGCCCATAACCAGCTTACCTATCCCTTTTGCCAGTTTATTTATGTAGCACTCAGAAAACACTGCCTGTACACCATTTTGGGCTACTTCAGAGAAGGAAAGAGGTTCATAATTGAGTATAACCACTCCCTGCTTTTTGCAGCACTGTGATGGTTTCAAACAAGGTTATTTTTAAAATTATCACATTTGCACAAAGTCCTGCTGAAGACCAAGAGCAGGCACAGGAGGAGAGGGGTCAGAATCGACCCAGATGTTTCATAAAGATTTTCCAACAACCACAACTCAAACTACTTAGAGGCATTCTGCTGTGTCTGTTGGATTTCTGTTCAAAACAATCCTTTACAAAACAAATCTTTCTGAGACTTTGTACCCTACAGAGCTTTTGCAGAGACTGCTGTGCTTGCATCTTATTGTTCATCAAGCTTGTAAAAATATTGGTAGGTGCAGTCCCAGTCTAAAGTACAACCTGCAGCATAATCTCTAGGTCACATGAGCAGTAACAGGAAACCTGGCAGCTTAAATAAGGTTTCCACTCTCCCTCCACACCTTCAGTTTTCTTTGGAGTTCATAAACTGCCTCCATCACTGAAGGAGGAGCTGTGGCTCCACATCCCACTTGGTTCTGCCCAAACCTAGTTAGATTTAGCCCCAGCCAGGCTGCCCAGTATTACAAAGCATCCTATTCCTAGTGCCTGGATGATACAGTAATTTATTTTTGTTTATCTCACGAAACATTTTATTAGGGCTGTTCATGTTAAACCTAAACATACCCACTTCAAGAGTTTGTGCCTTGCTTTCAATAACAATATTGTGTGTTGTTTCTTAAACTCAATTTTTAAGGAAGCTTTTTCACTTTTAACAGCCACCTGAAAAATTTTTATACAACACTTACGACTACATTGCCTATTCTCAAAAAAACCACCAGAAAACTATTAAAACAGATCGGCAACAAACTGCAAGGTCCTAATAATGCTAACAAAAAATGCAATTCAACTACTTAAAGGAAGTAATTTTCCACTTGTGTAAGCCTCAGGTTGATGGAGAGTTAAAGTTAGTTGCTAAAGGAAGATCGATGATCTGGAATTCCTTCCCTCCTGCAAACAAACTTGAAGCAGCAGCATGAGATCAGGGCAATGTACATCAGCTAGAAAAATAATAAATTGGTAAAATTAAGGTGCTGAGCATCAGCCAGGAAAGATTTATGATGTGGACATAACGAGTGCTGCAACTGGCCAGTGCAACTGTAATCAGCAATAGGAACTGTGAGAGAAGTGTATAAACACTGGTGGGGTCTTTTTAGTTCAAAGGTGGGCAGTCAACTGAAAACAGTCATTTTTGCCTGATGTCAGATTTGTATAAGATTTTTATTAAATAGATCCTTCTCCTGTGAATTTACTGTTCATTCCAGAGATCACATTATTTGAAGGTCTTTAAACAGCTTTCTTCTCTTTTAGAGACAGGAACAGATTTGCTTCTAAGAAAAATTGATTAATGCAGACTTTGCCAGTGGTTTCATGCTTCACTTTCTTATTCCTTCTTTAGGTCTCCTGCTGGTCCCCCACTGAGTTAAGGAACCTTGATTTTTATAGACTGCTCAACCCCAGTGAGCAGCTAGCATGCTGTGCACACAGTCTGCATAAAACATTCATACAGCAGAATTAAAGTCTTCTGCTAAATCCTTTATTTGAGTTCAGGATGTCTCTCCCCCTCAGAGATTCTGCTAACATTAAATATTTTCTTTGGATTACCTGAAAAAAGTCTACATGAAATTGGTTCAATCTGCACACGGATTCATACTCAGGATAATATATGGGCCAATATTCCCTTGGACTCTTACTTAGAGGACAATGAAGCCATCAGAATTTACTCTGTGCATTGTAAGTCTGGAGAGGGTGGGGTTTTTCCCCCCTCTCCTCTTCACAGCTTCAAGAAAAAGTCAGTAACTTCTGCATTCACGAAAAAATTAGAGCAACTCTGCACTGCCTTGAATATCTCCATCAGAGCAGCAGAACAAAAGTGGTACTCTAGGAAAGTGGAATCTTAACAAAAGGTATCATCCCTCAAGGAAAAATACATCAAGCTGGAGGAATGAAACACCTCCAAGGTGTTCCATCTCACTCTTCAGTTGCTGTCGAAGCACTTGATCAGTCCCTGGTAATGTCAAAGATAAATTGCACCTCCACTTAAAAATGAATCCGTGAAGAGAGGTGTTAATCATCAATCATTACTGTTACCTCCATCGCAGGAGGAGCCAACCATCATCACAGCATCAAAATCCTCCACAGGTACCCAGGATGTGGGCAGCAGATTCCATTTCCTCCTCCTTACCAGGAAGGGAGACACCTTCTGCACACTCTAGCTCACTGTGTGTCTCCAGAGCACTTCCAGATCTCTGAACCTACTCGAATATTTTCCAAGTGTACCCAACTATGCCAGGTTATCCCCAATCACACCTCAAACAATACGGAGGGGGTGACTTTAAATGCTGATTAAATAGGTATATTCAATTTGCAGACTCATCTCCGATGCCTTCATAAAATCATCCCACATGACACCCTGACATTATTTATACAATTTTTCTACAGAAACAAGAGAAATACCGGTCCAGTCACTAGAAAAACCCATGAATATTTCCAGTGTACTGCTTAGGCAGAAAAAAAAGAAAAAAAAAAAACCAAAACACAAAGTTCCTTAAGCAAAATGAAATTTGAATTTGTACCTGATGTGACATGGTTTACTGGTGAAGGAAAACCAAATTCAGAAGGCATTTTCATATTGAAAATAACAGATAAGATTATTGTGCTTCGACCCATTAACCTTCATTTTCTGAGTTTTGGCAATATAATAGCGCATATATTAAATATTCATGTATATTATTTCTGCCCAAATTTTACTTATGTCTGGGCCTGAGACTGCTTCAAGTACCAGAAGCTGGAGACTCAGCATTAATAGCAGCTAAATATAAATTTTCTTACTTGAATACATAAACATAAGTTATGTTCAAACTCATTTAAGTAGATATTACCAAGAAACCATGAAATTTTATATTGGGTTTCAAATGCAAAGCAACACTCTTTGAACAAGGCAACCAAATAAATCAACTTAGAAACACTTCTTAAATAATTTGTTAAAGAAAGTTGGGAAATGAAAAAGCAGAAATTTATCACTGTGGAAAGCATCAAAGTTGGTAATTAAAATTAACACTTAAAATTCCTCTGCACTAAATAGGGGCTTTAAAAATCACTACATACTGGGCAGTCATATCTGGTTTTGTTTTTCAGCTCTAAATCATTAGAAAACTTCTGTTCATAGAAAGAATGGGTAAGGCTACTCTTCAGTTTTGATGACATCCAAACAGGACAGCATCTGCTAATAAACAAGCCCAAGCCCTCCTATTTCTGAAGTAGTAACTGTGAAGATACAGGGAACAGCAAATAAAGCAGCAAAATCAAAAATAGATATATTACCAGTCACATTGTAATTACAAATACGACCAATTTTTCAATATTCAACTTGTAATAGAGAACTGATCTCTTCACCATTCCCAACACATTTTGCAACCAATCTGTTGAGCAAATTAAATTTTCCTTGTTCTTCTTGATGCCCTGCCTCCACTGATGGCTGTTCACTCTGTAAAAAGCCAACTACAGCCAAAAGAACAAGATTAATGGAAACTTCCCTTGATCTATTTTATAGAATAAAAGGTGGAGCAGTAAATTTCACACAAAACTCAACTGCTAAGTGATAAAAGGAAAATAATCTTGGTAGCTATCAATGACATCAGCATTAATCATACAATAAAACACAGGAGAGGCTTTAATTAAATATGTCTTTAGGCATACAGGATCACAAGCCTCATGTGGTACTAAGTGTTCATTCATTCTGATTTTATAACTGATTCTATACACTGTTCTCCATTTTTTAATTCTGATTGGCTTTCTCTTATTTAAAATATGCTTAAGTGTATGAATATAATACATTGACCATTGTGTTATTATTGTTTTCTTTGCTCAGTGAGCCTAAAACCAAGACTTTCCATTTTTGCAATACACATAATTATTATTTCTAGGAACACTGTGGGCCTGGAAGTGAATTACCCAGGGAGATAGGTCTGTAAAAGTGGAGTATGTCTCTTAAAATACACAAGAAAAGTAACTTTCCCAGTACTGTGTCCTGTCACTTTACCGATGCTCTGGCTCCAGAATAGAAAAGGAGCAGCTGGATGAGTTACTGCAGCAAAACTATTCAGCAAGGGAAGCCCCAACTTCCCTCACACAAAAATTCAATCTATTTAAAGCTGGTATAATACTTTTTCATCTCCTCTCCAATATTATGACTTGGGAATGATGGCATCTTGCTCCCTTCCTCATTATACAGTATCTGAAATTGCCAGCTAAGAAAAAAATCTGTATAACCCAGAGTCAGTGAATGCCTCTTAGAAAATATATCTTTTTCTAAAAATATGATGGACTTACTGACAGACTGTAAAATATGAGTCCTATTTCAATTTAATCAGTTCTAAGGGACCCCGAAGTCAGAGCAGAAGGGGCTGGAAATTGGTAACATGAATACTTTTCACAATATTGTTAATTTAAAATCATTCCCAAGCCAGTAGCTGCTACCAGGTGACTCCACAAGGACTGCTGGTTGCCTATCACTGCTGCTGAGTTACACATTCTTCCCCTCTTGTCCTAAGACAATAAAATCCTACAAGGATGGCTTTTCCAACTCTGAAACAGCCAATAATTTGACAAAAGGAAA
The DNA here is from genome assembly GCA_013399195.1 of Dicrurus megarhynchus. Taxonomy (NCBI): domain Eukaryota; kingdom Metazoa; phylum Chordata; class Aves; order Passeriformes; family Dicruridae; genus Dicrurus; species Dicrurus megarhynchus. Next base: position 755,171 of record VXAD01004669.1, on the reverse strand, counting down.
GCGTTTCACAGTAACAGTGTTCTGGTACTCTCAAAATGGAATATTTCATTTGGCATTGCTTTGCTCAATATTTTCATTCTTAATTATTTGATATTGACTTATTTTGTGACAGGCTGCATTTATTCAGGAATGGTTCAAAGTCTCATTTTTGTGTCTTTGATTGCTATTACATCCCACAGCAAAGCACAAAATCCTCTTTCATGGGGTTGCTGATGCAGAGACATTGTGCTCTGAGGAGCCTGTGCTTCCCTCCTGTACTGATATCTCAAGATTACACAGCAACTAAGTTTCAAAATGACAAAAAACCCCAAAGATCTGTAGTTTTCCAGTGTCCTATACCCTGCCATGGACTCCATTTCAGAAAATTCTGTGAGAAGCTGTATTTTGATGTATCCAGTCCTCACCAGGGAGTCAGCCATGGACAAAATCATCTACAGTAACTACATCAACTCCCATCACTGATTTTATGTGTTTTTATAATGCAAACAGCAAGAACGTGCTTGCAATATGCAAGTTAACACTATTTCCCCCCAAAACAGATTATTATTTAACTTTTAGTATAGAATCGGACAAAAACTGACAAGTGGAGATCTTCTGAAACTACTTTAACCTTTCTTGTTCTTCAGGAGGAAGGAGACTAATAACCAACATCATAACTCTGTGCTACTGGACAGCTTTATTTCTATCAGTGTTGGAAAGCAGGAGAGGAACAGATTTTCAGCACTGAGGCAAATCAAATCAGTCTCTGAAGAATTAATTGGAAAAATTAAAGACATCATCAAATTAAGCAGCATTGCAACCAACAGAGGCCTGTGTAAATTTTCTTGTAAAGTGGTGCTTAACGTGAAAAGAGGGGGCTCAGAAGTGCAATTTGTAGTGTCCTTGGCTTCTCAAACATACAGCATTACCTCCACATCTCCAGTCTTTGGGGGAAAATACCTGTACACTGGTTAAAATCTCAATTTGACACTCAGGATAGAAAAAAAAAATGAGCCTTTTAGAACTGAATTCAAAACAGTAACTGAGTTTTATACCATTTTTATGCTGTCAGTGCTGAAAGAAATTAAGTTTGCAGTAGCTACAGCTTTATTTATGCAATTTATATACAATTGTGTCATTCTGCAGTCTTTCTTTAAATACCTACTAAAGCCTTACGAATAAGGCTGAAAGAAGAAACTCCATATTTGAAAGTCAGATACCATCACAAGTGTCCAGGACTTGGGTAATTGATGTAGAAGCAATACAAGACATTTGGAGGGGATTTAATCCTAAAACTTCACTCTCACTTGCTCTGTCAGAATTATTATTGTATTATTACTTTTGTGAAACTCGTAGATGTTTGATAACTTTATCCCAACAACAATCCATATTAATGTTTTAACAGGAACCCCTGGGAAATTTTTTCAGAAGTGCTTCAGAGAGGTTGGACTTTTCTTCTGAACCGGCAGAGATCCCAACTCATAAAAAATCTGATAAAACCAGTGTGTCTTTAATTATTCAAGGCTGTAAGTGTTTGAAATCCCTGCTTCATTCTGAAACCACAGGGCAGTGGACATTTCCTGGTCTCGTGCAAAGTTCTGAAGGAAATAAAAATGTTACCCAAGAGATTACTGTACTTTCAGTAAATGTTGGAAACTTCTTTCCATGAAGCCACCAGATGATGAATGGACTTATTTTGGGGAGGAGTTTTTGTTGGTTGTTTTTATTTTTATTTTTTTTCCTGTTGTAAAACTGTTTTGACTGCAGCTAAAAAGCTTTGTGGGACACATGTATAATGTATTCTGTGTAAGAACTGTCGTCCTACAGAGCACTTTTTGTCTCTGATGTTCCCTCATGCTGCACATTAGTTAGAAATAATTAGTTAGAAATAATAAGTTATTTACCTAAAAATAAATCAAACTATTTAATAAGAACTTGGCTTTTCACACCATAAATGTAAAGCATAAATCATTAAGTAGTCTATTTAAATGAGTTATTTTGCTTTTTGCTTGTTTTGTTAGTCCCCAACAGCATCACCCAGGCATCCCGTATGCATCGTACTGTGGGAATCTGGAGTCTCAAAAAATACCAATCCTCCCTGGTTCTCGTTTGTTTTAAGGAATCCCTGATTTGAGGGAATTCTTTCTCACTGAGCACTGTGCTAGCTAATTTAACTCTCAAACCCTGCCCTACTGTCCAAGAGCTGCTGGCACAAGTTTACTGCATTACCCCGACATCACTAATTATTTATTGCTGTGAGTAATGCTAACGATGGATTGCTGTGAGCTTGGGAGCACCGTGGGGTTTGCAGTGATGGCTCTTGAGATCTCCTTTGCACAATCTGAGCTTTCAAAAGAGCCAACAGTGACAGGACTTTGTCTGAATTGCTCTAATATTCAACGTGTTTCCAATTTGGGAAAGTTTTCAGAGGGTTTTTTTGGGTTTGGGGGGCTTTTTTTGTGGGGGTTGTTTTTTTTTTTTTTGGTTGGTTGGTTGTTTTTTTGTTTGTTTGGGTTTTTTGTTTGTTTGGGTTTGGTGGGGTTTTTTGTGCTTGAAATTTTACTGTAAATTTACTTGAAAAAAAAACCTACCTCATCTATTAATATTTAAGAACACAAAGAGGGTCAGATGATTATGTTAAGCAAACAGAAAGGATTTCAAAACTAAATAAACATTCTCAAAACTTTTTTTTCTCCACTAAAAGCTGAGCTTTTTAGAGGAAAGAGAAAGCCCTGAGAAGTGGTGGGGCACTGAAAATGGAAGACAGATATCAAAGTTGTGCAATACCTTATAACAGCTTCTTTCCTCATGGCAAAATAGGATTTCTTACAACTCCAAGTGAAATACACCTTCTCTAAATGCTATTTTTATCTGCCAAATGGATCTCAGGTATCTGCTTTCCTACATTTTCTACATTTCTACAGTCCTCAAAAAGACACAGTTCGAAGAATTACAGGATCAAACAATCCCAGTTACACATATGGAAGCTATAACATGTATCTGTCTATACAAGTGCTTCTGCTCTTTTTTCTCATCTTGTTTGGGTTTTTTTCTTTGCTTGCAGAATTTATTACAAGTTTTGGTTTATGTTGTAAGCCAAAATCAGACTCACAGAAGGGAATGCTATGAATCATTTTTAAAGCACATTACCTTTGAACTTAACACAAGTGGAAAAACAATAGAAGTCCTAGAATAATCATAAAAATTTCAATTTCTGGCAGCACTGATGCCAGACACATTCTTGTAGAGGGATTATACACAAAAATAATTCAGCAGCATATTACTTTGATGCAGAGGAAGCCCACCAAGAGCAGGAGGGGTTTTGCCAAGCCACACTTGTTAAACACAGCTACTGCAGCTCCTTTGTGTTTATCCATCTGTGGCTGGAGGAGGGAGTGAATCCTGCCACTGTATTCTGAATATACAACCTATTAGTTGTGTTAACCAAGCTGGGCAAAACTGGCCAAAATTCATTTCATCTCAGTCAAGTGTCACAAGGACATAATTCCTCAAAATTACCTTCCCAGTCCTCAGCCCACAGCACACAAAGTCACACAGGCTTGACCTCATTGTGTATCTACAGCTACAGACAATTTTCCAGCTGCTGCTTTGACATCACAGTGGGTTTAATTTTAATATTCTACAAACATTGTTTCAAAAGCTTTGCTTTCCTGTGGTATCCAGACAGAAAACACTGTACATGCTCAGAGCACGGAGCAGCTGAGGGTTACTGCCAGTTTTGACTTGGAAAGCTACCAGGGAAACTTACTCCATTGCTGATACAAGCTATGGATAGAAAATACCTTCTTTCATGGTTGTAGTCTGTACATAAACCATTCCTTCCAGTGATTGCTGACATTCCCTAAAAAACTTCTCCTTATGACAGTGACAACAATAGGGTAGTCTCCTTATAAATTTATATCCATATTGCAAGTAAACTATTCCCTGAAGAAATACAACTTCTGAAACACAAAACACTTAAAAAATAAATAGGATTATTTAGACCTCAAAGGAAAACATATTCTATTTTTAAAGCAGCACTATCAGACTTCCAAGCAATATCTCCTAATGGGAGCTCTAATCTATGAGCAGAGTAACTGAAAGCAGAAACATACTGATACACTGACACGGTGATTTGGTTTTTTCAGTGAGAAGTCCCTAACAATGGAGATGATTTTCCTTAATATTTTTAAGGCTGGTTTCACAGGAGCCCATGCAGAAGTTGTTCTGAGCACCTGCTGCTCCCAGTGCAAGTGGAAGAAAAGCCATTTAAAGATAGGCTGCTGGATACACCTCAAACTCGACCTAATGGCAAGTCGTGTTGGGATCTAGTTACTTTTATTTCTAGATACAGTTTCCCTAAAACTCTGGATGCATTTTATATTATTAGGGAAAATAAAAACAGGGAGAAGTTCAACACTAAAATAATTCTGTTGTAGTTTATGACTAAATATAAAACCACTCTTAGACAGAGTTAAATTTTGCCCTAGGGAGAAAAACTCCGGTGTTTTAAAAGGCCTGGAGACGGTGTGTTCATTAAGATCTCTCCTGACAGCAGCGTTTATCTCCTGTCTGTGGTTAAACTGCACCGGAGGGACATTCCCACACTGGGAATGCGGAGAAACCCCCACCGCAAGGATAATTTACCGCTGTAGTAACAATATGTCAGAAGGACGCGGGGATGGAACGGGAAGTTTCTCTCCAGGAGATGGAGCTGCAGCTCCAGAGCTCCGGGCCCGCAGCCGGCGCGGGGAGCAGCGCCCGGCACCGCGGCGCAGCGGGAGATGCACCGGGATATATACCGGGATAGACACCGGGATAGAGCCTCACACCGGGATACAGCCCGGGATAGACACCAGGATAGACAGCAGGATATATAATACCAGGATAGAGCCTCACACTGGGATACAGCCCGGGATAGACACCGGGATACAGCCTCACACCGGGATATATACCGGGATAGACACCGGGATAGAGCCTCACACCGGGATACAGCCCGGGATAGACACCGGGATACAGCCTCACACCAGGATAGACACTGGGATAGAGCCTCACACAGGGATACAGCCCGGGATAGACACCAGGATAGACAGCAGGATATATAATACCAGGATAGAGCCTCACACTGGGATACAGCCCGGGATAGACACAGGAATAGAGCCTCACACTGGGATACAGCCCAGGATAGACACAGGGATAGATATCAGGATACAGCCCAGGACAGACACCGGGATACAGCCTCACACCAGGATATACACCAGGATGCACACTGGGATAGAGCCCGAGATATACCCTGGGATACAGCCCCACACTGGGGATACAGCCCAGGATACACACCAGGATACAGCCTCACACCAGGATATACACCTGGATACACAGCCCCGGAATCAGCCTCACACCGGGATATAGCCTGGGATACACACTGGCATATACAGGCTGGGATATAGAGCCTGGGATAAACACAGGGACAGAGGCTGGGAAATACACCAGGATATACAGCCTGGGACACACACCCTCACAGCAGCATGCAGCCCAGGATACACACCGGGATACACAGCCTCACATCAGGTCAGTCCCTCCTGGAACTCCAAGACAACAGCTCAGGGAAAGAAAGATTCCCCGACAGAATGCTTTTCTTAATGTCATTTCTCATTAGGCCTGCTCCAGGTACATTGAGAATTGCCAAAGTAACAAAAAACATCTGGCGGGTTCTCACAGGGATCAGATAAGAAAGAACACGCTGTAGAGCAGGTAATGTTCCTTCCAGTTACCTCCTTACCTACACCTGCATTCACAGATTGCACAGATTTCTGTAACAGCCCATGTGTTAATAAAATAGATATTTATTTAAGAAATTTTAAAAAAATCCAAAGTTTAATCCAGAGACCTAACATCTCTCGCTCAAAGCTCATTACACCCAAAAAAATACACATTTTACCATACAAATCTCCCAGATTTTTTTTTTCTTTTCAAATCAGCCTGTGAAGAGCCATCACCTTCTCCCTCCACACGTGCCCCCTCTGACCTCAGACCAGCACTGCCACCAGACAGCCACAGTGACAATCCCACTGCCACAACACTTGCACCTCCTGTGGACTTGGCTCAGCCAGCCACAAGCAGCAGCAGCACCAAACAAGAGTCCACCTACATAATTTTACTGCAAACACATAAAAGGACAGCCAGGCAGAGCTTTTCAAACATGCTTTGCAGGCTAAAACCAGACCCACAGCCCTACCTATAAAGGAATATTTTAATAAAGGTACTGTCACATCAACCTGTCAGATGCTTTTTTTCCATCTTTGTTTTCAACAGGATAATCTACAGGTGGAATGAAAAACCTAACCATCAATTTGCTCCTTCCAAACTAAAGCTTCAGTTGTTACTAGACTTTGCCCACCAGAAGCAACTTCATTTCAAAATAGCTGACTCAATTAGCTGCATCTTCCCAGAACATTTACTAGACATAAATATCCAGAAGTCTCCATGCAAATCTACAGTGTACAGCCATTTTCCTACCTCAGAACTCACCTTTTGGGTAAACACACTCATTATGCTCTGCCAAGATAAAGTATTTATCTACCAACCTAGCTCAGTGTCAGCCTGCAGAAATGTCCATATTGTACAGTTTATTGGGAAATTAAATTAGTGCTAACTTTGATTGCAGTAACTACAAAAATCACCGGAGTAGCAAATGCATTATATATCCAACTACGCAAAAAAAAGATTTTTAAGTGATAATTTTCAATGGGGTAATTTTGAGCTAGTTTTTCCTCATCTCAAGAACATCAAAGTCACATGTTTTCACAGTCAAATTTTAATTGTTGTGTTTTGCAGACCTGTTGATAAAGCCTACAGGAATTCTAATTAGCTGTGCTGCTGCATTACAGCTTCTGCTGGATCTGCTGCTGTTCTCAGCATGGGCTCTCCTCATGGAGCTTGCTCAGCCAAGGATGAATAGAACCACTGCAATCTTGGCTTTGATCCAACTTACAAAACCTGTAGAACGTATTTATTGTTTTAATTGTCTATTTATTCATTCTCTCTAATTTTCCGTCTCCAGCTTCCTCTGTTCAGAGGAAAAGAAAAATCTTAGTTCCTAAAAATCAGAGAGCTCCTTTGTAAATGTAATTTTGGATAATAAAATATAGTAAAAATGAATAATAGTAATAAAGTGACAGCAATAAAGTAACAATAAAATAAAAGGGAATAAAAAGAAAGAGGCATTTAAAGTAATTACTTTGGATATTCAGACTTAGCATGAATAGGGAGAATTCTAATGAGATGTTAAAGAACTACTTTCATCTGCTTTTTGTAATGAACTATCTCCCAAGGAAAGAGGTTTTATTACACTGAAATTTGTAATTTTAATATCTCTATTTTTACACTAAAGTACTCAATAGTTTAACTTTGCTGGAAGTAATTCATGAAATGAACTTTCTTATCCATTTTTTGATCTACAGTAAGAGTTAGTAATGGATGCTGGTTGAGCAGAGGCAAAAATTCAACATTCACATTTAACTTCCCCTCCCCTTTTTCTCCCAGAAGTTACATAATTCACTCCCACAATGCTGTTACAGCAAAGACAAAACACCAACTATTTCCTTAAACAATAATAACAACACAACACAATCAGAATGAAAGGAAAATGCTGTTTAACCACACAGCTTTCCCTAGAATCCCACCCACCACAGAGGTGCTGGTTATATCACTTGCTGACATGAACAACAGCAGGTCTGCTCCAAATTATTAATATGCCCAGATCACTAATTACCAAAAAAGCATTAGACAAATTACAGCTTTCAAGTACATTAAAAACTGTCTTTCCACAAAAAAAAAAAAAAAAAAAAACCAACATTGTCACTGTAGTAAATTGTTCTCTCTCCTGCTATGTCAGTTGTACTCACAGTAGCAGTGATTTATAGTCCAGCTGTGTGACAGACAACCGAGGCTCTGTGCAAACTCTCCAGGACACCTTTTTCATAAAAGTGAAGAGTGATTTCGCTGCATGAGTTCCATTAACAGTAATGGGTGTCACATGGCCAAATCCCCATGCCCCACTCTCAAATTTTATGTCTCTGTGTAATTAGAAATAATCTTCTCTGAACTGACTTCCCTTCTGCCTGAATGGCTGAAGAAACAGCTCGAAAACGTTGCAGTGCCAAGGCACCAAGGCACTGGTGACAGCTCCTACAGGACACCCAAGAAGTGACTTCCTGTGATTCCAGCCATTCCTCTCTTGCTTTCATAAGTCTCAGTTTCCTCCCACAAGGCATTTTGATTGCTGAAAACCGATTCCATGTTCCTTTTCTTTCACAAAAGATACAAAATAATGATACTAAGCTTTCTTCTCTGACAATTCAGTCAAAGAAACCAGGTATTTATGTTCTATTTCTTTGGGGCTGCTGCATCTCTTTGACCATACCCCCAGCAATGAGCTAAAAACTCAAACACACCCTTTTCCTAGGCCAGGAAGGAAAACCCTAAAATCCCTAAACTGGGTTTAATCTTTCAGAGCACGTGCTGCAGTCAGCTTTTCTTCACCAGGCCAGAAAGAGTCTTTTGTGTCTGTTTCCCTGAGTCATGTTCAATAATTCAGTTCCCTGTTATTTCTACCATGACACAACCGAATGAAAGAGTGATCAGGTGCTCACCCTCACACGTGTGTGCAAAATGACCAAAAAGAATGATTTATCCACACCACACAGAGGAGTTTGTATAGGCCAAAAACACCTTTGCAGAAAAAGCTGCAAATAATCTGCCAGAAAGAGATGGAGGATTCAGGCTGCCAAGTTACCTGTGCACTCCTGTCTCCCAAAAACAGAGCCAGGGTACTTATTGAGAGGTTTTCTAGTTGGACATGGAGAAGAAAATAAGTGTAAATAATGATTAGTCAGTAAAAATTAAACAATTTCAGAGTGGTGTGGGTGGGTTATGAGTGCCTTTTCCTAAGCATGTCCACTCCTCTCCCAAGACTTAAACCATCGCTTTCACGACTTCAATTTAGAGATGAGAAAGAAAGTTAAGGCAAAAAGTAAAATCCACAAGCAGAACAAAAAGCAAACAGGGCAAAACGTGCACATGCACAAACACAACACAGAAAAAAAAAACCTGCAGCAAACAGGTAAAACCATGGCAACAAGATGAAAAAGCATTTTTAAATGTCTGAAATGCTTGTTTAGAGAAAATACTCATGACGTCTTTGGGTTCACTCTCCCTATTCCTGATGGGTGTATTCCTCTCCTGCTCGTGAGCTATATGGACATGATACCAGTTTTGTATTAACTGCAAATCGAACCCGAAACTTCAAGCAGAAGCTTTTCTTAGCTGCTCAAGAGTCTCTCAAAAGCCCGCAGGCCACCAGAAACCGCCCCACTCGTGCTGAGGACCCTGCTGCACGCCAGGGCTCTCCACTGCCTGCAGGAGGCCAATTGCTCGGTTCTTGCACTGGGTCTAATGTAATCAGGAGCCATTCCCAGTGACTGCTCTTTCACACATTCAAATTGAGCCATTTATTTCAGTTAACATCTTTACAAACCAAGCAAAAGCCCACATTACTTTGATTGTTGCCATTTTCATGTGAAGCTGCACTGAGATTACCTATGCACTTTCCTCACCTTCTTCTGGCAAAACCTCACTTTAATGCTGTACTTGGAACAAAGAAACAAAAAAACTCCTCAGTTTTTCTAATTCTTCTCTCAACATTTATGTCAAAAGTGCATTGTTATTTTGCCATGGGTATGGAAAATACCAAGTTATTAACACGTTCTTTTTTAAACCGTCCCTTGTCAGGCTGCCCTTTTCTTTTTAAAAAAATAATCTAATTGAAACCACAGCCTCCTGTGAGAGCTCCCTGAGCTCATGGAGTACATCCATGAACTTACAACTTACTTATCATGCAAATGTACTCTAGAAACACTTAAAGGACAGAATTCCAGTAACCAGCCAGTAAAAAGATTCCCACCATCTTTATAAACTCAAAGTCACTATGCTTTGGCAATGAAACAATTTTAATGGATAGAGTTAGTTAGAGATAAGCAGATTTAAAAAAAAGCTATCAATTTAATCGCATATTAAAAATATTTTACCACTATAAGCCACAGCTGTGACATTAATCTGTGCTAAGGAACTGTAACAGAAGTAACAGAACATTTGGGAAACCAACACACAAACACATTTTTAGTTCAGTGCAAGTTCTGCAAGGAGTCATGAATATGTTTTAAAGTCACCGACCTGTCAAGCTCAACCGGACTATTCCCACCACGCAGGCACTGCTCACTTACAGCCAGATCCCTCCTCCAGGAGGTGCTCGGCTCTGTAATGAGGGAGAACTCATCAGCCTGTTTACAACCAGGGTCAATCCACACCTCAACTGCTTCCAAAACCCATAACTTTAATAGCCTCAGGATTTACTTGGAGAGACTCTGTGCAAGGAGCTCTTGCAGAGCAAAAGACTATTTTTCTATTAAATAAAAGTTGCCCCTTACCATATTTGTCCTGGAGTTGCACAGGAAATTAGAAGTTCTACAACTCTGTATCACCAGCTGTAAAAATATTACCTATGTTATCATCCTCGCCATTCATCAGGGTTAAATAACTTGGCTTTGACAAGCAAGGAAAATAGCACTCATTTTTCATTACCATAAGGTGAAATACGAGCAAATAGACTGTCTAGGCAGGTAAATTTCATGATTATTCCACAACACTGTTTGCAATGAAGTCAAGTTAAAAAATACTCCAATGCTGGCACTGCAAAAGTAGACAATGTACATATCTTGAAGAAATCTCCTTTACTGTGCACTACTGCTGCCTGTAAAACTCTTAAGTAGTTTGTTTTAAATCTGTTGCTTCAAGATGATGTGGTTTGATGACAATAAGTAAATATCTCGAGGTTGTGTATTGTGTACTGCCCCTCTCAGGGTAGCAACATCACTTGTTATTCTCTGTAGGTTTACAGTTTGATGCCTCCCTTGAATTATTTTTAAAAAGCAGAAGTGGTTCTATCTGCAGCAGGTTTTGCCATTTTGCATTATGATTTGATTGGTGCTATTAAGCACTTCACCTTCTTCCCCCGTCTTCTCCCTTACCCCAGCACCACACAGCTCTGAGAGCTTCTCAGTATTGAACTCTTCTGGGAATGAAAAACTGGCTGGTTTTAAAGTTGCCATTTCTTTGGTGGTAAATACTAAAATCAAACCTTAATGCAGTGTATGAAAATCTTCCCTTGATTTACTTTGACTCCTGCCAGAATCTGAGGTGTTTATACGATGGGAGTTGATTCGGTAGTGCAAGAATTTTAACCAAACACAAGGCAGATGTGCAGTGGAAAAAAAGTATAACAGTGACCAACAATACCCCTTCCTACTCCCAGTGCCCCTGAAACCCGAAATAAACTAACCACAGAACCTCCCTGTTCTATTCCACTCTGCAAAGTTCATTGCACAATTTCTCTGCTGAGACTCCAAATTCTGGAAAGGTTTTTAACATTCAAAAATTAACATCTTCACGTAAAAATCCCTGCATTCTGTTTCTGCTCTCTTTCCTACAGCAGGTGATGCACACTCCAGTGGTCTCTGACCTAGCAGCACACAAACCATTCCTATCCCAGGGAGTAAGGTGTCTACAGAATGTAGATATTGATGAATTCAACTGCAGCAAAGGCTGGCATAGCCTGCAGACACAATTACTCTCAGATCAGGATTTCTCATAACAATATCCCGCGTGCTCCATTTTTCAACAAAGAAAAAAGTACATTTCCTCAGAAAATTTGATGGCCAATATCAGCAAATATATCAGCCTGGATAAAGGCAGAAAATTCATACTATTTGGGCACCAAAATATGCAGAAACAGTATTTTAAGAAAACAATCAACTCATAGATTTCCATTTAAATGGAAACTCTTCCTTCTAGTCATCATTGTGGTGATCTCTATATAAATGTCAGTGTCATAATATGAACTCCCTCCTCATTATAAACCTGGTCTTTCCTGTAGGCCTGCCTTCTACTGAGCCAGCCTACAATCCTTAGGAATTTCTTTCCATTGAAAGAACTACACAGGGCATGAAGTGAGAGTTTCAGGAGGGAAAAAGTCACTTGGTAAAAACCCATCAAGATAAATTCACTCACTTGTGAAAAGAAGAAAGCTGATCAGTGAGTGACCTGCAGAGAGGAGGAAAAAGATAGGAAAGGGTAACTCTGAAATTTCATTTCTATGCTATTTTGAGCAACTCAAAGTTCTTGCATTATCCAGCTCTTTCTCCCTGACTTGCACAATGCAGCAATTGCCCAATGCTCACACACTCAGTTTCCAATCAAAAGTGTTTTGAAGAGAGAATGAAACTGGAAGTGGAAGGATGCTCCTTTCTCTCTCTGTGTTTCATGAAAACTCAAAGTATTATAGAAGAATCTAAGAGCCTGAGCTGAGTCTAACTGAAACTACTGAACTACCATTATCTTACATTCTTTCTGATTTAGTCAACTACTAATGAACACCTCGAACAGCATAAATGTAAGAAATGTTGGTTAAGGACACGATCCCAGATAATTTAACTGCTGTCACACCTTTCTGGAGTGAGGTGATGCACTTTGTGCCAGTTGTTATTCTTAGCAACAAATTACAAACTGTAAGAAGGAGTCATAAGCAGAGTTAAAAGTTAAAAAGATCCTTCTTTGCTAGAGAAGAGGAGAATACCTTGGTGAAAGAAAGTGCTGACAGAAATGTCACAGAAATGCACTAATGACAGCAGCACTACTGGCTCACGAGGCAGTAGGCAGAAAAAAAAATGACAGCAATGAACACCAGGTTCTAACATTCCACAAAAAACCCCAACCAGATGTAAATCAGCTACAGTTTTAACAGAGATGCTCACAAAAATGCGCTTCAGTCCAGCACCAAGAAACTTCCCCTTTTCCAGTCATGATTTCTAAGGCATTTATCTTAAAATCTCCCCACACGGGAAGTGAAAAACTACTTGCAAACCACACTCAGGAGCAAAATATTCTGCCTCCCTTTAATCTGCATCTCATCAATGTTGAAACAAATGATACTGGAAGGGAGTAATCAACAGGAAGAGTGAGCTCATCGAAAAATGCAGTCTCCTGTTCGACCCTTCTATATAAAGCATCCGATGAGGTGTAAATGAACCACTCAAACTGGCAGCGGAGAGTTTTCTCACCTTAAGGCACAAGTCCGAACCCAAACTATTTCTGAATCGCTGTTTGTTTTGTTTTACTTTTCCCCCTTGGTTTGGGTGGTTTTTTGGGGGGATAGGAGGAGTTATTAATTGTTTGTGTGGTGGTTGTTTGGTTTTTTTAATAAAGAGATCTTCACTGGTTTATATTTACATTTAATACTGATTACATTTAATGCTATTTGTTATCTCAGAAAAGACAAAAGACTTTAAGCATGGACATGAAATAATCCTCCGGGAGAGCTTCTGCCCCACCTGGGACAGCCTCTGACACCACTCCTGCTCTTTGTCAGCTCTGGCAGCAAAGAATCTGCGCCTTCAGCGCTGCTATCACTGCAGCCTCTAAGAAGTCAATTCAGTTATTAATTGCATCAGTGAGTGATCAGCTTACAATTAGTGAATTAAAGTTTCATTAATTATGTCCTGGATTACCAGGTTTTAGTCATGAAAATTAGCAGTGTAATTATTCAGCAGAAAGAAACAATCAAGCCAAATCCAGTAAGTGACCAATTTCACTTCAAAGAACACGCTTGTAAAAGAGAACGTAATAAACCAGGAGCATATTTAACAATATCCCATTTCTACTCCAGCTGCTCCAATTAGTTTTTGTCTTTAGCATCTGGTAACACTGCCAATTTTAGCATTTCAAAACTAACATTATACCCTGACTAGGTACCTCTGTTAATTTCTAACTGAACAAATTGATTCCAGTGTATTCAGAGACTTGCTAATTAAAATGACTGATGGTCGATACCTAAGTCATTCATAGTTCTTGTCAACGTATTTGTCTTGTTCCTGAATGTATTAGGCACATTATGAGATATTAAAATGTATCAATGACAAACTTTGAAGAGATAATGGATTAAGCCTGTGTATTAATCACTGGTTTTGGAAAGAAGCAAAGACCCTGCACATCATTCAAGAGACCAGGGTCATCCAAACATCTCCATGGAATTAACATCATAAACTAACATGGAATCAGGAAGATACATGGGACAAAAATAAGCAATTAAGCCATGTGTCCAGAACAGCAAAGCTGGTGGCACAGTTGTGCCAAACAAATTTAGGGATTTATGCAAAATATCAGTAATATGTGCAGCAAGAATCATTAACAAATTACCAGCAGTACTACCCTGTATCTAACCTGATAATTCACAGCAACCCTGGCACCTGAGCAGTGAAAGAGCACTGATCACCAGGAACTAATGAATAAAGTCTATGCACAGATTCACATCTTGCACCCCTCTTGCTCCCATATAAACTCTTCATCCTAATGCAAGAAATCCCACTACACGACACATGGTCGTGACTGCCCACTCAAGCTCTGGGTTCAGAGCTTTCCTAAGCAGTTATTTCCAGAAAATCTACAAGAACCTACATTCACAAGTGGGAGCTAAACACAAAACAGAATCTTTTGATTCTTTTAAAAGAGATTCTTGGCTCAAGTGTCCCAGAAAAGGCTGGACTGAGAAACCTGAGTTCTGGAGAATGATTGCCAGTGATGTGACCATCAACAGGACAAGGCCAGGGCAGGAATTCAGCAAGGTGAAAACAAAAGCCTGGTACAGCACATGCTGACAGCTCAGACCTGTGGAATTTCATCCTCCCTAAGCACATGAAGTCTGAACCAGCATTCCTGGCATCTTGTAGGCCCACTAAAGTTCTGGAAGGTGCTTTAAGATTTAAGAGATCATATTTTATTCTAGGGACTAATCTAATTTCCTGGGAATAGCATGAAGGATTCCAAAAAACAGTGTACATGTAAGGTCAATCAACCTAACACACTATTTAATATTCAAGAAGTTAATCAAGAAGCTGCCTTGGAGGAATTTTTTCTGGCTGCTGTGTTTTCACCTTTTGATTTGGAACATTCCATTGGCATAAAATGATTGCTTTGCTCAGGAGTTTGTTCTGCTGTTCACCAAAATCCTCCCAAAATATAAAGTCCATCACCTCTGCAGGCAACCTGTGCCAATGGTTAACCATCCTCAGAATGCACAAGTGCCAGTGCAGAAGATGAATTACCAGCTTGCAGGTGCACTTTTAACTGCTCACATGGAATAATCACCACGTCACCTCTCAAGAAATGTCTGTGAGAAACACACAGATAGAAAATCAAACCCAAAACAACTGACAGGACAGTCCTGAAAAGTCTTGTTCACGATCTTATGCCAAAATACTGGTTACAGTTGAATGTAGGTGGCTTGGGTGAAAACACCACAAAGTGATTTACTTTTAAAAGTGTCAGTTGTATTTTATAAAACTTTTTAGCACTGACACTTCTATACTTTCCCATCATAACACAGAAAACTAAGCTGTGACAGCTACACTGTTCTGATTAATGTAAATAAAAGGAAAGGGTGCTGCTCTGGATCTCAGCATCTTTCTGAGCAAAGCAAACTTTAATAATTCACAGTTTGAGCAATAGCAATTTCATTTTCACAAACAAAAATTACTTGATAGAGCCTAGATTGAATTAATTTTATACTTCTGGGAAAATCAGCAAACAATCTTTTCTGCAGCAGACTGAAATAGGAACAACATTGTGCAGACATTGCAACAACATGCCAATTACCATGGCCGAGTCTCTGGTGAAATATATTTCCAATTTTCAAAGCTGAAAGACCTTCAATAATGGTAATTAAAGATGCTCTAATGCTTAAAACCCTAAACACACCAGGGATGGGAAGAGAGATTAAACAATTTCCAGTGGCTTAGCATGGAGCTGATGCTGCAAAACCAAAGTGGGACCCTGGCAAAGCCCCCATGGCCTCATTTCCAGGCACCCTCTGGAACCTCTGACTGCCAAACCATGGCTGGGACCTGTTTTCACAGCTCATTAGTCTGAACATGCCAAAATCACATCAGGGACTTTCCTAACAGTCTGCCAGCACAGAGAGTTGGGTTCCAGCACCCAGGATGTCTCCTAGGAACATTTGAATTGAGGATATATTCAGCCCTTTATTGCATTTTTACCTATTTCACCCTCAGCTTGCTCTGTGTTATTGAAAATGTGCATTCTAGGTCCTTTTCTGTGTCTAAATTGGATAAATGGACTGATAGATATTAAATTATTTCCTCAATGGCACAAATAAATTTGATTTAAATCAGTAAAAAAAAAAAAAAGCCAGTAGGGCAGATCACCAATCACCATTAGTTCAAGTCCTCTCTTTTAATAGAATAAGCAGACTCTAAATTGAGAAAAATTGCAGTGGAAGTAAAATGTGGTAATTGAGTTCATGTTGTAATCTCCTTCAATGCACTAATATTTCAATGCATTCAAAGGCAGAACACACCAGGGCATGTTTAACTTCTCTTCCATATACATTTTCTTTCACAGCAGGCAGAAAGCCACACAAAAAGAGCAAACTCCCCACGTTTGATTTGCCGGATGGTCACTTAGAAGAAAAGAATCAAATCTACTCACTTGCAATTTGTATTTATAATGTATTAATGGCCAAAGCTCAGCCCCAGCTTTGTATTTATCATCTCTCCCCAAAGCAGACTGCAGCCTGATTTATACCAACACTTTCTACATAAAGCTACAGAAGTATCCCATACTCAGAACGACATGCAGTGTTACACAGATCAAATATAAAATACCTTCAGAGAGACTTAATACTGTATGATGTCACAAAATATTCAAATTTACGGTGCAGGTAAAGACCCCAATCCTACAGAGTGTTTTCCTGGAAACACATGCTGTAAATTCCCATGTGTAAGACTTGGATGTGCTCGAGGGCCCAGTCCCCACTCCTGCAACCTTTCAGAAGAAAAGCCCTTCATTCAGGGGAAATCTGATGAGAAAGTGACAATTATTTATCAATGAGAAATCAGTGTTTATTTACAGGATGTACAACATGAGCACACCTGCGGAAATGCCTGTGACGTTGAATTTGGTGCCTGCAGGACAAGGCTGCAGTTAAAGCCTTGCTCTGGGGGAGAGCAGCAAACCCAGGGCTGGGCAGGGCTGGGGAGGGCAGAGGAGTTTTCCACGGGGGATCTGTGCTGGAGTCACCTGCTCTGCCAGACCTCCAGCAGCACCTGCAGCACACAGGGAAGGTCAGAGTGCACCTGAAGTGGTGTGAGCTCCTGAAACCATGAATTCATCCCCCATGGACGCAGATTTAGTGTCTGACGAGGGAGTCACTACATTCAGGTGACTTTCATGTGGCTTGAAATGTATTCTTTCCACTCCATCAGCATTTGACAATAGGCACTGGATCTTCCTAATCAGAAAAGATGATTCTTTAGGACCTGAAGCTCCCGTGAAAGCTCTGGATGTGCTTCACTCATTTAAACAGATATGACCCACATCAGTAGGCACATAAAATATTTGATGCTTAAATATGCTCTTCCTTTTAAAACAGTTTGTATTTCTCACTTGTTCAGGGCAGTGAGATTTATTTTAACCAGGGTATATTTGGGGGGAAAAAAAAAACAAAACCAGCCAACAAATCAAAAGAAATATGGTTCTGATCCAGTGAGTTTTCAAATTGTGTGCCAGTAATAGAATTGTGGGAGAAAGAGGGAGGAAGGGGAAAAGTAAAAAGCAAAGAAAAAAACCCCAACCCCTAAGCATTTTAGAGCATGAACTCAAAATCTCCATTTAGTCATTTATCTTTAAAACTGCACTTACTTTTATTTACAACATGACAATATTAAATCACAATTTCTGAAATAATCCATTATAGTAAATTATTAAAATCCCCAGATGAACTTTTCAGATAGTGGTTCTATCATATTTTATATGGTAAGAGGAAAAGAAAGCTGTGGAGTAGAGTCACACTACTCCTTGTCTAAGACCATTCACAAGAACAAAAATAACTGTACAAGAAAAACCCACTGTACTCCCAGCCCCCAAGTCAGTAGGCTGCAAAATAATTAAATACACAGGAAATCTTATTTCCTAGACAAATTTTCACCATGTTCCCTGATTAGACATCTTCCTGCATCCTTGTTGATTCCCAATAACTTCCTGAGCAAGGAACTGATATTTTGCCAGGAGAAATTTCTCACAGTTTGCCATCAGATGCTTATCACACACATTAGGCCAACTCTACTGCACTTGCATATTTCAGGAAAAAATTCCTTCTGGATTTTCTGGGCTAAAAAAGACCCTCCCTAGCTGCAACTCCCCGAGTTCAAAAGTGAAAGATTAAAAACCATTGGTCATGAAGTCTCCTGATGTTTCAATTCTTACTCCAAATCTGCAAAATGCCTCAGCATAAAACCTCAGTCACCTCTCTCCCTGTTTAATGGCTGCAAAAACTGCCCCATTGCTTATTTTCCACCTTCAATTAAACACTTCAGAAATGGTTTACAAACCACAGCTGGACCCTGAAAAGCTTTTAACATTTAATTTTCCCTTTTCCTCACCAACTTGATAAATGGCTTTAAGAAGTTCAATAATACAGGAAGAGATACATTAGAACTTGTTGAGCTACCAAGCATTCTGCATCTTTTCATTTGATCCCACACAATTAAAACATCAAGGTGACATTAAATTTTTATGGAGATTGATTCCCATAGATACTTCAAAGACTTTTTCCCCCTTACAAGGATATAATTACAGAAAAAAACTTTCTTTTCTAAGAAAGCCAAGCTTTCTACAGAGAAACTTTTGCTGCTTCCCTGGAAGAAAATAACTGTGTTCTAAAATTTTAAGAGTCTATCCTCAAAATATCCTCATTTTTATTAAACAATGAAGTATATTTTTATAGCATTTTAACGATGATAATATGCTAGAAAGACTTTTGACAGAATTACCTGCAGCATCCTGTAGCCAAATTTCTGAGATTTGGACAATATAAATGGATTATGAACCCCTATAAACGGGCTGAAAATTGTCCAGGCTGGACAAATGAAAGGGTTTTAATTAACAGTCCTAAGCCCAGCTGCCAATTAGTACCAGAGGCATGGGTGGCAAGGTTCTTTCACAAGTAAAAGTGTTTTCACATGTTCAAAGCATATACATCATTTACTTCCTATTTATCATTAACAAGCGCCAGGCAGCAGCAGAAGTTGTACTCAACTAAAAGCACAGCTTAAATATTAGCTATTAAAAGTAAAAATAATTAAAATAAATGCTTTAATTGCCTGCATAAAAGTCCAATTACAGCTGTAGAACCATGAAAACTGAGTGGTAAAGTTATTAAGTACTAATACACCATTGTACTTACTACAAACAACAGAACAGCTCAATTAACTCAGTTTAATTACTGCAAACCAGTATAAAATGTATCAATTTACCACATAGTAAGTCAACAGTTTAAAGTGCAGCCAAACACTGATTCACAAAAACCCACAAGAGATGAAGAAGTGATAAAATTCTACTCTGAACAAACGAGCAAACAGTAAATGCAGCAGCATTTCCAAATTCACAAAGCTCAGTCAGATAAAGCCGATGAGATAAAACTGATTAAACTGAATTTTTCTTAAAGAAAGGCTGTTATTATTTTAGATCTTTCCATAATGTAGAAATGCAAAGGACTAATCTGGGTATAATTTTCAAGCCTAAATCACCAATTCTTAAAACTTGTCACTTTGATTAACTGAGATTGATGAAGAGCTGTTATTGATTTTGGGGAGTAAAATCCTTTAAAGCAGCTGTACAGAAACAATCAATATATTTGGACAGCTTTTCCCACAGCCTCTGTCCACTAAGGCCTCCTGCTCCTCCTCCCTCCCCCAAGCTCTTTAGGACAGCTCTATTGTCAGTCTGGCGTGTGACAAATTTGAGTTTTTACTTCCCCCAACTTTGTAGTGGACAGCAAAGTGTTGAATTTAAGTTAGCTCAAGATTTTCTCGAAGCAAATATAACTTTTCTTTTAAACAGAAAGATTAAAAAAAAAAAAAAAATTTGGTGTAAAAATTTGCATCCCAGCTGCAATTTGCCTGCATTCCATACAAAAAACCCCAAGAAAATAACCTACTTCAACAAACTCAGTTGTTCAGTGAAATTCAGGACTTGGATTAAAAATTGTAAAAAGCCCAAAACAAAACAAAAGAAAAAAAAACAAGGGGAAAAAATATTTACAGAAGTTGTGATTAAGGGTGGATAATATCACACATGGCAAGAACATCCTACCTACAGATTTTCTAACATTCTGTTCAAGAGTGAATATCTAGAAACAGATTTCTAGGTCACTGACCCACCTGATATTAAAAACTGGTTCTGGATTTGACATTTTCTACAGCAAATATTCAATTTTGAGCTCAAACTCAGGAATATTGTTCTTAAACAATCCTTTAACACATGTCTAGAAAGGTGCAAAGCTGGAAGGCAAATTCCCTTATAGCTGTACTCAAAGACACACAGCACAACCCCTGTGTCACTTTATACACTTGTATAAAATCCTGAGAATTTCCTGAGAGCTGCACAGAGCCTCCAGTCAGTCGGGCTGGCTGCAGCAGGAGCTGATTTAGGCTGACTTAAATATTCTTTGTGAGGTCAAAACTCGGTGTAATCTGTTTATTAGCACAGCAGAGCTCAAACAAGACTGAACATCTGAGTGAGCACAACGGCGAGCGTGCACTCAGTGCTGCTCATTCCTCACGCTGCCTGCGAGAACAGCTCTGGCCTAGGTGGATTCCAGTTATTAATGTCAGAAAGAAAGGCCTTGGCTCTATCAGGTGTGGGAGAGCAGCTGCCAAGGTGCCACCTCCCCTAATGCCACCCCTGCCATGCCCAGCCCCCCCAGCATCCCCCAGGGACATGGCTGGGATTGCCTTCACACAACCAACCAACCCAAAAACCCCAGCCCCCCCCTTCACAGACCAGCCAGCCAGCACCAAGCCCCAAGGACAAGCCCAAATCCCACATCACTGCCTGTTCCCAGTGCCACAGATCCAGACACCCACTCCTGCCTGGCAATTCTAAAGCAAAACGTGTTTGGTGCTGCAGCAGCTCAGTGCCTGCCCAGTACTGAGGTGGGTGTTGATCCCAAACTGGTACTGACAGCATTCCTGTGATATGAGAAACCACAGATGATGCTGACAGAGAAACAACCCAGCGGGACAGACGAGTAGAAAGACATCCTGTTCTAAAACACTTGATTGTATTCCACTCAGTTTACCCATCCAAGCAAGCCCAGCCCACTGCAGAACCATCCATGCAAAAAGTGACAGTCTCTTGACATTTGACCAGAATTATTCTGAGCAGTGTCAGTGGAAACATTTGTGCTTTATTTGAAGCAGCATTTTGTCTCCTGAAGCACCACAGCACCACAAGGCAGGGCTGGAGAGTTAAACATCAGTTCTGGGTGGGCAAAGCTTAACACTATAACTATTAGGCTCAGATCAGGATGTGTAAAGACAAACAGAGTAGTCTCTCAGTGAACAGCCTTTCATTATTATAATAATTCAAAAGATACTGTACCTCTGAATGTGGAAATGAAAATAAAGAGTTTATTTGTATTGCACACAATACAAAAGGAGGGGAAAAAGGATTCGCTCTGCTTTGCAGATACAGACTTGTCCAGGATGCAGCTGTACAGGGAGAGAGAAAATCTTTCACTATTGCTTCACCAACAGGATGAATTTTAGGTTTTCATTAAAAAGATTTGATTCTGGATGATCTACTCTCCTCATCTGCTCTCCCTCATTAGAATATTTAAAATTCTGCATAAAATTCTGCTGGCTCGGCTGGAATATTGATGGAAATGTGTGTTTTCTTTTATTTTTTTATATTATCACTAACCTATTTTTCACTGCTTGCTAAAGTAGGCAACCCAGAAGTTTTGTTATGCAAATTCCAAAAACAATGTCACACCACTGGTATGTCAAAATTGAATTCTCAGTAATAAATACGTACGAGTCAGTAATGATCTCCAAGTCATTCTTCAAGATTATTCCACTAATCATTTACAATACATTAGAGGTAAGTCTAATGTGCCATTAAACATTTTCAAGAAAATAGAATTACTTTCACTGAATACATTATCCTCTGTGAAGTATTTATTCAGAATGATCCAGTAAATTTCACCACTTTTTTTTCCTCCTGTGTTCAAAAAGCTGATTATGGCCAGTGGGATCTAAGGTATCAATAATATCTCCAGAATGCCTAAAGCACATCCACTCTTTTTTTGTTTCTCTTCCCAGTAATCACTGCTGCTCTCAGTACTTGCTCTGTTGGCTCACATGAGCTCTCCCCCTGTTTTAATCTCCTAACTGCCACACTAAGATTTATTTTGATTCTTTCAAACCCTATATAGAGGTCAAAAGAAGAACCAAAAGCCTGACACCCAGCATTTTGTCAGCAAATTACCTTGCTGAAGGCAAACTATGCAGTCCTGTCAACCTTGCTGCTCCCTTGAAACACGTCCACCAACTCTTTTGTTTTAATTACTTGCCCATTGGCAGAATCACGGAGTGCTCCAGTAGCTGTACAGTGTTAATGCTTGAATTCATGCTAGCCTCCAAATTTGTTATTAAAAATTCCACAAATATGTTGCCTTGGAATTATTACAACTGCAGGGATTTAGAAAGTGCCAGAAAACATTCAGGTGCTTCTGCATGAACTGAATTTTTCCAATAACCACCATAAGAATATATTAAAAGAAAATTAGCAAGGAGCCTTAATCAAGAATATACATCTCATAAACCAAGCAAACACAAAAGTACTTTTGCAAAAGGATGCCAGCGAAAAGAAAGATCTCACAGACATTTTGCAATTTCAGTGCAAGAACATCTGGGAGTGAACAGCAGCAGCAACTTCCCTCCCCTGCATGTCATGGAAGGACATACACCCAGTAGTTCATTAGATGTTTACCAGTTTAGTTATGACTATATGCCAGGGCACTTTAGCCTCCAAGATCTCCAGAGGAGGAAAAAAAATAAGGAATTAGGAAGAAAGGTGGCTACTCCAGGCTGTCCTTAGCCACCAGCACCTTTGCTGCTCTCTACTCGGAGCACACAAAGCACCGGGGTGGCTGACTCCACTCAGGAGGCAGCATGGATTTAACAGCTGGGAAAGGAGAGAAAAAGGCAACAAACTCCTGCAGGAGTTGTCAGGATGCTCCTGGTGGAAGAAAAGATGCCTGGGAGGGGACTGAGAGCCACAGGGTTACGCGTGGATGAAACAATTCACTGTACCCACTTCAGTGGCTACTTGAAATCACATTACAATTTTTACAAAGTGCAAATAAATAACTCCACCTAGAAGTACTATTCCTCCCCCCATCACCATCCTGCCTTTGTAAGGCTTCTTTAGAAATCAGCAATATTCTATTCATGTTTTTAAAATATAATTCATTTTCCCAGCAAAGTTTTATTTCTCATCTGTACTAGCAATGGATTTGCACTCTGTGATTCTCATTTTTAACTTCTTCTTGCTACTACAGAGACAGAGAACTTCCAAAAATTTCTAGTAAAATGTCATTTTGGGTCTCTTTGATAGTGTTGAGCACTAGCAGCTTCAGAAAGCCCTTGGGGATATCAGCAAGTGTTTCATGAGTTTAGCAGCTGAGTTTTCACACCAGGCTGCATTTTTTGTCTTGTAATCTAAAAAGTCTACACCTGCACAAGATCATCAGTTTCTGCTTTCCACTGAGCTACCAGATGAAAATCCTTGTTCCACAGCAAGCAGTAATGACACTCTGTCCTTCCTGCAGTCTCTTCTGGAGAAGCAGAATGACAACTGGGATGCCTCAAACTTGTGCAAATCCTCTGCAGAAATTGTTGCCAGTGGAGGAAAGACAAAAGAACAAAATCTATGCCACAAACCGTCTTCAAGTTTGAAGTTTCATTTAAACATGAAATAAGGTTTAGTTTTTCACATCTTTTAAATGGATGAATATCAGTTTGAAAACCTGGTATCAGCTGCTTTTCATACAGAAGCAAATAAAAAGCCAATTGGGAAAGGCATATCCAGAATTGCTGCAGGACATATTCAGGAATGGAATTTCCATCTCTGTGAATGGAATTTACTTTCCATGTCCCTACTCTTCTACTGCACAACTGATGAATTCCATCCTTTTACCACAACGTATTTACAAAATCAGCTCTGGCCCAGATGAAAGAATTTGGACCAAATATTATTTAACTAATCCTTTCAGTCAGCAAAGAAGCTGGACATTGGCAAGTAAAATATTAATGAAATACTATAACGTCTGAGTTCAAGGCCAGCCACAGAAGTTGTGCATGTTTTAGTATCCAGTGACTGGAGATTACTGTGAAACATCCATCAGGGAAGAGAATATAAGAATTAATTTGCTTCCAAAACAGAGCTCTCGTCTTCCACCTCAAGATACTACCACAGGTTCTGCTATAGAGGGCTTTGGGGTTTAGTCTGTACTTTAGTTTTGGGCATTAGTAAAGGACATTCAAGATCTCAAGTCAGGCAGACGAACTGTGGCCATAAATAAGCTTAAGTGAGAAATCAGAAAGAGATTTTAACCATTGGAAAGATAGAGCTTTGTAATACCCCTGCAACTGGAAGACAACAATTAAGCTACTTTTAATCAGCACAACTGATTTATTTTCATCCAGACAGAGCTCTTACATACACAGCTGACTAATAGCTAGGGAGAGGCAAGCTAGAAATGGAAAGAAATTTTTCAGCCAATGTTTCCAAATTTTTCTACCCATTCATTTTGGAACAAAAGGCTATGTGTGTATGTGCTCCATAAACAATTCATCAATTCAAAACAAATAAATGCAGTGTGTATATTTCAAGCTTGTGGTAATTTTGAAGTAATTTATATCATTTTAATTTAAAAATATCTTCTTAGAGATATTTATGATTAAGTATCAGTTGCAGTTACTTTGTGCAGAAGTGGGAAAAACATCTGTTACTGAAAAACAGACCTTGAGCATGCTGACACAGTTGGAATCACAGTGAATGGCACGCAGGAGAGATATCACAAATCCTGCCTGGGACGATGTGATGAAGTTTCCTGAGCACAGTCTCCAAAACAGAAATTATTGCTCAAAATACCAGCTTAGTAGTTCTGTCCTTTATTGCATTTAAGCCTTCCTCACGTGAAGTGCACAAGCTTTACTGAAGATTAGCAGGTGTATTCTTTTTGTTCTTAAACCTGGCCTGACGCAAACATGCAAAAACCTGGTGACACGAACCACGGGGCTCTTTCAGTCATCACACATTTACTGGTTCTAGGTGGCCCTGCAGACTGGGTCAGTGTCCCAGCTGTGTGGCAGGATGCAGTAATTCATCCAGGATTGAGAGGATGCAGAAATTCATCCAGGATATAAAGAGACTTTGTCACAGGTGAGGAAGTTCCACACCTGCTCGCCTTCAAATCCTAACTGCAACCAGATGCCATTATGGTAGCCTTAAATTCAGCTATTGGATTGCATATTCTATATTTCTAATTCTTTTTGTCCAATCATCACAGGAGAAGGGTAAAAAAAAAAATCACAGCATCTTGAGTGCTGTGTGACTGTTCAAAAGTGTGACTGGTCAAAAATGACTCTTGAACAGATGAGAAATAAGTTATTCCCAAACTCTAAATGTTTCACAAGTTACAATTCCTCACCATCACCCAAAAAAAAGCTCTCCAGGAAGAAGTCAACATGTTCAATTTCCAAAATGTGAAAACATTAATTTAAAAAATCAGACAAAAACCAAACAGAAAATCCAACAAACAAACAAACAACTCACTGTTTTGAAACAACATTGAAGTAAGTGGCAAGCAAAGTTTCTCAGTGAAACTGAATTTGTCAGATATTCCATTCTTAAAAATTTCAGATTTGTAGTCTTTTTAAAGCAGATTAAAAAAAACCACCTCAATGTAAATCAAGTACAGCATCAAAATTTGAGACCTAGTTTTCATAAGAATGAAATTATTTTCTTGCACAACCTTTTAAAGTAGGAGTTGAGGAATATCTCAAAAGCACAAAAGACTTCAACATGTGAATAAATTCCATATCTTAAAAGTTGTAAAATAATTCAGTAGGACTAGGGCCTCAATTTTTTTTCCTAAAAGGTTCTTATTTAATGAAATACACACTGAAGACCAAATACTTCTTTCCCTCACAATTCCTACTGAAAAGTGTCTCCCAGGCTTTGACCATAAAAGTCTTGGTGATGCCCTCTGAAGGCAGGAGAGAGCTGATGGCACAAGGGCTGGTTCTGCAGTAAATCTGAACGAATTGGAGGATG
Organism: Dicrurus megarhynchus; assembly: GCA_013399195.1. Lineage (NCBI taxonomy): Eukaryota > Metazoa > Chordata > Aves > Passeriformes > Dicruridae > Dicrurus > Dicrurus megarhynchus. Next base: position 728,882 of record VXAD01004669.1, on the reverse strand, counting down.
GCAAACACATTTTACAGACACCGTTGCCATTACTATAAAATGTGAAATGTAATTGAATATGGAAAGCGTGTGAGCAGTTTAAAGCAGGGGATGATCTCTTCTGCTGCTACCAAACCACAAGATACTGCAGTCCTCAGGCTGAATTTAAACAATGGTTGGAATCAGCAGTCAGCAGAAGCTGTTCATCACTCCTGACTAAGAGATATTCCTGGACTGAAGTCAACAGTTATTTTATTCAGGTTATATATTTACTTCAGCTAACTTTTTTTTTATTTCTTAATGTTCACTGGCCCTTTTTAATGTAATCAACCAGACACACTATAGATCTCTTTAAAAAAAAAAAAAACCAAACCTGGAAGTTATTACTAATTGGCCTCCTCTTTCCTCACTTGGGACTGCACTCGAGATCACCCACGGCACAGACAGCTCTGAAATTCCTGCTAAAGCAGGATTACAGCCAGCTCTGCTCCCCTCTGCACGCTCCGACACAGAAGTGTGGCGGCTTTAGGAACACATCGCAGCTACAGAGCCACTGCCCTCTCCCCCACCTGGCGAGAAGTATAAATTAGCTATTCATGTGAACTATACTGGCTTTATTCTCCAAGCTACCTGAGAGAGAAAATGAAACAAACCCCACCTCGCTCACGACAAAGGTTTGTAATTTGAATCCCGCCGAGCTGCCGCACTAGAGGGCACGATTTAGCCAAAAATGTGCTTTAGTAGTGCGCGAGAGGAGTGGGGGGATGGAGGAATACAAAAAGCTCTTCTCTTATAATGCAACAAAAATGGCCAGTAAAACGTTCAAATTCATTTTGTCAGAATTATCCTTTTCATCGTGCCTCAAACAAGATTACAACCAGCCTTTTTAGAGGGAGGGCCCTCTCTCTCTTCAGCACCCTGAACTGGAAGATGCTGGATGAGGAAAAATACTTGCTAAAGTAAGGTTTAATGAAGGTGTGGCAGAGAAAAATATCTCCCCAAGAGCCCTGGTGTGCCCAGGCGTTCAGGGAAAAGAACAGACTCGTCAGAAAGAATTCCTTGGGAAGGAAAGCCGGGATGAGTTATTCGGGGTTTGCATTGCATTTGCAAGCTGCAGTGTGTAGTTTCCATCGTGACACTTCACAGCCAGCAGCCCTAACAGGTACCACTCACTTTTCAAACAAAAAGACCCCCAAAGGTGTCTAAAATTAGAAGTATATTTTAATACAGCCTTTCTTGCCTTCCGCCTGCACGAGCCTCTGCGCAGGGCTGGAAATGAAACCCCTCCAGCTCAGAGGAACACAGCACCTTCCCCGGAGCCAAGTGCTGCACAGGAAAAAATCCTGAGCATTTCCTGTAACTCCCTCGCCTTATTTAGCCCCACTCCGGTCGATTTGCAGCACAGAATCAAACACACAACGCAGTGATTTGATGGCTCATCTCTTCAAAGCATTACAACTGCTACGGTGCACTGCAGCAATATCAGCAATATCTCCTCTGCTGCAAACTCCGTGATGGGCAGATCAACAGGACAGGCTGAATTGCTCCACAGGACTGAGCTTATCTCGATTCTGCTGCAGCTGACTGTTCAGCAAACTGATATTGGTATTTCTAAAGCGTTTCTGGTTTTCAGTAGGCAGATATTAACAACAGCAAGCAGAAATAATGCTGCTGGTGCAAATGATATTCAGAAATGCTCAGTGTTAAGGATGTTACCAGACTAGCAGATCATATTTTCTCTATAAAGCAGTTTAACCTCTGACTTCACAGCTTTAAGGCAATTGTGTTACCTAATCAGCCACTGCGTCTCTGGGTCATCTTCCTGCAGCTGCTGGAATCATTAGTCAGGGAATTGGTGAGGAAGCCATGGAAACTCGCAAAAACAGCAGGGAATAAAAGTCTTTAATGGTGATAACTCGCATTGAAAATGACAATTTATGGCTTTATATAGCATGCACCATAATTTATGGCATGTTGCACACTGATGTATGTGTCTAATGAGTGTTGTAGGAAGCCATAAATCATCAGTGTTTCCAACTTCCCATTAAAACCTCGTTTATTACTCTGTTCCAGGAGTAAGTTCTGACAATAACCACACCCTCGTCTTGCTTTATTAAAAGATAGAGAAAAGATAGAAAAGTCAAGTCTAACTGTGGCCTCAAGCAGGATTAAAACCAAAATCACACTCCAACAAATACCACAGAAAAAAAAAAAACAGATGAGTCTTTGCTCAGAAATGCATTGACTTGCCTGATCTTATTTATTTTATTAACAACTGGGGGAATATACAAAGAAAGATTTTACCACATTTATCCTCTGTAATGTAACATCTCATTTAAAGAGGTAATATAAAAGGGAAAAAAAAAAAGATGGGAAGCCTGTCTGCAGAACAGCACAATTCCCCCCATCGGTGACTCTCTTCAAACTTAATCTGCTGTTATGGGGTAGTAGAGTTGTAGGATTCATAAAGGTACAATTCAGAAGTGGAGAACCAGTAGCCAGTCTTAAATAAGTACATATTACCCTAAAAAAGGTCTTAACATTGAGAAGAAAGAAAAAAAAATAGAGAGCATTCCGATGAAACAAAACACTGAGCATTGAAAGTGAAAATTAAAAAAAAAAGGAAGAAAAAAAACTTAGGACAAGCATGGTATGTTTGAATGTTGTTTTGGGGTTTGCCTGGGTGTTTTGCTTTGGGTATTAGCTTCTAAGAGTCTGGCAAGTATTTGTATAGCTCAGACCAAAATCAAGGGAAAATTCCTGTTTCAGATGAGACGTTGCAAGTGACACCTGGTATTTCATTGAGGAATGTTCTTTCAATAGAAATTCTCAAGGACAGGACAACTTCAGGTCAAACCAAAGCAAAAGACACTCTCAGAACTGTTAACAACCTGTAGATCAGTCTAACTGGATAACAAACCAGAGATATTCATAATTTGTTTTTAAATACTGTTCTGATGGATCATACATACAATAATGCCTTTATCCATAAACTCAAGTGCAATGAAAACTGTTGAGATTATGCCAACCATAAAACAAATACATCTGGTTTATGGTTTAGCCTTAAATATGTAATTAAGCAATGCAACAGCTCCCTAAAAGCAGCTCTATCTTTCAAAAGCCTTCATTTTATTTGTGGCAGTCTTGAGAAGCAGCGTTCACAGGGCTCCCTTCAGGAGTCACCCACCTGCCCATGTGCACAAAGGATAAATGTTTGCAGCATCAAAAGGCAAATGCTGGCTAGAATTGGATTTTTTTGTTTAGATCATCCCAAGAGTAAAGAAAAAGTAAAGAAAGTAAACCAGACAACCTTTTTCAGCTTCCTGTTACAGTAATTACATCACACCAACTTCCCAGATAGGCAAATATAACAAAAGTCATGAAGCAATTTGGGTTGGAAAGACCACATTGAGTTCATCTCGTCCCATCCCAACCTCAAAATAGAGACAATTTCAAAAAGGGTCACTCGTATGCTCTTTATACTTCCCAGACCTTCTTCTAAAGTAGGGACAGGATAACAAAAACCATTATCCACAAAACAAACTCTGTGCTGGAACACTATATATGACAAAAGATTACATTATTTCTCATCTTCTCTCAATGCTGTAACAGAAATATGTAATTCTCGTAGACAGAATGTAAAGCACACTGCTGGAGCCAGAGGGATTTTAATCTGTCCAAACCAGAGTCCCCAGATTTGCATTGTGCTAAGAACCCTTCAGGGTATCCCCTGACTGAAAGAACAGGCAATTCAGCAGCTTCCAGATGTTGATTTCATTGGGAAATTTTGAGTGCACCTCTGGAGGCAAATTAAACATGTTTGTGTCTGAACATTACAAAAAGGAAAAGTAAATAAATGAAAGAGCCTCGGGTGGTGTCCTGTGACCACAAGTTCTACAAGAAGAAATCACAAGCAGGTTCCTTCAGACCCTCACACCAAAATCACTCCTGTGAGCACCACACGAACCCATTCCCAGCCCAGCTCTGCTGCCCAAAGGCAGCCCCTGAGCCCTGGAATCCCACGGTATCCACAAGGCAATGCCGGGGCTGGTCCATACTCACCACCACAGGAAGCCTCCCTCACCCACAAGCTGCTCCATCTCCAGCATTCCTGCTTCCAGACAGGTGAATCCCCTCTCCATTCAAGTCCTGCGGCCCTCCGTGCCAGCCCATCCCTTGATCACAAATTAGCACTGCTGAGCAGCTGCAAATCAAATTTCCCCCTCAATTTTCACCAGGACCAATGAAACCCCAGCACACTGAAAACTGGCAGCAGCCACAGCCCAGGTTTTACCCAGGTGAAAGAACTTGTCTTGAAATTCAGCTCGCAGTGATTTCTCTTAAAAATACAGCAATTATCTCACATTTTCATATGCTAGCAAGGTCTGCAAACATTAATTGCCAGTTTGCAGGGTAAAAGGTCAAAAATGGCTCGAGCTACAGGCAAAACCCAGTGTTCCATCTACAGCACTCTCAAAAAAGAAAGCTTAGAAATCTTGCACATCTCCAAAGTACACGACTCAAGCCCTCAAGCACTTCAGCCTGCTCAGCAATGATAAAGGTTTGAGCTTTTGCTGACACCTTAAAAACAATTATCTCTCACAAAAATCCCGTTCCATGTAAAGCCCCAGATATGACTGATCCCACATTCTGAAAAGCCTCTTAGCCTCTCCTTACACAATTGCAGCAACTATAATGCCACACTAAGAGCCAGAAGCAACATCTGTTAAGTTGCAATCCTTCCCACCGTTTTCAATGCTTTAAGGATTTTATGTCGGGGTTTTTCCTATCAAAGGTTCAGTCTCTGTCACTTCAAAGTACAAAAGAGCAGTAGCTGCTCTCAGTAAGAGCTGTGTAACCACCATCAAGACTCTTGGATGGGAGGAGAAAGAAAAAGCAGGAACAGCCAGCCCTCCAGCAAAGAAATATAAAATTAATATATTTTTATTGTATAAGACAATCCCTGTCTGAAGCAACACTTGAAAATTATGGAGAAACTTGAGGAAATTACCAATAAACCATCTAAGATCAGCTCTCTAGGTCTGAAACAGAACAAGAACTCCCAAGACATTCAGAGTCTGATTAATTAGACCAAAGAAATCTAATAATAAAATCTTGGGAGATGCAAAAAAATCTAAAAGTGTCATTTATTTGCTCTTTATTCTTCCTCTGCTAATAGAGGTGAGTTTTCCACATACACACACTTATTTTCTTCCATGTCCTAGATTTTGGCCATTGAAATTAGAGATTGCCTTGAATAAATGTGCACTTTTAAAACAGCTAAAAGTATTAACCACATTAGGGGTTGGTGCAATTTACTGCAAGGCAGAATTTGTGGCCAAAGCCCCTTTTTTCTAATAAGGTTGGGAGATTTACACCACGTAAGAGTAAACTAATGAACAATTCAGATAATGCTTTACCTCATCCAGCTTTAACTCATTCAGTAACTCCATGTGCAAGTCCTTAAAATGGTCAAATGCAAAAGACAAAGAGGAAAATTTGCATTTGGACTACTCAGTTTCTCCAAATATTTATAGTGTTGTATCTGAATGAAAAAGGCTGGAGGAATATTTATGACTTGTACTTAAAAATAGCATTTTAGATACTAGGAATGAGTCAGCACTGAGTAGGAAGATTTTAGGGTACCACAGCAATCTCAAGATCTCTGTGTATGTTCAGATTTTTAATCTAAGTACTGAGAGAATTGATCCTTCTGGTGATGCATGTGCTGGAGTGAATGAATGGAAATCCAAGAAGCAACAAGTATGCACTGCCTGCAACACCCAAATCTATCTGCAGAAAAAAGAAAGTGGTGATGACAACAAGCAGAATTTTTTAAATTATTATTACATTTTCCCGAATGGAATTAAAAAAATAAAAAGAAAAAAGTTAACTCACTCTCGATTTATTTAAAACTTCACTCCCTTGGAAATTACGGGTTCTGAAGGAAAAAAAAGTCATTGCTGAAACTTTGGCTTATGCAAAAGTCATTAAAATTAATGATAATATTTTATATTTATTTCCAATGAAAAAAAAAAAAGTATATTTTTTCTGCATGATAAAAATCTCCAGCCTCCCAGGAACAGGGTTAAGAAATAAACTATCAGGTATTGGAAGTCTCTGAATCAAATTCCAGCTTCAAATCCTCACTGAATTTTCCCCAGCTCTTTTTATGAGTTACCTATTTGCATTGTATAATAAAAGTTGTTCTTCAGCATAGTAAACTTTATTTACCCTGGTTTTTTTTCCTGTCTAAGAAAATATACTTTAGCCCCACACTGCAGCACATGATTCCCAAGAGGAAGGATGTGGGTCTGGTAAAGCTAGAAATTTATTTTTACTTTTCCACGACCAGTGGACATTTCAAGTGGCAGGGCACCTGCTCCTGCCATCCTGCAGTATTCAGAATTCCATCCTGCAATACTCAGAATTCCATCCTGCAATATTCAGAATTCCATCCTGCAGTATTCAGAATTCCATCCTGCAGTGTTCAGAATTCCATCCTGCAATATTCAGAACCCTGTCCAAATGTGCTATTTAGGTTCTGCTGTGCACACTACTCGCAGTGGGACCCAAAGCCCATGCACATTCATACACATGTGCAGGTTTTGAACTAAAATTTTTGCCTTTCTAGCCAAGACCTAGGTTGGAATGAAAACTTTAATGTGTTGGCCTAACTGATGTTTAATTAAACTGTGGCTGGTTCTTCACATCTGCTTGCAGTATTGGTGGGGGAGGCACGGACAGTGGTGCTGTTTCATCACATTTTTTCACTCAGCATTTGATCCAAGGGTCCTTTGTTTTAACAAAACAAAAAACCTCCCACCACTACTGCACACACCCCTTTATTCTGCCAAAACACCCTGAGAAATCCAGCCAGTGGTGTAGGGAGCTTTTGGCTTTACTGGTCCTTACTTAAAAAGAGTAAAAGCGGGCAGAGGAAGAACTGGTAATAACATTTCCAGGTACTGGGCAATCCCTGACTAGAACCAGGCACATTAACACTCCCCACCCAGCAAACACCATGGAAAAACCTCTCTGGGGGAGGTCAGTGCTCAGTCCTGTGAGCTGCCACAGGTTCAGTGCCATTTATACAAACCAGTCTCAATAAAAAGCACTGCTGCTATTCCAACCCACTTTCTCTAGAGCGAGGTTTGTAGCCGCTGCAGTTCATCTGCACCTATTTTAGATGTAAAGTTTAACAAAATTGTACAAAGGAGCTTGAGCAGTGCAACCTACTCTCATATCACAGCATTTATTGGTGCTTGTTAATAATCACTGCAGGCAAGCAAGTTCTGGGCACTGAAATCCGGGAATAGATGTTGGGGTGGCAGGAACATGCATCAGGAGCATTCCCTGCATCACAACAGAGGATTCAAGTTCTTTCTACAGAGGGCAAGACAAGAGCTGGCATTATTAATTGATAAGATCAATTACACGCCCTGCTTATCAGCTGATACTGTAGCTCTGTTAAAAGGGAATGAACTGCAGGTTCCATCCCTTGGGTTCTGCACCTGATCCTGACCTTAACACAGCTTCAAGTCACTCCAGGTCCCCTCCCTGTACACTTACAAAAGGGGCAATTTTACTTGATCAGTGTGCTAAATGTAGAACAAGCTGGAAAAAGAGAGCAGCTGGTCTTCAGGGAAAGAACCTCCACAAGCCCATGGTCTGTACTTCACAGTAGCATAGTGTGGTGCAGGAAAAGAATTAACAGAAATTAAATTTAAATATACCATTAGACAGGTGGACTGGTGTGTTGGTTGAAATTTTGGGGTTTTTTTTGTCCTAACAAGTTCTCAGAGCCAGAATGACACGTGTTGTTCTACACAGTTATTGTCAAGCACCTTTCATGATCTTCACTGATGATTGCCAAATGTAAAAACTGCAAGCAACAGAAAATTCTGCCGTGGAACTTTGCCATTTCTTTCCCAGCTAGCCAGCAGAGATCAAATATACTTACAACATCTAATGCAAATTTACTACAAATTTACTACTTTACTACAATTCTTGAAAGTTAACTGACAGTTGCCCATCCTGTGTTAAATTCCTACAGCCCGCAGGTACCACCCAAAATCTGGGCCATGATTAAATCTGGAAGAAACTGTTCCACATGAAGCTGACTGCACAGTGAAACACAACCTTGAATTAAAACTGCTGTGAAAGTCTCATTACCTTATCAGGTAAATGAACCAAGATAAAGAGCATTATAATATGATTTGGCTGTTACCCAACAGCAGGCCAGATATTATCTTGGTTCTCAATAGACTTCATGGAAAGCAGCTTTGGTGCTCTGAAGAGCTCTGATAGCTTCCACCTATCAGCCTGTGGGTCAAAATATTTTGGCCCTGACAAAAAATATGTGTTGGTCTTGCTGAACACAGCAGCTACTTGGATTTGGGCTTCATTAAAAACAAAAGAGACAGAGCAGCAAATTGCTCTGAAAGAATTAATTTTGATACAAAAAAAGAGGAATGTTTCATATCACATTCAGAGATTATCCTGCTTTCATTATCCTGCCTGTGCAGCCTGCAGTGTGGTACAATACACGTGTGATACACCTCAAAGTTATCAGAGTGAAATCAACATCACAAAAACGTTCTTAGAGCTTGATAGAAATAAAGGAAATAGCAAAGGTCAGTGAGGTTTGAAAACAGGACAGTATCTAAGCAGACTAATTGCATGTCTTAGGTGTTATTTTTGTGACCAAACATTCCCAACTTCTCACAGGAAAGAAATACTATTTATGGCCCCAATCAGAAAAGAAGCTGCCAGTCAAACTCAGCAATTAAAATTAATTTTTTTTTCCTTGAATATTTACATCCCAGCACTTTACCTCATCCTCTTTATTACTCTACTGCACAGCTCAAAGTCGGTGGTTTATCTCTCGCTGCTTGGAATGTTTCATTTCAAACTGGTGTGTGAGTTAAAAACCAGTCCCTCTCCAGAGTGAAGGCAGATCTGTAGTTAAGAGCACCCTCTAACAGATGGAGAGGAGTTTTACTGAGGCAGGGCTGTATCTTCACGAGGCAGCCCACAGGAAACATCACTTTTGAGCATCCTCGTTGAGAGAGAGGATCCTGCTGAGAAACACAGAGCAGATATAATTATCAACACTCCGTAGCAGCAGCAGGGACTTGGCTTAATGGTGCTTGGAGAGTCAGATGAGTGTGCTGTTGATGCTTTGGGCATCAGGAAAAGAATAATCAGCATTTAATCGAGCTCATAAAATTCGGTCTGAGCTAGGACTGTTCTGTTCCAGGGAAAAGAGGATGGAACACAGACAGATTTAAAAATATCAATTAATGTTTGTCTTCCCGTTCTTCATGCACTATGCAATATATATATTTATCTTTTTACAATATGACACGGATTTTAATAACTGGGAAATCTGCCTTCAGATCTTGCAGCAAGAGCGATATAAGAGAACTAAGTCTAAAAAGGTTTTTCAGAGTTAATGAGTATATTTGAGAGGTCCACAAATATAATTCACCTTGATATAACCGAGACTTCTCTGCTGTTAAAAATATAACTCTGAAACCAAAGAATATGTCTTGATAATGACTAGAACTTTATATTTTTAGGATTCTTGCTGCAAAGTCACTTTTGAGGAAAGATGAAGCATTCCTTAAAACCACAGGCAAGAATATGATCATCATAATTTATGGGCCCTACAAAAGAAATCTTCATCCCATTGTCACATTTACTTGGTAGTAAAGCCTCAGAAGGTCAATGAACCTCAAGGATTATGCAATTACAGCCCCATAATTTTAACTGTGTTAATTAAATGTAGTCCTGAATAACTGATGGCAGAAAAAAGGTGCAAGGGAGGTGAGGGGTGTCTGTTGTTTTCCTGTTAAAAGTCAGAGTAAATAAAACACTGGTTTTGTGTGCCATGCATCACATCTGTGCTCCCAGGCACTCTTTAGGCTTTTAACAAGAAAATAAAGTTATGCAGGATAGGGCAGGTTCTACTGCACATGTGATGGCAAGGAATGTCAGTATCACCCTTAGACAGGACATTCCTGGTGTCATTCTGTCCTTTAGAAATGAAACACCCTGGGAAAGGTGGGATTTTGTCTAACACCAAGCAAATAATTTACATGGAAATCTTTAATTTCAACATCCCAGTATGAACGAACAATTACACATAAAATGGGACTTTATCATAGCATTTACCTGCTGAATGCCTTCGACACACACAGCTGGAGAACTGGTGACCAGAAAAGCTCCTTGGGAAATTCGGGTTTTGTTCTGTTTGGGCTGAACCAGTCGAGTTTTGTAAATACCTGTTCACAAGTGTGTAAAACACTCAGAATGCTACAGTAAGCACAGAGTGAAGTACAAAGTTCATGTTAGGGGTAGAGTATGTGTGATCTTGGCTCTTGGAAGAGAGGAAACCTAATCTGGATTCTTGTTTCAGCAAAAATGTAGCAGACTAATAACTTACAAATGGCAGGGAGATTCTTACACCAGAAGCATTTACTGCAGATTTTCTTGCAAATTTGCCTGCCAATAAAATGTTGGCCAGAAGATTCTTATTGAACACTACAACAACAGAAGATAAATACTGAGTCAGAGGAGAACTTGTTTATGATTTTATGATGACTTTTGAGAAGGCAAGTAGCAGATAGTAGAATTCAGCATTTAAAACAATTTAACATAGGAAACGTGTCAGTTCAATTACTTTGGAAAAAGAGAATTCTAATTTAACAGCATTGCTCAATGGAGAGTCTAACTCTTCTCCCATTTATTACAGGATGCACAGAAACGTTTTTTTTAGCATTGACTGGTGTATTGATTCATTTCTAAAATTCATGTTCCAGACCTAACAAATTGCCTTAGTCTATGGCATCCCAAAAACACAGCAAGTTTTCTCAAGCAGCTCATCACACACCTTCTTTCTATCAAAAGAATTCCGGGTTCCTTTTATTTGTACTCAGGTTTTTCACTGAGCTGCCCAGAATAACAAAGATGTTTATTAGGCATCAACCACTCCAAAGCAAACCTGGAGAGATGCAATTTAACTGAATGTTAATTGGGCACCTGGAATGTAAAGCAAGAGGTACATAAAAAACAAAGCAAAATATTTTTAACTTACAAAGGAATAGCTGGAAACTCACTGGAGGCAGAGAGCTCCCATCCGTTCTGGATCTGGGAAGTGAAGGTGACACCATATCCATTTTCACAGTATTTCCATCACAGAGTGTGACAATGCACAGAGGAATCTCTGTGGCAAAATGCTAACATCCATTTTCTCTACTGGGAGAAGGAAATGAAATGCAAAGGTGTCAGGTCATGTAAAAACAACCTTTCAGTGCTGTTTAACAGTGTTCAGATGAAGTACATCCTATTAAAATGAGTCATCTGTCAGCGTGTACTGCAACGGTGTTTTCATAGCACTGCATTTGCAAACACAACAACAGCCTCTCACACAAAGTTACTCCCTGAACAAAAGTAACACTGATGCAAGTTACAGGCTTAGAAATTCAATTTAAGACCCCAATGCTGAATAGGGCATGGCAGCAGTAAATATTTGAACACCGTCCTGGGTGGTGTGATGTGATCCTTACTAATTGGGGGAAGCAGCAGTGGTAAATCTTTGAAATAAGCACAGTAACAGGGAAGAGAAAGGAATTTTTATGAATATTACACTCAGCTTATACTGGATTGGTTTGTTCTGTCCTTGGAAATCAGGAGAGTTCTGTGACCTGCAGTAAATGCTGGTGTTTGTGATGATCCAAAGCAGAAGTTTCCTCATACTCCCTCCACTAGAGACCCAGTTTATGTCCTGAGTTTCAAGACACGAAAAGTTAAGGGCAAAATTATTTCTGAAAAAAGCAGTAAGACAGAACCCTGGGAGGTGCTGTCAACAGCTGATGCTACAAAGCACTGACATTCTCCAAAAACCTTTCTACTTTTTATCATCAGTGCAAATGTAGTTCCTCAACTCCAACAAAAAAGTTTCAGTTCACCACAGCACTTACAGATTTGCACTTTCAAAAATGCTAGCACTAACTTTAGGAAAGCCTGAGCAAAGAAAATTTCTTTCTCAATTAGTTGTAGAAAGAGCTGATTATTAATGACACAGTTAAGAATTTTTCTGAAGTGCAAAGTTGTAACACAAGCATAAACTTGGGAGTTTATTTAGGGCAAGACAAAAACTACTTAAGAAGAGCAGAAGGGGTTTTTTTTGTATTCTTATGTTTTGTTGTTTCCTGTCCAACGAGGACTTTTAAAATGTCAGAAAAAATTGAATGAATGAAAGGAAATGTCCCTAAAGAAGTCAACAAGATGTTCTATCCAGCTGGTTGAAATAACTGACCCAAGTGCCAGCAGTGGCATCATTTCTCTCATCATTTTCCTGAGCATTTCCAACCATACCCACCATGGACTCCAGGAGAGGCCCTGATACTGGTTACAGCTTAAGGGAGACTGGCTGGAGCAGAGTTACAGAGCACGATGAAAAAATTAGAGCAGAAAGCAAAATTCATCCTTTCTGAGAGAAGAAACAATCTGGTGCTGGTAAGAACACTCTGCAGAAGTACCAACTGAAATAATCTGAAAAGGAGTTTCTGAAACAGAATTTGCAGGGTTTTTGCACAACCATCATATCAAGCAATCAAAAAGCCTTGCAGAAGAATTACACCATGGAAATGGAGCACACATAAAAGGCACCAGAGTATTCTAAAGACAAACCAGGGCTACAAATTAAATCTGGTGAAAAAGCAGCAGACTGGTTATGCAGGAGCTGGGGTTAATGTCAGCCAATACAGGGGACCTGAAGGCAGAGCCAGAATAGCTTTTGAGCCGATTTTGGCGTGTCTGGTTGTGACTAACACAACAGGAATACCAATAGGCCAACAGAAATTTTATCTCATTCATTGATAACAGTTTAAAATACCATGACAAACCCAGTGTTTACAGCAGATGCTTGATAAAGTTTCGATTTCAAATTAAAGTCAAAACATGGTGATTTTCAAGCACGTCAGGACTGTAATGATGCTTTTCCCTCAGGGAAATGACCCAGACGATTACTGGAAAGGGGAGAGCAAGAGCAAAGGGAATTGAAAACGTACAGGCGATTGGAATGTAAAACTGAAGGGATTTTCTTGTCCTACAAAACCTCACCAGAGTCATGCACAGGAGTTCACTGAAGTAAATTGCTTGTCAGAAGCCAGACAAGAATCAAAGTGGCAGAAATCAGATGACAAGCACAGGTGATTGAATCGTGTGAAGGAGATGGAACAGAATCATGGGGAGAAAGGTGTAAAAGTGTAAAAGTCACGTGATCCTACATTTTGTTAAGAAGCTTATTGAGAATATGCACTTTCTCCCTGGTCCCCTGTACTCTGAAAAATCCAACAGAGTCATAAAAAACTCTCCATTCCATTCTATATAAAAAAGGAAATTCATGTCAAATGCTTTGCAGGATGGAGGCTACAGCATCAGATGTGCCTTGTACAATTTAAAGCTTAAAAAAACCAAGGATGAAGAGAGTAGACTGCCTTTAGAAAGCAATAGGAAAGCAATTTCTTATAGTTCTAACCCTGTTTTAGGCATTTAATGAAGTGGGGAGGCTGAGCACTCACTCTGAGGATGCTTTAGGAGTGATTCTGCAAGGATACTAAAATGTTTCTGCTCCACAGGTACCAGGTTGTTACATAACTCACTGGATCATAACGAATAATATCCAGTAACACTATTAAGGCAGGTGGACTTATTGCTGTCTTCCTTTCCCAATAAATCCTGTTTAAGTTTCCTTGAATAAAGACAGACAAACCCAACTGCAGAGTTTGACAAAATTTGGCTGATCCTTTATGGTAAGGGCACGGTGCAAACTTTTCTGTCCAATTCATTGTCACTCAGGACTTGCAGGATCCTTTCTCTTGCCAGCTGCAGTCCTTGGCAGAAATGATATTTTACTCTAATATTTGAAATGCCACAGGAATTGTGGGAAGGGGAACTATGTGCTGAGGTAGTTCTTTAATACCAGCAATGAAAGTTAATATAAATATACATAAACATAACTCATTTTACTTGGACTGAAATAAACGTGAGGGAAGGAAAGTGATTTCTCAGTTGCTCTTCCGTCTGCTGCTGAATTCCTCTTCTCTGAGTTGATCTAAATTCAAAATTCAAGGCTGGTTTTCCTAAGCATTCAATAATTACTGTGAGCATGGATTTGGAAGTTTTGGGTGTTAAAAGAACGAGGGTTTGGATTTGTCCCACCTATGATTGATGGAAGACTTACAGAAATAGGAGTTTAATCTAGATTTGTCATCTCAGTGCACATGACTGAATGCAATTTTACTGCTGTCATCTGAAAAGTTATGTACTGTTTCAACCTCAGTAGAAAATGACAGTATTTATAAAATACAATGGTATGTAATACTAGCCACAACTTTCTGAGAATAAAATGCTAAAAATATAGTTTCATCAAGCAGTTTCATTAAAAAATGGGTTATTAGCAGATTTAAAATAAAATAATTTTATTGAAAGTAAGAATTAAAACAATGCTGTACAGATTTATTTCTTTTAAAGACTTTAAAAAGTCTCTTTAAAAGAAACTTTTCCCTAAAGAAGGGGAGGTAACTGATAAGGAAAGGGATAGCATTTATTTTCTTTTATTGTGCACAAGCTCTTTAATATCAGTAATTTCAGATATTGTGAAAACCAAAGAGTTCTTCTCAAGTACTTTATTCTATGCAGATTATGGCTTCAGTCCAATGGAGTAAAAGAACCTGTGTAAAACATCAGGTAATTGAGAATCACTCCATTTTGTCTTTTGAAAGGATGGGGGAAAAAAATCTAGATTATTCTATATTATCTTTTTAAGATGATGTTCAGCAAAGCTGACAAAAACTCAAGATGAGTCTCACACTAAGTATTCTACCTTTTGAAATAATGATTCTCTTAAACAGCCACAGAGCAGAGGAAATGGGAACATGGGTGCAGACTTAAGCTCAGTGGCTGCAGTAAAAAATGATCCCCTAAGTAAAGTTGTCTGATAAAGCTGACAAGAAAAGCCTCTAAGCAGTAGTTTTGCTGATGCCACTGAAGGGTAATGAAAATAAAAATAAGAAATAAAGATTTTCCTACTGACTTTACTAAAATAGTGCAGAAGTGAAAAGGCTGTATAAAAGATTCTTTAATGAAAACACTCCAACAAATGATATTCTGAGGCTATGACTCCATGTGTTTGTTAGATACAGGTATAAAAACTTCAATAGATTGAAACTATTTAAAAATAAAGTACACAGTATTCATAGGATCTCCTCTCCATGCTGAGCTTTATCTCTGGCTCCTTTTGTTACTCTCAGTGACTAAAGAAAATGCTGCTGGTTCTGAACTATAATTACATTTTTCATACAGGCACTGTAGACATACCTTGAAAGATAAAATCTCTAACTAAAGAATTGGTGTTTGGGACTTCTTGTTTGTTCTTC
The DNA here is from genome assembly GCA_013399195.1 of Dicrurus megarhynchus. NCBI lineage: Eukaryota > Metazoa > Chordata > Aves > Passeriformes > Dicruridae > Dicrurus > Dicrurus megarhynchus. The sequence goes on along the minus strand of VXAD01004669.1, from coordinate 713,454 downwards.
TCCCCCATTATATCATATCTGACTCTATCTGAATGTGCTCATCTTGGGTAATTTCAAAGCCAGACTAAAAGGCCAGAAATAATTACTTTTTTTTTTTTTTCTTTAAAGCTGAGCAGGGTGTGGGCTCTGCCATCCAAATAACTGCAATGCTGTCAGTGAAAACTCAGCTTCTGCACTTCCTGCCAGGGGAGTTTGGGTTGACACATGGTCCATTTAGTTCATTCCATGCCTTGCTTGCTTTGTCAAAAGAGCTCGAGATCAGAGAAGAGAACGTGTCCAAACTCAGCAGTTGCAAACATCTCCCTAATCCCTGCAGACATTTTAAGCTTTGAAGAATGAGTCCCATCTTTTTCTAATCTATTTCTAAGATCCTTCCCAAGATGTACTTGATCATGTAATATTGGGGATGTCTAAAGTGTTTTACTGGAATATTTCTATGACTTTTTGTTCCCAATTGTATTTTTGCTTGTCTTGTAATATACTTTGAATTAAAGTGGCTTTCAAAAAAAAACCAAACTTTCAACTTCGATACCTGTAAGTGGCCTGAACAGGCAACATTTATTTTCCTGATTCATATTTAGCTTTTTTGCTAACAACACCAAACCAACCAACCAACCAAGACTCCGATGTGTAGTAAAATACCAGGAAGAGCTCCCTGAAAGGGAACCTGATCTGCTGATCGACCATCGCATTCCATTTTTTGTTTGGATTTTTTTTTCACAATATTGTTTTAAATCCCCTCAGTTTATTGAAATGAGATTCCCTTGTTTTATCCATTAAATGACATTTCAAGTGCTCAGAAATTACTTCAGCGTGTTAGGAGGTGAATCAGGTGGAAGGGACCTCTGAAGGTGGCCCAGTGGAAGCTCTGCTCAGAGCAGGGTTACCAGCAAAGCAAGGCAGGGCTGCTTCCAGCCAGCTTTCAGGTACCACCCAAGCTGGAGATCCATAAACACCTCAAGTTAGAGACTGCTCCTGTTGTCAATTACTCTTTTATGGCCAGGAAATACTTGCATTGTTGCCGTTTCCATCTTCTTCTTGACTCTTAACCTGTTATTATCTCTTCTCACCTCAGAGAAACATTTGTCTCTGTCATTTTGACAACTCCCATTCCTGTTCTTTCTATAACTCCAGAGCTGAAAAGTCTGAAATCAGCTGCTCTTCCCAGCTCTGCTCCCAGGCTGAGCACAGCCAACCCTTTCTGCCTCGTGCTTCTTTGTGACCTTCTGCTGAACTCGCTCTCTCTTGTCATGAGGGGATCTGAACCTTGCCTGGCCACTCAAAATGACATCTTAAAAGTGCTGAATAAGGAGGAAAGAAACTCCATTCTTGTACATGGCATCAAACACATACTAAATAGCAATAGAAAATGTACAGTTTTTAGGGCACTGCTTCCATCCAGAGCTCTGTGGTGATGTGCTCAGTGTTACAGCATGGAAACACAGAATACTGAGCTTCACCAGTCTTATAAATTTACTTCTGCTCCCTAAATGATCTGAACGTGTACATGAATGTAGCTCTTGTACAGTTCTTTCCTAATTTTGTGTGTGGGCTGTGAAACCATGGACAACTTCCAGACAAACAAGGACCTGTGTTAGCTGTTTACTTTTGGTAACTGTGAATATTAGTGGACCATGAAAACAGGGGGTAAAGCCCTAGGTGCCCAGGAATGGTATATTTTGTTTATTTTAGTTGCAGGGAGTAAAATTAATCTTGATGAATCTTGAGCTTGGTCTGTTGTTTCCTTTTCTCAAAGTCTCTCTGAGGGAGACAATATTGTCAAAGAAAAATTCTGTCAGAACTCGAGGAAGGAAGTAATTTTATTTTCAGTTTTGAACTTGTCGAACTTGTCCTGCCCCGTCAGTGATGATGATCTGTTCTTGATAATCATGAGGAGTAATAATTCAATAATTTGGTAATAAGAGCATAACCGATATTTTCTTTAATTTACAAGTACAGGCAATTATTTCTGCCTTTAAAATCCATGTTTGTTGTGAGTGATGACTTGGACCACGCTTCTTTTTTTTTTTAATACATTTTTGGGGACTAGGGTACACTCTTGCTTTGTGACAGGATGTGCCACCAAACTTCTCCAAGGTAAGCTGCAGCTTGTTGCTTTTCTCTCTGGATGTGTGTTGATCCTTACTGATAGACTAGACTATTTAAAAATTAACTTTGCCTTCAGTTTGAAATCTTTTAAGACAATTTTGACATTATTTTCTTTCATTTCTATATCAGCAGTGCTTTTTGTTCCTGTACCAAAGGATCTAGAGCTTTCATTTTTCATGTAAAGGAGGTAAGGGATACTGTTAGAAATTTTGCTGTTTAGCAATGCTGTTTTCTGAGTTGCAGTTCAAGTTTTGGTGAACACTGAATAAAAGCAAGTAGTAAGCGATAGGATTAGGTTTTTTGGCAGGGAACTTTTTCGAAAGAGGGGAAAAAAGATCCCAGCTGAAGTATGAATATAAAAAATTTATGTCCTTTGTTCTATGCATTAAGAATTTAAAGAGAAAGTTCAGAAATCCAGAATAAAGATTTTTGCCATTTAACTTTTGTCAAGTGTCACCACTGCAAGCAGAGTGATTCGGCTTTTTATGATACAATTATTAATTGCATGGAATAAGTGCTGCTTTGGTCATCTCTGCAAAGCTTGGCAAGGCTGAGAGCTATAAATCTTTCAGTTTCTGTGTCAGATTCTGCCATGATCACAATGGCCTGAGCCTCTGAGAGAAGATGAAGTGTAGCATATGTCTTTGGAATTAGTCTGCTCCCTCTGCCACGGGACTCAGCCCTGGCAGGAGGATGCTATGGGATACATAAATCAGGAGAGTAACCTGGATGAATCCTGATTTGGGATGCTGGAATCCAGCTGTCTCTGTGGTAATATGTTCTTTAATGCTTCACTGAGCCTGTTCTCACAGAAATGGAAATGCACGTGTTTGACACGCTCCTGTGCTTGGCTGGTTGATCAAAATAGATTTTTCTTAGCCTTTTTTTCTCACTCATCTTTTCATGGGCATCATTATCCATTACTTAAAATTATTCCGAGGCTCCGTTCCCAAACTTATTTGAATATGCCTGTATAATCTACACATAGCAGTGTCCTTTTGGACATGTGATAAAAAATTAATAGGGCTTCACATTTTTTAACAGTTGGCTCCAGCTGCTGGATTTCTTCCTGTATTAAAATCACTTAAAATCTCTTTTCAGTTCTGTTCAGAAGGCAAATTATCTAGGACGGGCAGATAAAGCAAAACTGGCAGGTCAAGTATTTCTTGGTGAGATGTGTGTATTTTAAAATATGCAGTTCTCGGAGGCAATGTATAAAACAGGCATAATCTATTCTAATGAGATTCCAGACAGTGCCATTCCCAAGGCTGAAATGTTTGGAAGTGATAGGAAGGAATGTGCAGGGCACTCCTGGCTTCAGATGGGAGCCTGACTGAAGTGAAATTAGGAGGGAGTTCCCTGTGCAGTCCAGAACAAAACGCACCCAGTACTGCCCACACTCTCTGTGTTGCAGCATAGGGAAATTGCCGGTTTTTAAAATTAAAATAAAAAAGAACAAGAAGTCAAGCCATGTTTTGCTAAATATCACATATTGCTCTGTAAAATCACCGTGGCAGAGAGAGTCCCTCTTCCTCTGCTTTCCTTCCCAACTCAACGTGATAGAAGGTAGGAGAGGGAAGAGTAATTCTGTTACCAATATTTCAGAGGGGAAAGGAAGGCTGGAAGATGTTAATGGAATTTTTCTGGCATTAGGCAAATAGTCTGACAGGACAATGAATCATTTTTAAAATCTCTGCTCTCACAGTATAAGAGCAGAACACTTCTGTATTCTGCACATTTAAAAATTTTCAATAAGATAAATGATGTTCTAAGAGGAATAATTATTTAGCTCAGAATTGCACTATCCTTTTCAGTAATAATTGAAAAAATATTTGAAATTTTTACCTGATGATAGGCAGTGCCCTGGTTTTGCCTCATATTTATCAATATATTGCTGGTATGCTGCTAATTAATCCATCTTTTCTAGTTGTCTGAATCTAAGAAAAGCTTTTGAATATTACTTAGGACATTGCATGCTGTGAACCTAGAATTCCACAAGTAAAATAAACAGATACCAGAATCTATTTATGTCAGGCAGTACAACAGAAAGAACCATGGCCCTGAATAAACCCAAAATTTGAGAATACAAATGAGAGATTTCCTAAATGGGAAACACCCAGGGCAGCTGGTGATGGGTAAATGAAGGGAGACCTGCTTGAAATATGAGTTGTATCTTGAGTCTCTGGGTTATTTTTTGGGTTTTTTTGGGTTGGGGTGGTTTTTGTTGGGGTTTTTTGGGGTTGCACGAGGGCATTTCTAGCATTGTTAAGGGAAATGTGAGAAAACCACAAAGATTCTGCCAAAAAAAAGAGCAAGCATATTACAGCTTGTCAACCTTCTGACTGTCCTTTAGCCCAAACTGGAGTTCAGTGGGATGTCAGATACATAATTGAATTTGATTTTCTGAGTCTCTCTGCCAGTGAGGCAGTAACAGCCAGCGCTGTCCCTGAGCGTTGGCTGCACTGTTTAAGTGGGCAGGTTCTCAGTGGATACCCTGTGAGAGGCTCCAAACTTCTGCCAGCAATTCTTGTCACACTTGAGGCACAACACTGCTGCCAATTTCCAGGAATACTCTCGAAGTCACCTTGTGATTTGAAATGCTACTTAAGTTTTAAATCACAGCATATAATTAATATTAAAACTGAAAAATATCTGCTGTCTTTGTATCACAGCCATCACATCAGCATTACAACCAGCAGGAAATTCCCTGCTTTCATAGCCTGCCCATCATCTTCCCTTTTCCCCTTTTTTTGCCTGTGTACCTGCTTGTGAGGTGCTGCTGTGGCAAAAATTAGCCCTCATTTGTTTGTTATTTTAAAAGACAACTGCAAACTGTAAAGAAATAAGAACAGCAAATACTGTGGAAGCTGAGTAACAGGCAGCAGTTAAAGGACAAGTAAATATAACAAAACAAACCCTTTTTTTGTTGCATGAGCCTCAAGGTGTCTGTGGCCACAGTTTGCAGAGACTGAAGTGCCTTTTATAATTCTCAAACACGGTCCTGCTGTAAGCAGTCAATACCTGGGCTGGGGGCAGCTCATCCTTTTGACCAAACCTGTAAGATTGATTATCTGCACCAGTGCTATTTTTAGAAATAATTCATCAAGGTTGTACAGACACCTTGGTGCCTACAATAATATTAACACCTTTGAAGCCTCTCCTCTCCTCCCCATTACAGTCAATCTTGCTTTAGTCTTTTACAGCTTGGAAAGAATTGGTACCTGGAGGCAAATGAAGCAAGGCCAGGGTGTGGTGACAAGTTCTCAAACTCACATTTAGCATCTCCTAATAGGCAGCACAAAGTCCCCGTGTGCCCCAGGCATGGCTGCTGCGGGTGCAGCTGCAAGGAGTTCCCCAGTTTGCTGAAGTTCCAAGAGGCAGCACTTGGCTGCAGAGCAGCTGCTCTCCCCAGGGAAAAGCAGCAGCAGAGTCCTCTTATTGTCCATAATCCCTCCTGATTCTTAGGGTGCAGCTTGCCCCACCCTATTCCTTCTTGTCCACTTGTTCCCAGAAGCTGGAGAAAGGAAGACTCGGGTTTCTGAGTTGGAGGGCAGAGGGGACTGCTTTTTGCTGGATGGCAGCAGGAAAGGTTGGTCTGGATCCTAGGGAAGGATGGAGATAACAAGGCTGCTCAGAGAACTTGTTGGGAGAGATCCTGCAAAGTCCAGGAGGGGAATAAAATCATTTCTTTCACTGAAATGTGGGAGGGGAAAGGGACCTTAGGAAACAGATTAATAGCACAGGCTGGGGAAGGGAGGAATACAGGCCACTGAACCACTCATAGTCTGTCAAGTTTCTCACAGTCCCTTGAGCCTGACTGACCCTTATTTAACAGAAGCTCGTTGTAATTCCTCTGTGCTTCTGTGTCCTGCCTTTCATCCACGTTACTGCCTGGAATTCCATGACTGCCTAATACTCCTCATGCATGGAATATCATTAAGTTCCACTCACTCCTGTACTAACTGCTCATGTTCTCCAGTTGCCTTTGAGTTTTGCATAATTGCAGAGCTTCCTCGAGCCCTTATTACACACCTGAGAGCTCTTTTATTGTGGAGGAACATTCTGTCATTCATTTCCAACCTCTGCTTCCTCTGCACTCTGGAAGAAATAAATAGATCACGCTACAATTAAAACTAACCAAGTCATGTGGGCTTTCCTATTTTCCTGAAAGCATTTTTCATGGCCTCAAGACTCACAAAACTTACAGAGAAATAGGAGCAAAATTATGCTAATGTTTCTGAAAACCTTTCTTGTAAAGATGCATTTGTTCTCTTCTGGTTCTGACAAAGTAATTTTAGCTTCCTTTTTATAGCTGCAGAGATGGGAAGGTTCACCAAACCTTCACCAGAGAGTGAATCAGTGCATTAGCAATTTGGCATTTGCACAATTATATTTAATTTCTGAAAGGAAATAACTAATTTCAGCTTTCTGAAGAGTAAGAAGTTGGTACAGGGTTGCATTCACCAGCTGACCATTGTGATCCTTTTTATTTCCAGTCCCAGTTATCTCATCCCCACCACTAATGCAAGAACAAAAACAACCAAAAAGCTCAGCTGACAGATGCCTCCTTCTCCAGACAAATGCAGAATTACAGGTGATAAGCTCTTTCTTTTTTTCCAGACCAAAGGAAATATTTACATATCAGTGTACAGTTTTACTTAGATTCCAACTGAGAGCTGAAGTTTCCCATTAATTTCTCTGATACTAGGCCAAATCTATAAAAGATGGAAAAGTATCTACTATTTTTTGACTTTCAGAATGCACAGCTGATGTAAAAAGGAACAAACAGGCATAGCTTGGGTGAAGATAAAATACTTACAAGGATACTGAATCATAGCAGCATCGTTGCTCTTTATAAAATAGAGGTTAAGTGTTCACAATAAGCATAATGAGAGCAGCATTAATTCCCCAGTGAAGAGCCAAAAGTCAGATTTCAATGGGGCAGCAGATCAGCTGCAAACCAGGGAAGGAGCCCCCTGCCCCACCTGAGTGCAGCTGACCATGCTGCACCTTTTTCAGCAGAAGAATATAACCCATATTCTTGTTTACCAGATTTCTGTCTGAGCTATGGAAATTACTGTAAATGAGCATGAAAATGACAACAGAGAAATTGGATGTTCCGAAATGGGAGTTCAGAGGCACTTCCAGCTGCTCTTTTAAGAAGAAAAGAATGTCAGATTTCTCACTGTGTGATTATACAGACATTCGAGACAGTTTTTATTTGTTCTGAGCTTAGAATTGTGTTCCTAAAGTTGATTTATGCCTGAAACTGGTTGCTGATGTTAGGAAGACCAACTCAAAAGAATCAGTTCTTGTGGCTTGGGAGGCTTCAGTGCAGGATGTTTAATGGTTGATTATTGTGGATCATGCAACTCCTTTTTGGAATAGTGTTAAACTGGTATATGGGGGGTGTGATCGGTCTGAACTAATTTCATGTGTATTGGAACCAGATGGGGATGATTTCATAAGGGATTTATTGATTACTTTTATCTTTCTGTGATACTTTAAAATTTGGTTTTCAGAAGTGTTCACAAGCAAAGCTTTCTGTACTTATCCTGTCCTACAGAGAGGAAAGGAACCCAAATTACTCCTTTAACCACAACAGAGAATTTCTTGACCACAATAGAGTATTTCTTTGTCTTTATGGATGTTCTGTGTTATTAGCAGTTCCCTGTTGACCTCCCTTTCACCTCTGAAACTTTGGTTTTACTGTGGAAGTTAAAGAGATCATGATTTAATTATAAGCTGGGAGACGACGTGTATTATTTTGAATCTGCATGACAATGAAACAATGATAACTACACAGTAATTTTTTTGTTACAAACCTGCAATGTCCACACCACAACATCTCTTGCCATGTGCATCCTGAGATGAGCATCACTGCTGCTCAATCTAATCCAGCCAGGTGAGTGGGATAAAATGGGAATACACTGAAATAACACGGGGGAGAGCTGTGTTCATGTAACAGCCCTCGGGGCACCCCAACAATTCAGGCCTTGAGGCTCTGTAGCTACTCTGAGAAATAAATTACCAGGGAAAGAGGCTGTAATTTACTGAGGGTTGTGAAGGAAGAGGGAATCCAGTGGTTCTCTTCAGGCAGGGCTGCAGACCCAGGGCTTGGGTTGGTGTTGGGTTGCTGCCAACTGGAGCAGGTTTTATACTGGGGGAAAGAAGCTGAATTCTACTTGGATGAGGGAATCAGTCACTGAGGAGAATATTCCCCTATCTGCTTCAGATTAACCATTTAATTCTTTCTTACACTCCAACGTGAAAATCTTAGGAGGGCAAACCATTGCTAACACTGTGTTTTTATTTTTGATTTCTGCAGCAAGCAGCAATGAAAATTCTGACAGCTTAATCAGCCAGTATTATGTAAATGTGGGGAAAATTACAGTAGTTGATGTTTGAAGAGGGTTGTCAGCAGTGAAAGTGTTTATAATGTTTGATAAAGTTACGGCTTTTTTTTTTGCAAACAAGTAAAAATAAAGCATGCATCACCACAATTTTCCATACATTTAAGTTTCAGATTCCCATCGAAACTCAAATTCAACTGTGTCAGTTTTGTCTAATCAGTGCAAGTGGCTGACCAGTGTTTAGTGCTAGTGTAATATATTTTTGTATTGATTTTGTTCAGTCTTTTCAACTGTTGAAGAAATAATGAACAAAATGAAGGAGAAAAAAAAGCTGGCAAAAGGCAAAGAAAATCATCAGCACCCAAGGATTTTCAATACACTGATTGCTCTGTAAGATGTGCAGAAAGATGAGCAAACCTTGTGCTGGCCATTTGGAGTGGTGCTGTTCGAGGTGCCCAGACACAGACCTTGGTGTGGGCACCACAAGCATCAGAGCAGTTCTGAGGCTGCCCAAAGGGCTCCCTGGTGCCCCTGGGAAGCCTCTCCGGGGTGGATTGGTATTGGCAGGACAGGAACAGGACCTGGGGAGGTGCTGTGAGCTGTGAACCCACGCAGAGATGCAGATTTTTCACTGATGTCCTGTCCTGTCTTGTTCTTCGTGGTGATTTCACAGCAGGGCTAAGAGGGTGATAATTCGAGCTTGTGCAGCAGCTTCATCTTGGTGAGAGGGTTTGTTGTGGTGAGATTTGCTTGGATTGGATCTGAAAGAGGCAGGAGCACATGGAAGAGGTGGGGATAATGCCTCAGGAGGTGCATTAGCTCTGGTGGGGGCAGTTTGTGCCCAAGGAATGGTGTGTTCACATGGAAGAATGCAGAAAATATGGACCTGCCTGTCTGCCTCTGGAGAGGGATGTTTGGTTGTGGTGGCTCCATTGTGTTGTTTTTATGACATGTAACAGCTAAATGTCCCTGAAATACCAGAACAAGTGAGCTTTAATGGAGATTTAGAAATAAATAACCATAGTGGGTTTAACTGTTACAAATTAAATGCATTAGAATAAGCTGGAGTTACCTGAGAATTCAATGCAAAACCTGGAAATTTAGAACAAGGGAATGAAAAAAGCTGCATTATTTCCATTGCTGGATGTGAAATCACAGAATCACAGAATCACAGAATGGTTTGGGTTGGAAAGGACCTTAAAGCCCATCCAGTGCCACCCCTGCCATGGGCAGGGACACCTTCCACTGTCCCAGGCTGCTCCCAGCCCCATCCAGCCTGGCCTTGGGCACTGCCAGGGATCCAGGGGCAGCCACAGCTGCTCTGGGCACCCTGTGCCAGGGCCTCACAACAGACAGACAGAATCTCTCTGTGCTGATGAGTACAGCAGAATTTTTTGCCGATTTCACTGTGAAAAGTAGCATAATGTTAAGTTTTTCCTACTGAAAGACATTTGCCCTGCACTTTGGAGCACATGGTTGTTCACACAGAAATCCCAGTATAACCAGGATCCCATCCTGGGATTCAGAACTGGTGACTTTCCCTGTTTCAATAGTCCTGCACCCTGCTGATTGCACTTCTGTTTAAGCAGCTCTGAAAAAGAATTACTTCATGGATTATTTAATTGAATTTCAACCTAGGAGTCTATATAGTGTAATTCAGTGAACTTTGATTTTTCATTATTCTAAAATTGGAAGCTGAAAAGTAGTAGCATCTATAATTGCATGTCACAGTGCCTAAAATCTACTTTGCTTGCAGGTGTATTGCCTTGATTTTCTTTTTGGTGTTGTAGGGTACCTACATTGTTCTGAAATAGAAAAAAAATACATCTGAGGTAGTGTGCATAAAAAGAATTATTTCATGTCCTCTGCTGCTCTGGATAGAATTCTTTTGGTGCTGTGCAATTGCTTTAGCTAACTTACAGCTCTGTTGGTTGACATATATCAACAAAAATAGATGCAGACAGTCAATTATTTGAATTATGTTCGAAGGTATTCTCATCTCTGTTTTATAAGAAAAGAAACTTGAATGGAGTAGAGCTTTTCCTATGCCAATTACTTCTGTGCAGAGCTCCTGAGAGGAAGGAGCCATTCAAGTCAGGGGTTTGGGGTTTGTTGGTTTGTTTGTTTGCAATTTGTTTGGTTTCTTACATTGCTGTCAAAAATCAGATGTGTGAGAACATCACATTACCTGAGGGGTAAAAAGTGCACCCACTTCAGCCTTTTCGTTTGAACACAGCCCTGTGAAAAAAAGTGTGCAAAATACCCAAAATGGTGATTTTAAGGCTTTTAATGGAGAGAAGAAAAATTTTGCTTACTTGAAAGCCTTGATTTTTTCCATCAGAATATTCCAGTCTTCTTTCATTTCTTTTTCTTTGCCATATGTGTGGGTGCCTGTTCTGGTTTTGACCTACTGAATAGAAGGGAAAAAGCTGTGTTTCTTGGGTTGGGCATGGGAACACCAGCAATAATGTTATAAATTATAGTTTTTATCTAATTTTTTATTAAGATGAGAACATCACTGCTGTGTGAATACATCTCGACTGCTACTGCACAGTTCAGTAGACAAAGATTTTTTTCCTGAACTGCACACACATAAAGAACAGAATTCTGTCAGATCAATTAAATCATAATTGATGGTGACATATCTGTAAGTAGGAAGCATCTTTATTTTAAAAAGTAAACAAACAAAAACCAAACCTAACACCAACCAAAATCCCTTTCATTTGCATAAAAATACAGTTTACAGCAGTAATGCATTTTTTAGATAAAGATGCGAGGGGAAAAGAAAGTATCCTTAATAAAATTAAGGGTTTATCAAGCCTTGTTCTTGATAATTATGTTTCTTATATGTAGTTTGCATGATATGGATTGCTATCAACTATTGAAAATAATTCCTGGCTCCACAGGTACCTACTTCTGCTCAAATTGACTTGTCAAATATTTGACATTCAGATTATTCTCCCTGTTTGAGTGCAACTGCAGAGACTGTTATGGAAAAATACAAGCACTCAGAAATTCAGGCTTTCCGCTGGGATTTCACATGAACATTTCAATATGGGTTTCTGAATGTTTTCAAAGTGCAGAGTAAAAAAATATAAAGGTAAACTAACATAGCTTCTTCTGGTGACCAACATACTTGTTTAGATGCTGAAAATTGGTTTTCCAGATTATCAAAGGACAAAGTTGCAAAGCACCAGGTGTTCTTTAGTTTATTGCAAAATGGAGTTGATTGCTGTTCTGGCTGCTTTCCTGATTTTCATAGTCTTCATTAGAATCTTCTAATAAATAACAAGCTGAATCAGCATTTTGATTAAGGAGATTGTTCTAATAATAAATTAATAGGCTTTTTATTTTTGAGCAAAATAGCAGCCAGAGAACTCTTAAAGCTTTTGTTTCTATGAGCCTTATCTTCCCAGGCAAGTTCTGGAGCTCACACATTTTCTTCATTTGGCTGCAGCAGGAGGATAAACTGCATTCCATGGCAGCTCTGCTGTTTAATATTGCCCTTAAGAACAGAGAGCTCAAGCTGGAAGCTTCTAGAAAAACTTCTGGAATGAGGAAAATAGTGCAGACTTATAAAATGAAGATCATTTATTTAAACAACAAAATCAAAACCAGCAACTAAATCCCAATGAAATCCCTGATTGAAATGAACAGAGTTGCTCACTAGGACAGAGAGAAAGTATTGATATGTTACCCCTTGGTTATTCTCAGTTCATCACCTCCTGGCATTTAAATAATATCTTAATAAAGCAGCCTTTTAAATAATACTGGCAAGAATATGAAGGATTTGGGGGAGTGCTATTAATGATCATTTCCACTCACCATCAAGAACCTTTAACAAGTTGCCCCCAGTCCACGGCAAAGATATTTTTCCTTCTCTTTCTGGTTTACAGTTTCTTGTGCACCAGTGCTCCCAAACCTGGCACATCAGGGATGTGCAAAAAGCTCTCCCTGCTGCCCTGCCCAGGCTGAGCTCAGCACGGGTGCCTGGACTCAGGTCCCGAGCTGAGAATGTCACTCCTGTGAACCCCAAGCCAAGCACTTCTGTGTTTTAGGGCTGTTTTAGGGATGTTTCTCTTTGCCCAGTCGCAGTTCCTCTGCCATCTCCGTTTTTGCAGCCCCCGTGGGAGAGGGACTGCTCAGAGTGGCTTTTCTGCCAAACCCAATTGCTTCTTGTTTGGGCTGGGGAGCTGGGGCTGGGAGGTGTCACCCCAGCCTGGCCTATCCTTCCGATTCTCTTTCCCCTGGGAAATAACAAAGGCTATTTTGTTATCCTAACTCAAAAACAATCAATGAAATTAAAATGAACTGTCGCATAACAGAAATGCAAATGTAATCTGCCTTAGTCATTTCCCTGCCCTTGCTCATCAACAGATACCCTTAAAGAGCTCTCTGCATACAAGAGTGCCTTCTATTTATCTCAGTTTATCTCTTTATCTCATCTCCTGAGAATAGGGATGCCTCCTGATTCCTTACAGACCCTACCAGCCTTACCTCAGTAATTTAAGATGATGTGCAATGACTTTCACCCAAAGCAATGCATTAAATATTTCTGACAGTCAGAGCAATGAGATGTTGGGCAAAAAAAAAAAAAACCCCAACAAATTACTGCTCAGAAAAATAGACTCTAAAGATAGAATATAGAGATAATCTTATTTCAGCTTATTAATTATGCCTTGTAAGCAATGAATCAAATCACTTTGCTGTATAATACAATTACTGCTGTAATTTGTAGTCATTACAGTTTGCACTGAGGTATAATTGTGTAATTCGTTTTCTGCAGGTTATTGGCAGAGAAGGTCTCAACAACTTCAGCATGGAGACTTTGGGTTTGCTACAGTTTAATTTGCAGATCATTAGCACAATAGACCTAATAGCTTGCTGTGTCTACCCATCAAGGAGTTATTTATGTTTGGATCATGCACAAAAGAGAAAGATTAAGAAGAGATTCGAGGAAGAAACTTTATTATCTGGTGCTTTTTCCCCTTTTAGTCTTTAGGTTCTGTTGCATCCGTGCCTCCTGTCCTGGGCAGATAAATTTTCTGGCCAGCTGTATTTTCTAGCAGGTTGTTTGAAGATGAGGTGGCTTTTCTACCTGCAGTGAATTATTCCATCTAACAAGTTAATAATATTTTGGCATGGTCTTCTGCACCTGATTAATGTTCATTAAATCAATCGTGATTTGATTGAAATAGATTTTTTTTAAGTGTCAACTTTCCCATCCAAATGGAGCACAAGAAGTGCTGTTCCTGCTGCCACCTGCCATGAAATAAAATACAAAAAATAAGTCGTATTCCAATTGTGTTTTTTCTTCTGGTCCTGCTAAATGTATATCCTGACTCTTATGCGTGGTGGGTTTGGTTTTTTTGAGTTGTTTTTTTTTTTGTTTGGTTGGGTTTTTTTGCCTTTGATGTGTCTCTATAGTATTTTAAGGGTGATATTAGTTTTAGAATTATTCCAACTCCTTCACAAATTACACTATTTTTCCTTATTTAGTGTCTCCCTTTTAAGTTACAAAGAGGGATAAAAAAAGGACAAAAACAACAAAACCAAAAACAAACAAACAAAACCCCAACAAAAACACAAACAAGAAAGAAACAACCAAAAAACCCACCAAAACAACTCTTGCCTTTATGAATGCAGTCAGTGTAACACATATTGCAAAATATGGGCCATATGAGCATCCCTTAGGATGATTTTCATGAGTGATTTGCACAAAATTGTTCCTATTGATTAAAAAAAGAGCAGATAATTCTGATAATCCGTCATGTGCTGTGGAACTGATAAATTGGCAGGTTTGGGCATTCAGTTCTTCCTAGTAAATATACATCCCTTGGTTCAGATAAGTTTAGTTATAAAATGTTCCTATAAATCATATTTGAAAGATCATTTTTTTGCTTAAGTCTTACCTGAATGTTGGGTGTTTGGGATTTCTTATGTAATCTGGCAGTTTATAATTTTAAAGTGTTTTACAAGTGTAACTATTTACTTCCAGAAGCTTATAAATAGGCCAGTCTTGGACTAATTTTTGCCCAAATTAAGATTTTGAGGTCTGAGAAATGCCTGAGTTATTCAGCTGTTACTGAAATTTTCCATTGTGGCAAAACATCATGACCTTTATGCTTAGCTTGGCTTATTTTTTAAAAAGTAAGAGCTGTATGCACCTGGCCTCCTGTACAGCATAAAATCAAAGTTTTAAATGTTAGAAAAGCAAGAAAATAAGTGATTGTAGTGAGTTGTGTGCAGGTTTGCCTCCATGTACAATATACATGAAATGTAACACAGACGTGCACAAAGCTGCAATATGTCACAAATTGGAAATGTTCAGTGAAGTAATATTGGGAGTTTATCTCTCCTTGATTAAAAGCTGGAATTCCCTTTGCTAACATTCCTCACAAGAAGCTGTCTTGTGAGTTATGGAAAAGTTAGTGCAGTGGGAAAAGGGAGAAAATTATTACCAGCCACTGCCAGGATGGGTTGGGAATCACAAAGCGAGAAAGGGAGGATCTGATATGAACGAGCTGCGGTGGGATGAGTCTGGGGTGGGAGCTGCCCCTGTTGCATAACTGGGACTGAGATCACTTGACCACTCATCACCTCAAGGACCTTTTGCAAACAGAATTTGTTGGCTGGGAGCAGAGGAATCAGCCACTGGTTAAAAAAACTTTTTGGTTACGGGCGAGTGAGCAGAGCTGGGTCACCAGCACCAGCAGCATTTCTGCCCGGCAGAACTTTCCCTGCACAGAACGTTCTGCTGGAGCAGCAAAGTGTCCTCTGCCCCTGCCACAGCAGCACAGGGCTGAGGCTCTTGGGGAAAGTGCTGGGAGAGGTGGGGTTGGTGAAAACTGTGGTGAAAACCACAGCAAAGGAGCGGTGTGCAGGGCAGGACGTTGCTTTTGCCATCAGCGCCGTTTCCAGAGCTGCTGCCTCCCTGCTGGAGCCAAATCCTGTTGTTCACGTGCACACAAACACGGACAGGGACTTCAGTCAGGACATCTGCCATTTTCCAGGTCAAGCAGCTGCAGTGACCTTGCTGTCACTGCCCACGAGGCTGAGGGCGCAGTGTGAAGCACAGGTTACACAGGATGGCCTGGCAGGTGAATTCCCAGAGGGCCACATAGCCTGGTCTGCCCCAGAGGTTCCTCAGAAACATCACTGCACCTTTGTTCTGTCTGCAGTGGGTGCCCACAGGGAGTAAGGAGGGGATGAATATCTTCCAGAGGCGGTTGTGCAAGTAAAAAGCGTTCTCAGCTGCAGCTGCTTGTTGCTGCCCTGGCTGTGGGAGATTTCACCGTCACGAGCAGCAGCCTGCTGATGAAGCACCTCCTGCAAACACTCCCTCACGTGCCCTGGACAGAACTGGACAGAACGGGTTAAATACTCGCTTTTTGCCTGGGGTGAATCGGTGAGCTGTGAATTGGAACACTTTAAAGCAGCTCAAACCTCAGTCCTGCAAAGGGGCTCCCTTGGCCAGTCCTTGCAATGCCTCCTTCGCCCAGCTCGGGGTCCCACAGCAGGAGATTCCCTCTCCTTGCAGGAGTGGCTGCAGCCAAGGTGATTGGGGTCTTCAGAGGCAAATACTCAGCTCACTTGAAATTGTCAGGAGAAACTAATTCTATCAGCTCCACACACCACCTTATCATGTCTTCTGTTCTATTCTCATAACAAGTGGAGAGGAGATTTCCCTTGTTTGGTGTGATGCATTAAGGTGTGTTGCATCTCAGGAATTCTGGTTCTCTTTTTGCCAACACAACCTTCATGTAAATCCAAATAAATCTTGCTCTGTATGGCCCAGATTAGTCCTGAAAGGACATACAACTTCTCATGTATCCAAAAGAAAAACTAATTTTTGCCTGACGAATAGCTACCTTATGGGAGCTACATGCCACTCACATAAAATACTAATGTTTTACCCTTATTAGGTAATAAATCACATTAATTTGACCACCTTAAGCCTAGAATAACATTCCTAATTGAGAGCTTTAACAAGAAATATTAAAGAAAGAGAAGAAAAGAAAACTGGCTGCAAGATTTTCTCAAGATGCTGCCCCAGCACTCAGGATCTCCTGGCAGTGCTTGTCGTGGATTTATGATTGCCATTTTGGTGGTGCTTGAGTCCCCTCCTGATTGCAATGTGTCATTAGTACACTATTTCACTTTGCAAATAAAAATGAAAGATGTGCATAAAGCAACCTGAGCAAGGACTTCTCTGCTTGCAGTTGAACATGTTCTGCAGCTGCTGCTGGTGTCCTTTTCCTTCCACTGCTCTCTCTACTGATAACCAGAACCTATTTTAGTGACTAAGTCTCTTCCAGTCCCCTCCTCTCTCTGCCTATGCCTGTCTGGGTGTTATAAGGGGATGCAAAGGATCCCCTGGAACCCTGGAGCAGTGACCTTGGCTTATCTGAGCTGTTTGGGGATATTGGAATAGTGAAAGAATAATTTCAAATTGCCTCCTAGATTGAAATATTTAGAATTTGAATATATTTTACCTTCTATATTTTAAGTGCTTTGTGTGTTATTCTATGACTCTGTTTCTGAGTATGGCTTTTCATAAGCATTGAATATTAATTGTAAAATTGAAGGTTGGGGCGTCTGGTGAAAGAACTGGTTGTGCTTGTAAGTTATTGTGAGTAAAATTATTCATAATAAATGTAAAATGAGATTAAATGTGACCACTGAGGTGAAGGGGGCAGAAAGAATCTTGTATTTGACCCAAGCAACAGCACCCAGGAAATTTGTATTCATGATTATGAAAAATAACATGTTCTGATTAAGCTGATACTGTATGGAAACCATAATTATTTTTCCACACTTCCTGCCATTATTGAAAATTTCGTTTAATTGACCATTATAAATTAGCATGTTTTCATGCAATCATAATTTCCATACCCTGAGAGTTACATACATCTTCCACCATATTTAAGTAAAGTAGAAGCAGTTTTATTCCCTACTTTTTGCACATGACTTATTTTTTAACCCAGAGTTTAGAAAAAAAAAGTCATTTTAAAAGTTACCATTAGGATCTGCAACCAAATAAAGTTCTTCCATTCTTTTCCTTGATACAAACTTTATCCTCAGAATGCAGAATTCAAATTGTAGAGCCCCAGAAATTCTTTGAAAAAATAATAATGGCAAATGTTGCTATGGTTACCGAGCCATTCCCATTTGCTTTGCTTTTCTGCCTTAGTAATGAAAGTGGAATGAGGGATTTTTATTCCAACTGTCTGTATGATGCTTTGTAGGGGAAATTCATATCCCACTAAATATTCTCCATTCATTTTTGAAACCAGAATGTTTTGGGGGTTGGTGTTTCTGAAGCTGTTTTCCCCTGTTTTCTTATTAAAGTTGATTAAAGACAAATATAATCTTACAAGCTGTAGTGAAAGTGTGAGTTTCACTCCCAATTCCACTCGGATAAAGGACAGACTCAATTTCTATCCTTCCTCAGTCTAACACCCCTTGGGTATAAAGCACTGAGCTTGAGTTGCCTTAATTTATTGAGTTACCTTATTCTCAGGAGTGACCGGCACTGACTTTTTTTTTTAGCATTGAAGCACAGGATATCCTTAAGATTTCTGGAGCTCATGCGGAACAGATAAAGTAGTGCTCTGGGATGTCCAATTTTATCCCTCTGGGTTGCTGGGTTTTTTTAGTTGTAATTTTGTGATCAACTTGCAGTTCCTTGTCCTTCCAATAACACAAACCTCTGTGACCCCAGAAAAAAAGCTCAGGATGCTTCACTTCCCAAGGTCCTTCCCTTACTGACAAGTAATTCTTCCTATGGCAGAACTTAAATGTTTGGGAAAAGTCTTCTGATCTTCTTATCAACACAAGCAGCATCAGCAGCTTTTCCTGAGCATGGAAATCCATTTGGAAGCAGCTGAACTGCTCTCCTGAGGACAATAAGGAACCTCTTTTAAGGTAGCAATGATGTGGCATAAATGAACCCTCTGAGGGCAGAATCGGCGATGCTCTCCCCGGGGGGTGTTCCAATCCTGCTGCAGAGAGAGCTTTCTGGGAAAAGATAATGCAAATAGAAGCTGCTTGGCACAGAAACACCCCAGAGATTGTGCAGGGGGTTCAGGGTTTTGGGGTTTTTCCCAAAAACCCCATTTGGGATGAGAGCAGGGTTCCATTTTACAGAAGATGAAGTCCCACACTACCTCATTAGGATGAGATTCCTTGCTGGCTGTCTCAATAGCACATACATTTGAAGTGGGGATGGCAGCATGGCCATCATTAAGGTTTTCTGATACTTTTTTTAGTAACAAGCAGCTCTCAGCAGCTCACAGTTTTGCCAAGCAGCTATGAGAATGTCTCCATTCTGAACGGCTTTTCTAGATTCTCAGACACACACCCACACAGAGCTGTACTCCCTGGGATGCTTTGTTCCAGTTTACTTTATTATTTCAACCAAAGCAGCTGAGAGTTAACCTATGGAAGTTGTTTACTGATAGGGTTTTTTTTTTTTATTATTTGGGGGGATATTTTTAGTTTGGATTTTACTTTCCCTTCATTCTCTTGAGCCTTTGATTTTCGGAAAACTTAGACTTTGCTGCAGAAACCACATTTAGCTGCCTTTGCTGCCCCCATGAAAACCCCTCCACATTTTCTAAATTACAAGACCGAGAACTCCAGCTAATTCTTGGACAGGTACATTGTTAATGAAGCCAAGCCCTTCACAGGTTTTTTTGCCTGAGTGGGCTGTATATTGTCTGCTCTCACACAGCACCTACATGTGCAGACTCTCAATGAACCAGCTCCTCAGACTCTCTGAGCACGCAGGAAAGGGAAAGCGCTGGGAATTTGCCATCCTGGGGTGCAACAGCTGCTTCAAGCTGGAAGGAGGGGTGCAGCAAGAGGGGTCTTGGTCAGGGCTGGGAGCTTGTGTTCCTCTGAATCCCCTGCTGAGGTGGTGGGAAAAATCAGGCAGGATCTGTGGGTAAGGGACAGAAGTCTAAAAAAGCAACAGCTGCTGTGACCTTGGGCTGGGAACATTAGTTTGAGAGCCAACAGCAGCAAAGGACACGAGGCAGTTTGTGATGGAGATATAAAGCTTGCTTAGATTGCTCAGATTTCCTGGTATGTGCTGACAGCACAGAACCAGGGAGATAAGAGGACCTTTGTGATTTGCAGGCAGAGCTCGAGACTTTTCAGCACTGTAAAGACAGAAATAAGTTTTTCTTTTTGCGCTGGCAGTTGACTGGGCTCTTGAGAAATGGGGTGGAATGGAGGAAAGGAATTGCAGAAATTTTAGAAATGGATGTTAAAGGTTGGGAATTCAAGAGGACTGCAGATATGAAGGTGAGTAAAAAAGGGTTGAGAGGAGTCTGATATTTCAGGAGGGAGAGGTGGGGGACCCACAAGATTCTCAGACTGCAGTTGACAGAATAAATATTAGGGAGAGCAGAATAAAGCTCAGGAAAGAACACAGTAGAATGAAGTTTTCACATTTCAGAAAGGAGAAAAAGCGTTTATCACATAATCTTGTGGAGTCTGGATTTAGACAGATTTTGGACAATAGGAGACAAATTAGCCACTAAGAGTGTCACACCCAAAGTCCCCCGTGCCAGAGAGGGAGATCTGGTTTATCATTTGCTGCTGCTCCTATGGAAAGGGTTAGATTATTATTATTATTATTATTATTATTATTATCCAATGTTTAGCTGTGTTTCTTCAGTGAGAGTCAAATTATAAATTCCTTAAATCTTTTCAAATCATGAAGTAACCAGAGATGGGTTAATGCACAGTAGAGTACAGATGATATTCACTGCTCAGAGTTTATACTGACAGACCCCTCAAAAGCACAGAAATGGACACTGGAGCCTTGAGAGACAACTGCAGACCTAAAGGCTTGGCTGGAAAACCCTTGAATTATGCTTTAAAAAAAAAAAAAAAATCCATTTTGGTCCAAACTTATTATGGAGGCTGCCTTAAACAATAAATGTTTCTGATTCTTACTTGCTGACTCTCTGTCAAAGAATTTGGACACTCTGTGCAATATCATAATCTAAGAATATTTTAAAGATTCTGAGTAACTTGGTGCCTAAAGCTTCTTTGACAGAAAAAGTAACTTATTCAAGTTTAAGTTTTGTATTTCTGCGAAATTTATCTTCAAATATTTGACTGAAGTTTTGAGACGTCTCTCTTGATTTCGTGAGATGTGAAACATTTAATTAAAATTGACTTAAAATCTAAAGAAAGACATGGAGGACTGGTTCAGATAACTTAAACATGGGGAAGAGAAAGACTTTATATATTTGCATATTTTATTACTGGATATAAAAAGCAATTTTTCAAATAAATGCTAGTTCTTCTGAGTCTTCTACCCATTTATCTGTAGAAAGATCAAACAGAGTATGAAATTTCAGAATGCTCTGACTTCCTAAGCTGCACTAAAAATATTTTAGTTCTGGCTGTCCAATGTAAGTTACTGGAGGATGTTCTGTGATTTAATTGGTCTCTACTGGTTTTATGCTCAAAGGACACTTTCTTTGAGATAGCTAGCAAAACTCTTCTAAGAAAAATAGCAATCAATATCTAAGATGGGTTTATTAAAGGAAAATGTTATCTTCTTTGTCTAGCTCAGTTTAAATTTTTATACATTTTTTTCAATTTCCGTCACTGAAATAATTTTTTAAATTATTAATACTGCTCTCTCTGTAATTTTATGCCCTTTTTTGTTTTCCGTGACTGACTTCAGTATAGGATGAGAGTTACTGGAGTTTAGATTGATATTCTTTGCCATTTCCCAGACAGAATTCCCACCTTCCCCAATGCCTGAACCTCTGAGAGCTGCAAGAGCAGCACAAGCACTGCTCCCACTGAGCACTGGGTGCATCTGCAGAGAGTTAAAGAGAGAGGATTTTAATGCCTTAAACTCTCTTCCATTTAAAACTTCACAGCTGCTAAGAGATGTGTCCTACTAAAAACACTCTATGCTGTCCAAATATGCCATTTTATTAAGTATAAATAATCTTCCAAGTGATTCTTTATCTAGGTTTTTATTGTTTTCACCTGCAGATATCTAAAATTTGCCATGAATTTGTGCATACTGGGGCTGGAGTTGTCTTTATGTTGTACCCCACACATTCCCTGATGTGAGAGCTTTACAAACACAAATTGTTTTAGATGCCCACACCCTGAAAGCAAAGAGTGATTACTGATGTTGATTCTTGCTTAATACAAAGGGTGATCACAGAATGACAGAATCACTGAGGTTGGAAAATATCTCCAAGATCACCAAATCCTCTGGGAGCTGGGTGAGTGGGCATGGTGGTACTGGGGCAAAGGGCCACCACAGCCCCTCGTTTTCTGAGCACAGCCAGGGACTGTGACTCCTCCACTTCCCTTGGGCAGCTCATTCCAATGCCAGACCACTCTTGCAATTAAGAAATTTTTCCTTATATCCAACCTGGTTATTGATTTTTACTTAAAAAAAAATAAAAAAAATAAAAAAAAGAAGGCGATTATTGAGTGATTCTTTATCTAGTGGGTTCAGCCCACTACATACAGTGAGTGCTTGAATAATAAGTTTTTAACAAGTGGAAATAAAGGTGTAGCAGGAGGGCAAAGGAGTCTGCAGAACCTCAGACGTTGTTGGCAGGTGGAAACTCATTAAAACTGCACATGCTCGAGGAGGTAGCAGATATATTCTGTACTGCTCTTGAGACAATGCTCACAGAAATATTCCTGTTTCATCTGTCTGATAAATGGTGATCTTGGAAAAGAAAGTGGTTCTTCTGCAGGCAGCTGTGCAATTCAGTGCTCCACACTTCCTTTCTCTGTGCGCTATAAAGATGAAGCCTATTGCCTTAGACATTTACAAATCAAATCTTTTCATGCCACTAACTGCTTTTAGAGAAAAGCACAGATGTAAAATCCCTGTTTGGCTCTGAAGAGAGGCCAGCAAATCGGCTCCTGACAGCAAGGCTCACCGCTGCTCATCAGAATCTGCACTCCAGAGCTTTGCTGCAGCACTTGCCGTGGAAAGGCTATTGCTGAGAACAGCTCTTCTTTTGAATTCTGGAAAACAACACTACACTTAATATAATGGGAAAGGGACAAAACTATAGGATGTCTAACTTTCCATTTAAGTCCTGCACTTCAAAACAAAAAATATCCCTCCACCCCCCTCTGCTCTGGGTACAGCTTTCTGATGCTGCAGCTGGGGTGTGGGTTTCGAGCTACACTGCAGAAATGTGTGGGTTTGGGGCTGGAGGGCTGGTAGGGATTGCTTTTTTCTCTTTTTTTTTTTGGAATTTATGGAAGCACAGGCGTTTCTTTCTGCTGCGTGCGGGCACGGCTGCCAACCACACGTTTGGGGAAGGGCTGAAGGTTTGAGGAGGCTCTGGAAGGGGGAGGGCAAGGCCCCTGCCTGGATTTCAGTTGTTTTCCAGCCAGTGGCACTGGGCATACACTCGCATAAAGCTTTCACATGCTTTAATAATAATTTGGAGGCTTTTAATTAAAAGTAAATTATAGCAATTCTGCCGCTTTCCCTCTCTTTGTGAAAGCAGATAAACTGATTGAACACTGTTTGTTTTTCTGGTCTTAAATTGTAATGCTTCATAACATCAACCCACTAGCAGAGCACTTCAAACTAAAACAACAACGTCAATTTGATTTTAGTTTAATCTAATTCGGAGGGACAGAGCTTAAATCTTATATAACACATATGGTGATCTTTATTTTTGTCTTCTGGGAAACTTATACCAAGAGTTTGAAGCCGTTTAAAGCTTTAAACTGAGAATGATGTCACCCCAAAGATTGGTCAATATTGGGACAAAAGCTAATTTTTGAGCCTTCGGCAGATCTGGAATTGCTTTCATGAACTGACCTCTAGTTTTTTATTTTTGAGATATAAGGATGTGAGTGGCATCGAGATGTCAGTGTAGAAAGTTCTTTCCTCCACAAAAGCACAGCATGTTAAAATTGCACGTGATAGAGTAGGCTTTTTTTGTCATGTAGCAGGAAACAGTCTGAGTGACTCCAGCATGCTTTTCCTCTTGTCAACAAGTTAATTCGAAGAAAAATAGCTGTGCTTCCAGAATAATAGTGTCTCCTGTCATAGAACTGCTGAACACTTGGTTCTGCTACAAGGATTTTTATTAGAGAGAAGCAAGACTAATTTACAAACATCAAGAAGCAGAATGTGATAAACCTGGCTGTGCTTGGATGTTTAGAGAATCTGCACTGTCAGTTTAGCTACAAATGTGCTGTGGCAGTCAGGAACACTTGCCAAACCTCACTGCAGTCAAAACCCACTTTATATTCTAAAAGGATTTCTTGTTTTCCTGAGGTGGACAAAGGTTATAAAGTCTGACTTGATGTAGTGTATGTCTCCATCATCTGGGTATTCAAAAAATAGAAGTTGAGGTCCTTAAAGTCCTTTGCAGCTATTCAGTTACATGGATTAGAAATGTAGACCTAAATTTCTTTTTTTTGGTTTGAGACATACAAGAGAGGTGGAGGGAAAGAATGAAGCAGCACCAGCAAGGGACTAAAAAAGCTGTTAAGCTCATCCTAAAAAGAAATAGATTGCATTTATCTATCACTTACATTACCTATGAGCATTTTTAAAATTCTGAAAGTCCAACACCTTTTTGCCTCTAAATGTGTATTGCAATTCACTGCTTCATTCACTATTTTGCACTGATGCAAAATATTATGAATTCATAATTGTTCCCACCATGGCTGGAGACCTACATGAGTTCTGATAATGACAATTTCACAAACTTCTACAACTCTGTCAGCACAGCTTTCAGTTATTTGCCTCGCTTTGTATTCTAATGAAGTCTGGAAATAGCTACAAAAACTAACAGTGTGTGCTCCTGGCTCTGGTTTTGTATGGCTTTTATTCCTCCTTTCTCCTCGGAAGGAACCCATCATTATGGCCTCCCTGCCACCTTTGTGGAATGAAGCTATTACATCTCTCTCTCTCTCCTGGGTATTTTTCAGAATCTCCATGTGGACTTTTTTTCATTGTTCAACTCATAATATCCTAAGACACCTCCTAAGGTATTCCCTATCATTCCTTGTGATGCAAACACTATATGGCATTTTTAGTGCAAAGCTGGTTCCATTTGTTCCTTCAGCAGCAAATCAGAGGATGTATTTTTAAATATAAGGACACCTTCTTGTCTCTAGCAAAAGATGGAGCACTGGTAGCTGTGCTGCATGTAAATGAGACTCAGCTCTGTAACTTGGAGGCTGAGCACAGGGTAATTATGACCTCTGAATTGGATGTTATGTTTATTTGAACACATATGTATCCCAGTTACAAATCAGCACTAAATTATACAAGTCAAGGCCTCTTTGACTTGAAACAGCTGCTAAAGGCAGAAATCAAATACGCAGAGACACCTGACAGAAATTCAGTCCTGGCAAGCTGCAGTGGGAGCTCTCAAACACCACGGAGTGCTTTTGCAAATATTTTTGCTTTGACTTTTATCAGTGTAAAGGCATTACACGATTCCCTCTGAAAATAAACATATCTAAGAAAGATTAAATAAGAGAAAAATCTATATCTGAATGTAGTATTTGTTTGCTGCCCCAGAGAAAAGTTCATTGCTGCAGTGGCCTAACGAGCCGCTCTGTGCTGGCACTCAGCTCTGACTGCATTCTTAATGAAACAGTTCTGCTCTCTCCACTCTCAAACAGCATTTCTGTAGTGACACAAAAAGGCAGAAGATTTTACTTTTGATTCCTCAAGAAATGTTCAAGAGCATTCAGAACTCCCAACTTCAGCATGTACAGAGCAAATCTGCTTGGACAGAATGAACCAAGGACAGGAGGGGGAGGATTTTACAGCTCCTACAGAAGGGAGCTGCCACCTACGACTGACATGTGGCTATTTCAGGGTCAGGGATCTCTGTCTTTGCTGGGCCCTTCCCTGTGCATTCAGTGGGAAAGAGGCAACACTGCAAATAAAACTGCTGCAAAGAAACAGAGGCAGTGAGAGAATGAGGGAGGGGTGAGGCTCAGGTAAAAGCACGGCTGGAGTCAGAATCACAGAACAGTCTGGGTTGGGAGGGACCTTAAAGCTCATCCCAGCCATGCCACAGGCAGGGACACCTTCCACTGCCCCAGGTTGCTCCAAACCCCGTCCAGCCCGGCCTTGGACACTTCACAGTTCTCTGGGCAACCTGTGCCAGGGCCTCACCACCCTCACAGGGACAATTTTTCCTAATATCCATTTCCAACTTACTCCCTGTCAGTTTGAAGCCATTCCCCCTTGTCCTGGCACTGTACGCCCTTGTACAAAGTTTCTTGATGAAAGATATCTATGCAAAAAAAAAAATTTAGTTTTTCTACTCATTTTCTCAATTTCTGCTAACCTGAGGTTTTCTGAGGGAGAAGACAGGAATAGCCATTAAATCAGATCTAAGATCTTCCTTCTCTCACCCTTTAATGAATGCCATAAAACCCACCCTGCTGGGTCTCTCATTATCAAGTAATCATGCTGGACCTAAAATAACTTCGCTTCTGAAGCTTTATCAGAACCTGACCTTTTCTTGAAACTTTTTAATAAATTGTCACTTTCTTATGAAACTTATCTTGGAAAAAGATCTGGCCGAGGGTTTGCCTGTGGACTTTTACTTCAGCCATAAGCACATGATTGCGCATATATGACACACACACGATCCTTA
The DNA here is from genome assembly GCA_013399195.1 of Dicrurus megarhynchus. Taxonomy (NCBI): domain Eukaryota; kingdom Metazoa; phylum Chordata; class Aves; order Passeriformes; family Dicruridae; genus Dicrurus; species Dicrurus megarhynchus. The sequence goes on along the minus strand of VXAD01004669.1, from coordinate 687,335 downwards.
CAGCACTACTGATCGAGCAGCATTTCTGGGAAACCTTACTTTTGTTTTCAGCCATAGGCTTTTTTTCAGTGTAACTAAAAAGCTTTGGGAACTATAGATGGAGGCATAATTAATTAAAGCCCAGTGTATTTATGCCAGTATTTTAAACTACTCAGTGGACCACTTAGATTTTGAGAGCAAATGTGTAAAAATCTCCATCTCTTTTCACGTCAGTCTGATAGCAGAGGAGCAGTTTCATGGCTCTGTCACTCCTTTCACATTCTGTTTACAGTAGCAGCCAGCCTGTTTTGCTTTATACTTACTTGAACAGTTACCTGGTCCACCTGAGGGGACTGGTTTGTGGTTTTCTCACGGCAGGAAAGAGAACCAAGCCACGATTATTTCCCATGGGAAGACAGAGGAGAAAACAGAAGAGAATTCATCCAAAGTGCCCTTTTGGGGAACACTAGAGGTGTGCATGTGATACTCCAGCCCTTCCTCAAGATCTTACTGAATTAAGATACATCCTGAAATTATCTTGCTTAGCCTGGTGGCCAAGGACTGCCTCTAAGCATCCATATACAGGGGCTACAGCCAAGCAAAGCTGTGCTGCATTTCCATTATTCATATTTTGTCAGTCTGTTTGATATGTAAGAAAGGCATAAATTCCTATTCTTAAAAATGTAGCTCACACAATATTAGGAAAATTGGATTTCCTTGTTTTTCTTTGAAAAGTATTCATATTAAGTATCTTAATAAGTGTTCCAATCAGATTAATTCCGGAAGTTGTGACAAAAGACAGTACAAGTCCTGTGTCAGAAAAAAAAGCTGTCTTTTTCGTGTGCAAGGTGTGTTTATATATATATATATACACACACATATCTCTACAGTGTTGGGCTGAGCAATTTCCAGCACAACAGAAATAAGAAAATAGTAAATTGTATCCGGACCCCTTCTCTACTAGCAGTTGGGACAAAATACTAAAGAATAAAACTGCTGCTGTATTAGTCCATATCTCCTCATATCCCCAGAATTGCACCAGGCCTCACATGCTTCAAAACCCTGAGTAATAAAAATGGTACAACCTTGGTTGGCTCTTTTTAATTTCCTGTTTCTTCAGAGTTAAGGAGTTTCTTCCCGACTGAGTAAACAAAAGCACATACTGCAGACATTTTCCCTGCCTTTGAACACCACCTTCTCCCACTGTAATGTGACATCCAGGTCTCTTGGTGACAGCAGTGACCTCCCAGCCTGAATCCAGTGTCCCTGGGAGCAGGGGGAAAGGGGAATCTGTACCAGAAGCTCATGGCAGTAACCTCCACTTGGGAGTCACACAGCTCGTGTGATTCACCACAGGAAAGCAAAATGTACCAAGAAAAGACAAATAAAGACCTGAGAGATTTAACATTTGGCCAAGGACAATCTCAGGATGGATGGCATTGCATAAGCCTATCAGCATCACCAAAACAGAGTCTCCTCAGGAGCCTGGCAGCACACCCTCTTGTAAACTCCCAGCTGAGGAGGGATTTCTGCAGAATCCTTACAGACACAGGCACTGACAGGATTCCCTGCATCACCCAATGCACTGCTGGAGGCCACTGTGTCCTATAAACCTCCATTAAGTGGTGCATTTTATTTTAAATTAATGAATTTTGTCTGACTCATTTTCCTCAGAGGCAATGCTGCTTCCTCACTGTCTAACAGCTAAAGAAGCAGTTTCCAGTGTAAATTCATTCCAGGACATGTCACTTATACCTGTTCTTTGCTAAAAATCAAACAACAACTAACCAATGGGAAAAAAAAAAAAACCAACAATCCACCTTTTCTAGAAGGGAAGCTCTCATTTTCAGGCATTTATCACTTCGTTCCCTTCAGAGTCTAATTTGGGATGCACTTTTGACCATCAATTGTCTACAGCTGTGGTGGGTCAGCCTTGGCTGATGGCCAAACTCCCACCCAGCTCCTGGCTCACTTAACTTTCCCCTCAGGTGGACCAGGGGTGGATAAAGAGGAAGAACACAAACAAGAAAGTTCAGGGGTCGAGATAAAGACGAGGAGATTGCACCAAATGTACCCAGTGCAACAGCTCGGCCCCCTGCTCACGTGTACAGCTCACAGAATATTGCTGTTTTAACCTGACAAACCCAGAGCTGCAGTTATATCAGTCTTTGTTACCAGCTTGTCAGCCACCTAATAAACACATTCCATCATCTCAGCGGGGGTTTTAGTCATTTAGATGGTAATTCCTGCTTCACAGGTATGTTCTACACCAGGTGCCAAATATAATCATCTATAGTATTAGTGGTGATATATTTTAGCACTTTTCATGTCCCCACACTTGCGTGTGGTTTTGTTATGTAGGAAGTGTCTGAATTTAAATTTACATGTCCCACCTATGCGGGACACCTTCCTCCTGAAACTTGAAAACATTGCTGCACTTCTGAGATGTGACAGCAACACAAAGTAACAGAAATGTATCTCCGCTCCAGTTAAACAGCTTTTGAGCAGTCTAAGATACCATGGAATTTTTTATCCTGCTCTGTTTGTGAAGTGTCCTATGATCTTGGTGGTGTAGTAGAAGTGATTTTAGAAGATTTTTTTTCCCTATCAACTTTAGATATTCAGGATGTTTCTCCACAGCCTGCCAGCCAGCTGCAAATTGCTTTGCAGTTGTCTCTCCACGCTTACAGATCGGCCTTCTGGGAGGGAACAGGGACTAAGTGAGAAGATGGCATTAATAAAAGCTAGACAGGCTTTCCCACATTTTGTATTAGACTCTCAATCTACACAGTCTGTGCCAGATCTTTTCCCCAAGCACTTCTGGAAGCTTTTCTATCCATTGTGCTGTAAATCTGTAACAAGGAACGATAATTTAGCTGATTTTTTAGTTATTTTAGTGAGCATGTATATAAATCTTGCATAAATAAAGAGAGATACTTGAAACTATTTCTATTACTTTAAGGTGTTTTTTGAAGAATTGTTTGAGAAATACAATCACAAGTTATGGTTTTGGTTTCTGAGTGTTGGCTTACAACACAAAACACCCCACTCCAGGTGATTTACAAGTGGGGAAGGAAAAGAAATTGGGGGGAAAAAAAAAATGTTTGAAACAATAATGGGATGTTCTGAAACAAAGACTAGAGACACTTTAAAGAAAAAAAAAAAACACCATAGTAGGCAATATTTCCCAATTAAAAAGAGACTCCCCAAATGTTAAGAACTAGGAAACCTGAGAGGAGCCTGCAGGATCTGCCCTCCCAGCCCAGCCCTCGAGTGTAGGACAGATTTCCACGGCTGTCGTGGACTGCTCACAGCTCTCCCATCACTCTGGGTTCCAAATGTATTTCAGAAGGAATCACAGAATGCTGGTGCAGCTGACATTTCACCTTTCACAGATTATTTTTTGTAATCAGAGATAGGTGGAGTTTAATTAGGTTTAATAAAATGTTGTTTGGGGGTTTTTTGGAGCACAGTGATTGTCACCTGGCACAGTGTGTGCAACCCAACTTTTACCTTCTGGTGTGTTTAGGAACGATGAGATTTCTGGAACAGCAGAATTTGATGCAAAGACATTGGGCTAGGACTCACAAGACTTGAAATTTATTCCTCCTCTGCTGCTGACCTGCTGTGTGCCTTCCATAAAAATCACTTCAACCCATTCCTTTCCATCGACACTCTTTGCTGTAACTTCCTTATCCAGGTACTGACCTCCTCAGGCAGTAAAATGCCTCTGTGATAGGAGGTTGGGCTTTTTAACCTCCTCAGTGCTCCATCATCACTGTTCCTCTCTAACAACCTCTGCCTCAGTTCAGCCCTGTTAAAACCTTGATCCATAGGTAGCATAATACAATTTAAAAAACTTCAACAGCAAAATTCAGGGCAAAATCCTGGTAATTCCTATGAAGTGCAAAGTTTGATGGAGGCCTTCCAGCGGTTCAGTCAAGAGCCAGCATCAAACCCTTCCCATCTACAGGAATCCTGAAGGGAATTCTCAGCACAGGAAACAAGGAATTAGAAAGCAGAATGAAATACAGATCAGCCACTTGTTTCCAAGTGTGGTCCTTTTTGGACCAGACTCAGAACCTTCTCTGTGACATATTCATGCATGATGCCTCTCAATTTTTGGATTTTGGAGGGAGGGTAGGAGGCACAATGGGAGAAAGACTCTCAGACCCAAAGATTTCCTTAATAATGACCTGATAAAAGAAAATGTATGTTTCTAGTAAAACGTCTGTTAATATCTGCTGTGATAAAATAGCTCTGTATTAGCAATCATAAAAGCTCTCATTTCCCTTCCTTTTCTTAACAATGGTTATTACAACTCTGCTGTCCTCTAAGCCAGAAAAAGTAGAAAATGCAGAGAAGGCAGTAAGAAAAAAGATGTGAAATGATGAATTGCATTCAGCACCAAAAATATGTAGGGAAAAGAGTTAGAATGGCTGTTAGAGAAATCATATCATGAAAGATAAGAAAGCTCACAGAATATCAGTCACTCTTACTCTGCATGTTTACTGGCACAGTCAAGGCAATAAACAAAACATACACTTCCCTTTGTGTGGGGCACAAAAGTAGGATCTGAAGAAAAATAACAGGAGAGCCCCAGAAGGTAGTCTGCTAAAATAAAATAGATTCCAGTGCTGCCATTTGCGGTATCCTGTAGTGTTTGCAGGAGTTTTTTCCTCAAGTGTTAGCAATGGTAGAAAGAAGCTTCCTCAGAGTCTTTGTGGAGCACGTTGTGTTAATTCCCACAGTGTTCAAATGATGATGTGGCCTGGCCATAGCATGCAAAACTCCTGGAAGGCTGTGTTTAAAACAAAAAGCTACAAGCAATTCTTCCTAAATTTCTCCCTCCTGCACTTCCAGACGTTGTCACACACCGCTCACTGGAGTAAGCACAGAGGAAATGCAACATCTCGAGATCTGTCAGCAGTTTGCAGTTTACTTCTGCACTGGGTTAAAGGAGGAGTACAAAATTCATCTCTAAGCTGGGAAATGCTGCAGCCTGTGCTCAGCCCTCAGCGCACAGACAGCGCTTGTTGAAGTGAGTTGTGATCCCCATCTCGGCGTAGTGACACCCACCTGCTGGAACCACATCTCTCCCATGGTGGTTGGGGGCTGCCTGCGTGGCACCAAGGGTTTGCCACAAGGGTCCTTGCAATGACTTTGCAAAAGGATCAGGTGAGGCCTCCCAGACCCCTGTTCTGCAGAGCAGGGCTCCAGCAATGCACCAGTTCCCTGGGAAGGCAGCTGACAGAACTGTGAATGTCCTCCCTTCCTCCTTGCTCTGAGCTTTCACTGCTGAGCATGATGCCATGGGCTGGGATATCCCTTTGGTCAGCTGGGGTCACACAGGGAACATCTGATCTCTTTGGGTACTCCCAGCCTTGACAGAATTTACAAGTCCAGAGTTTAAAAAAAAACAAAGTCTTGATAAACAATTTTCATTTTAAATTGTTTGATCTAAGCCTGATATTTAAACTTACCACCTTTGAGCAATCTTTTTCAGATTTTAAGGAGAAGCAGACTTCACTGTGCAGGAGTTCAGCCTGTAGCTAAAGGGGGAGAAAGGAAGGGGTGTTATCAGTATCTGCCACTATTGCCAAAATTTTCAACTGCCAAATTCAGAATACTTTAGGTCTGAAGTTTTCTGTGGACAAAGCACAGACCCTATTAATTTCCATCTTAAAAGTTCCATCTCTGAAGTTTGTCTTATTCTTTGATGTGTAAAAACTGAGGTGCATCCAGAATGAGGACTTACCTGTGAAAACATGGCAATTAGTTCTGCATGAAAGCAATCACGTCAAATTCAAGAGGAGGAACAAGCTCTTCTATCTCAGATACTGTCCCAGAAGACCCTCCTTCCAGAAGGATGATCAAGAATACTGGGAAATATTTAACAGCAAAGGAATATTTTATTTGAAAAACAAAAAAGTGGTCCTCAAACCACTCAATTTTTGGTCTAAAGGGTTAAAAACGAAACAGTAGAACAAAACTTTAAAGTCTTAGGTCTGGAAAAAATGGAAATGAGCTGGAATTTGTATTCTGAAGAAGAACTAAAGTACAGCAAGAGAAGAAAACAGCTGCTTGAGGAATACAAATGCTAAATTTATGAATGCGAGAGAGGACAGTATGATTAAGCTGTTTAATGTACTGTGTAAAGCACCAGAACTGTTGGCTTAGTAAATTTAACCAACAAGGCTAAAAAACCAATGAATCCAGGCTGGACTAAGTTCATCAGTGGGTCACCTTCCCATTCTTTTTGATTATTTTTGAATTATTTATTTTCCCCCTCTTGCTCAAGCCTGGAAAATCTGTATTGCAATAGAGAAGGACCTCAAAAATACCAGCGCCAGTCCTGGCCAGTGGTGAGTCCCAGGTGACCGTGGCACCCTGTGTGTGCTCTGGACACTGAAGTGACCCTTGGCCCAAGCCAAGCTAACAAGGTCTGCTCACCACAACAGAATTTAACTATTTTACTGCATTCTTACCCAGTTCATCTCTAAACGGCTCCTTCAGAAAGCAACAAAGAGCGGAAATCCTAAAACTTTACTCGGAAGAGAAAACACAGATTTTATTCCAGGAGTGAAACAAATGCAGTGTCATCAGAGAAATCCAGTAACAGGGCTATAAGGGATGTGGGCATACCCATATGCTTGCCATCGAGTTTTAACATCACTTCCTCATTCTTAGTTTTTGCTTTCTGTCTCCAATTTGGTTGTCTTAATCACCCTGAAAGCAACAAAAAAGTCAGCATACACATAATGTATAGGCTAATATAATATTTCCTGTTATTTATATATACTGTCTGCTACTTACCCTCAAACTAGCTGCAGTAGGTAAAGGAAGAAGGGGAACTTTGGCCATTCTGATTATCTATTGCTGTTCTGGTTATCCTGACAGGCTCTGTACCAGTGGCAGCGGCCTGGCTAGAATTAGGGTCAGCTAATGAAAACAAAAGGCTACTGAAGGCTTTTATCCCTAGAAGCATGTGAATGTTTATACACACACACCCCACACACCTTGCAGCACTGCACCACAAAGAAAACCAGGTGGACTTTAACACTTACTCAAGAACAATTTCTGCTCTCACAGCCAGCACACACTCCTACAACCAATAAGAGTGAAATTTGGATCACCGAGTATTGAAAGGGATCCGTGTATGCCTGGAGGAATGAATCACTGAGGAATGGTAGACTGCTTGTGACATAAGCCAATAACTGGTCCTCTCAAGAGAAAATGTTGTGGAGAACAAATGTCATTTCTCTGCAGGGAGTAAATGAGCAAAACTCTGCTCACTGGGACTCTCCTTCCTTGCACACTGAAGAATTGAGTTCACTGGCAGCACTGACTTGCTCTGCGTTACTCACGCTTCAGTGGGAGCAGGAGAGCCTTGATGCTTCTGCCTTGAGGACACAACAACCTTGAAGTCATTCCAAATGGAGTTAAGCCTCGAGAAACCTCATAAAACCTCCTAACAATCAAACATGACAACAAAGTGCATCTCTCCTGGAGAAAGGATAAACAAAGTGCTCAGCAGTGAGGGGATGAGCTTGCACACAAATCCACCTCTTTTTCCACAGTCACAATGTGCTGCACAGCAGATCCATGGGAATCCTTTGTAAGTGAAGTTATGGTAGTTCTTGGCTCCTTCCATCCTCAACAAAGATTAACCAATACAAAATACCATCCTCTTTCTATTGGCTGTAGGCAAAAATCTAAAATTAAAGCCAATTTCTGTGACTGTTTGCTGAAATAATCAGTTTTATTCTTGTTTACAATTACTCCAGAACATAAAAGAAACTGCTGGATACACTATCAGTTACACATTGCTTGCCAGTCTCAGCTATTTATGATGCTAAATTACACAGCCCAAGTACAAAACCAAAAGTTGCCAAAAATCAGGGAATTTTTAAATTGGGAACACAGAAGAGGTAGGAGGGATAAACTAATGCCATTAGAAGCAATGGTTAGCCTCCTTCACAAGGATAATTCCATGTGATATTCAACAGGTAAATAATAATAAATTTCACCAATTTGAATATAATTTATCAGACCCTATCCTGTGACAGCTACTGTCAAGCAAACAATTTTTTTTTTTGGTCCTATTGTAATGATTTTTGCTTGTAGGATGAGTCCTAATTTCTAAGAGTACCATAAATTGCACAGAACCATTTTGCATGTTTTCATTTGGATTGCAAATGAAGCAAGGTGCTTTTATACCGTGTCCTACTTCTTCCTAACGTATAAACTCCCTCTATAACTACTTATCATAAGATTTTAATTTAAAAGCTAATCTTCTAAAATTAATATTAATTAATATAGTGTTCTTTGTATTTCCCTACCACCTTCCATCCTCTCAGTTCCAGGTTTTCAGCTGGAATGGCCTCCAGCTCCACTGCAGGCTTCCTCACAGAGAAACAAATTTGTGCCAGCTTGCTGAATAACCCCAGTGCTGTTCAGTCACTCAGAACTCCTCCATCTGTGTGTCCATCCATCCAGAGAACCAGATGCTCTCAGAATGCCTCACCCACCTTGCCTGACGTATCCATATCCAAAATCTGCTCCTGCCAAAACTGCGCTGCAAGCAAAGGCAGCCACTGACCTGCCTGGAGTCCTCGGGTGTTTATTTACCTGCTCAGGGGCAGCGTTGGCCTCACAAATCAACTTTGCTGCTGCCAGAGACAAAGGGAGACCTGCAAAGGGGGTTTATAATGAGAAAATGAAATCACTCCTTCTAACGTTTTATTAGCATCCTAACAAAAACTAATAGAAAGCAAACACTTCACCCAGGAAGAAGAGTAGTTCAGAGATCAGGCAGATTCCATCAGACTGACAAGTTCAGGTTTCTATTCACATCTCCAGATCTACCATTTCCATCGGTTTTCCACTGATAGGCATTTAGGCAACTCAATTATTTTATTATTGAAATTAGATAATGAGATAATTATATAAACTTCCTTTCTAAGCTCGTACGTGCTCCACTGACACAGGTTGCAGAAATATTCCTGCCAAGAATTTGATTATTAAATGTGAACTTGCTTCAGCAGAGGTGAAGAAATGCCCTTGATTCTTTGTTACACATCTGTACAGTTCTTTTTTAGTTCAACAAAAAGTTTAATACATAGGATCTGAATCAGCAGCTGACCATTTTCCAAAATATTTGGCTGGTAAATATTTCCTTAGAAGAAATATTCTCTTTTAACAAGGGATTTTGTTGAAAAGGCTTTACTTTTATTTTCATTGGCATGCTTTACTATGCACAGCAAATCAGTTTTTAATGAAAGATAGTAATAATAACCTTACAAGTCACATAAGCCAATGGACTATGTTTAATGAGTAACACTTGGACAAAGGCACCAATGCATTTTAGTAGTTAAACTTCCAGTAAGATAAACATTCCATCACTTAAATGTCAAAGCTGCTGCCTTGAGCAGCTATTCACTGCTGGGACATCTGTGGGAGCTGAAGTTGCTGCCTCCCAACTGTTTGTTACCATTACTCTTTTGCCAAAAATTGCCAGTCCCACAGAATGTGAAGCTGCTCAGGCAGCAGAATGCCCGATAGCAGGATTCCCTCATCTGTCTCAGCAGAGCATCAGCCAAGTTAACTCCTATCCAACTGGTCATGCATTGTAGTGAATCAAAAGGAATGGAAGGGTTTCTTCTAAAGATTAAATGTTCAGCATCACGTACATTTTGTAACATGGTAAAAATAAATTTAATGATCAAAAGAACTGCTCCAATACCGAGCCCTTTCCATGGGCTGCAGCTGTTCATAAACTGCTCCAGCATTCCCTCTCCATGGGATGCAGTCCTTGAGGAACAGGCTGCTCCAGTGTGGGTACCCTGCAGGGCCACAGACTGCCAGCAAACCTGCTCCAGTGGGGGCTACCCATGGGGACACAGCTTTTTTCAGGAATGCCCCTGCTCAGGGTGGGCTCCTCCAGGGGCTGCAGGTGGATCCCAGCTGCCTCTGCACGGCCTGCACCCCGGGGCTGCAGGGGAACCTCTGCTCCAGAGCCTGGAGCAGCTCCTGCCCCTCCTTCTGCGCCACCCCGGGGTCTGCAGGGCTGTTTGTCCCCTATCCTCGCCCCTCTCTTCCCTGGCTGCAGCTGCTCCTGTGCAGAGACTTCGTCACTGCTTACCCACATCAGCCCAGAGGTGCTGCCACTGTCACTGATGGCTTCAGCCTCATCCAGCAGCAGCTCCTCGCTCGAGCCTTGGCTCTGCCGGGCGTGGGGGAAGCTTCCAGCAGCTTCTCTCAGAAGCCACCCCTGTATCCCCCTCGGCACCAAACCCTGGCCATGCAAACGCGGTAGAGGTGACTAAACAGCCACATCAGCAACATTCCGAGAGCCAAGCGGAGCTGCCAGGAGCAGGGAGGAGTCAGAGCCGTGCCACGCTCCGTCCCCACCATCTGGAAGCCTTTGGCCAGAAGCACAGGATTTGTCCCAAGCAACTGTAACCTGCATAAGGTTTAGATGTCTTTGCATCCTGCAAATGCATTCTCTTTCTGACATAGCAATAATCCCCAATTATAGTCTCAACTGCAGGAATATGCTGTTAAAAATCATGAGAAGGGAAAAACTCCTATTGAGAGAATATCCTTGATAAAGCAGCAGTGTCCTGTGTGTCAATTAGGCCTAGGGAGATACAAGGTTTTTAATGTAAAGCAGAACTGTTGGTTTTAGTCTTACAGGTGGATTCATTTATAAATGCTGACCCTGACATATAATTTTCAATAAAAGCTCTGCTTTTCTATCTAATTTCCATCTTTCAGCTGAGACATTAGCATTTCTTATTCAATGTTCTTCTCTCTCAAGCATTACCTCAGATTAATTGGCACTGTATAAAATAAGTTCCTGGGTGCACAATGGTAACCATGGTAGCCTTCATCCTATCTTCACAATGCATATGCAATTCAGTTCTCCGGAAAACATAATTAGTACGTAGCATAATATATTCTCTCTAAACACATCACCGTGGTATGAAATACACTAAATCAAAGCAAATGATGCCAACAACCTCCACCCTACTGGGCTCCCATTGCTGAGCAGTTACATTACAAATGAATATACTCTTAAATAGTTTTGTGCAGCATCTCCAACCCACAAAATGTGCTTCTCTCCCCGTGTGCCTTTGCTTTATGGCCAAAGGGTGGCAATGTTCTACTGACTATCAGCGGCCAGGCAGTGGAATTGTATTCCTGCAGGAATAGGAACATCTCTTTCCAGCCAAGCCAGAAAGCTCTGCATCATTAGCTGGAGCGCTTACTGGGTCCCAGTACATCAGTGATGACCCCTTCAGCTACAGGAACACAAATATTAAAATACGGTTTGGGCTGTAATCCAACAAGCTGTGTGAAAGCACATTCACACAGATCTCCTTATGGGGGAAATTAAAAAGCATATGCAGCTTAAAAACCAAGCGTGTTCTCTGTTCCTTATCACGTATAATCAGGCCCTGCTGAGGGCACTCCTGACGTCTTTGTACAGGACAATCAGTGCTGTGCAGGCAGGGAAAAGTTTCCCAAGCCTGACTGCCCAGAAAGTGCCACCCAGCCCCTTGAGATTTCTACAGAAGCCGATTTAACTCATTTGAGAAGACCTCTGTAATTCCTTTGGGGATGTGCCAGTTGTGAGGATTGAAGTCATCTGAAACAACATCTGCTGGGAGGCCTTAACACCGCACCCACACAGCCTGGCAGCCACACAGCACCACGGGACACAGCGTGCAGCCGTCACTGCCCTAATTAGTGCTCACCAGCAACTGCATTACTTATTTACTGGCACAAACTGGGAGTAATCACATGGAGGAATAAACTGCTGCCCTTGTGCTGGACCCACTCCTGTGATTACCATAGTGTGTCCCACACCCAGACATTCAGTCATTTCCATAAGACACTAAAAGAGAAATTATGTTTTTCCTGGTGTTTCACAGGGGAAAATTTACAGTAAGAGACCTAGAGAAAAAAATCCATTTTCCAATGCCACCAGCTATTACCTGTTGCATTACTATTAGCTAGAAAAAGCAAAACGAGAACCATTTCTCCACAAAATAGGAGTAACAAGAGTAAGGAGCTGTCCAAACATGTCCAGAATAGCTAGTACTTAGCAAAAATGAAAGTAATTTAATTCTTCATCTGAATACATATTGGGTTTGTTCACTGAAGTGTTAGAAATGCTGCTTTCATTAAGTCTGGGGTATCAGTGTGTCAGATGAAATGCAGACATTCATTACATCTGTGGTAAAAATTTCAGACAACTGGTTTTGGACCCCAAATCAACTTAGCAAGCATGATACAAAGTAGCTGCCTGGCAGTTAACTCATCTTAGCCCAGAATTCTTAGCAATTCTCATATTTACAATATATATCTTCACTTTATCCCCTGTACGTGTGCATGAGAGGAAATACTTTCCAATTCATAATAAGAAAACTCTGAAACTGCTCTAATATTTTTAAATTCCTTTGATGATACTCTTTGACCTTTCTTCTATACCAAAAATATGCTATGGACACTTTTCTCCTGGCAAATCCTTGTGCCCTGGCAGTGCTGTTATCAGGACAGAATGAGCTGGCATTTCCACTCACACACTGCCACCCTTCCAGGTGACAGCCTCATGTCCCAGTCTGATGGAATAACGCATCAGATCTCCATTTCAGGTACTTATGGCAAAAGGTAGCATTGGGAGCATAAAATTCCAGCCACCCACATGCTAATGATGCATGTGCATCTGATTCCACACATTTTGACTTTTAGATATGTCAGGGAATGGAAATAAACAACATTTCTGTCAAGTAACAGTGCTATAAAACAACTTTTCAGGTAACAATGTCATTGATTTCAATTATCTAGAACCACAGAAATGCCCTCTGTTAACACTGTAACACTTAAGTAGACATATCACACTTTTCTTTTATGGCCATTATAAAATTTATTTGGCAAAAAAATGGGAACAACTGGTAAAATGGCAGCATTTTATGTGCAAAAGCATGCTAGTGCAGGAAAAGCTATTTATCTTCATGCAGGTGATGACATTTATTTCGTGCAATTACATTAGCTTATCTATCATCAAACAAGTGTTACATGACACCAACTTTACATTTCTCTGAAGATACAGTATTTCATTACATGTTTTGTCATCTAGTCTTGTCACGTCAGCAATGCTAAGAAATGCTTTAGTGCTTCTAATAATTGCTGGACTCACCACACATAGGTCCATCTACTTGTGACCAGCTATCCCAGGACACAGGAGAACTGTTAATTAGGGAGCAGAACTGTTAATTAGGGGGCACGAAAAGAAACAAAACAAAATGAACCAAGTTTCAGGTAGCAGAGTTTGGGAGCAGAAGTATCACAAATACTGTTTGCCATACGTCTCAAATTCTGCTTCTGTTACATAAACTTGGCTTTGCTTTACGTAAAACGCCCAGGCAAGACTATCTGTGTCTGCAGAACATGTTGAACCCACCCTGCTAAAACATGGATTAGTGAGCCCTCAGAATAAGAGTTTTTATAACCCACCCCATGAAAGGTAAATATAGCATGGGGGTGGGGGATAAAATGAGTTACTGGATCTTGAGAATGATAATTAGGTACACTCAGCTGTCCCATGCCAAATGTCTGGAGGAAATCTTCTAGGCATGTAAGCAACAGAAATGCAAGTTAAATGTCCTATTATTATCCTAAGTAATATAATTTAAGCATTAACACTGTAAAATGTTGAAATATTTTAAATGCCTTTAAACTGCTGAAAACAAATTTTCTTGGTCATTAACTGCTGAACATTAGAATTTTTTTTATTCACCAAGATTATTTAATGGTTCTTAAATTATTTGAATATCATTTAATTATTTGAAATTCAAAATCATCACCAGTTTCCAGAGAAACCTTCTTCAACTGCCAACATACTAAATATTTACCAACCATGAATGTCTATATATAGTGAATAAAATGTATAAATGCATGCACTAGGAAGCAGTGCTTCTTTCAAAGTCCCTGCGTTTTGGTACCAAAAAGATGTGGCATGATTCACTAGAGAAGAATCTCAGAAGCAAAGCTGAAAGTAAAGAGCCTAAAAAAAGCTCCTTCCACTGAAGTGTGCAGTGGAAAGACAAAACCATCAGCATTTTTTGAACAAAGGAGAAGCTGTTGAAGTTACCACGAGCAGAATTTCACACCACAGATCCTACACAGAAGCTGCTCTTTTCCTTCAAGCTGCAGTACCAAGTTCCTGGATCAATATTGCAGATCCACAACTTTCAGATGCAATTCCAAGGTATAATATAATGCAAGATGCCTGCAGACACTAACTCAGAACCAGGCAATGCAGTTAAAATATCTTAGTGATTTGCAAACCAGCAAGGTTTTATGAACCACTTCAGATCACCTCCAATATTTTTAAAGCACTATGAGTATATTTATACAACAGAAGGAAAATGAAATCAGCATGACACCAGCATTAGTCTTTTTGATGTCTGCAGCACACTTATGTCAAGATTTCTGCCATAATACACCTTAAAACTTTCTGACAACTTGCAGACTTCCTGAACATTTTGGAAGTGTTCAGAAGCACTTATGATGTTGGCAGTTATTTTTCTCATTTTGGGAGGAGGGATCACATTATTCTTAGCATTAGATATACATTTTGCAGTATTTTCCGTGGTCTGCAAGTACAGATAGAGGCCTGTGCTTGCTGCCATCCAAACATTGCTGAGTCGATCCCTTGTCACAAGATCTGAAACTAAATACAGTCCATGTATCGCCGATACACACTGCAGCCCCAACACTTGTGTTTAAAATACTTACCAAACCTTACAGTGATTTATATTCAGATTTCTGGCTACACTCATGAGCATGAAAACCACATGAGAGCTTCCCAGTCAGCCTTCAGTCCAAGACTCCTTTCCTATACTCATGAGTGTAAAATATTCATCTCTCCATTTTTTAAGCCAGATGCCATTAAAGACACCTAAGGATAAATGGAATCATATATATATATATATGTATACACACACACACATATATATATATATAAAAACCAGAGCTGCATGCAAATGCCCACTCAGGGACACAAGTGGTGGCCTCTGCTACATAAAAAAATAAGGCCTCCATTAGGAAGAGGCTGGTGACAGTAACTGCCCAAGTGACAACAAAAGGCATGATAAGAGAGTTTGACACCAAGGTGGGCATTACAGACTCCGCCACCCATCGCTGTTGATTTTTTTAATAGATCATGTTTTTCAATTTGTAGAATGTAAAACTGAGAATCCTCTAATTACCATCAACAATATTCTGTTAGTAGGTGCTGAAACAGAATATTGTTATACACCATTAAAGTCCCTTTCAGCAGACCAGTTAGATCACTTTTAAAAGAGGCATATTCAAGGTGCAAAATGCAGCAATGATTAACTGTGAATAGTCGCTCAAGAACCGAATCTTTTCTTTAAACAACCTTGGTTTACAAATCCTGTCATTTTTCACTACAGATATGAGTTGTCATTCAGGGGGAGCTGTCATTGTAGTGACACAGTGCAACATGAGCTCCAGGGTAATTGTGCTGATTAGGAAACAAAATATTCATGTCCCATTTGAATGAATGGAAAAACTGTAAGACAAATTTGTGCTTGCTTAACTTAATAACGTACCTTGTCTTCGGATGTGTTCCTGTGGGAAGTGGGAACCCAAAAGCGTGCATCACATGAACTGACTTTAATGCCTTCTCACACGGAACTCGCTGTTCTTTCCAGAGTAGTCACTTAAAAGGTTTACTGCAAGTTCATACATCCAGTTTCTGGAAACGAGAGAGGGCAGTGGATCAAGAGCAACAGTGCAGTAGGTAAGTATTGAAACATACAGATGTCAATTAAAAAGTAGTAAAAATTACAAATAGACCAACAGAGGCATATAAGTAACTTGGGAGCCCTTTGGCCTCCAGTGTTCTAGAGGTTCCAAAAGATTGGGCAAAACCAGCATTTTTATCAAGAGCAAATACTATGCAAATCTGCCCTAAGTACCAGTTTATTTGCCATAAATGCAGTGTACTGGATCATGAGTAAAAACAAGCTTAACAAAAATTGGACACCTGACTTTTCCTGCTAATAACAATCTCTGTGTAAGAGTCCCTTTTCTGGAGAACTCCTGAGAAACAGAAAGAAGGAGGAAAGCAGCTTACCCCGCTAAGCTAAAAGCTACCAGCAAAGGATAATTCTCTCTCTCCTTTTCTCATTCACAATGGTGCTCTTGGAAACAGATTTATTTTGTACTTACAGTGTCTAATAACAGCTGTTATGCATTTATTGTCCCACTATCCTGATACAGTAATGTCATCCTACTTAACTCTGCGACTCTTTCTGACATAAAAACGCACCCATGACATTCTCTAATACTGTAACAAACTGGCACTGACCTGGGGCTCCACAGCTCTTACCAGTGCTCACTGCACTCGACTGAACTCCCCCAGTGCTGATGGATACAAGCCATCACAGTGTAACTGCTAACAATCATAGAAACCCCATCAAACAGGAAATGCCCGATTTTAATGCCAAGATTGACAGACACTTTGCTTTCAGAGTATTTAAAGTAGCCTTCAAGCAGCATTGCCCTGTTGTTTTATTCCTCACATTAGTGATGTTTTTCAGACACTCCCAGTGCCCATTTCAGTACAGTAGGACATTGTCTTTAAACCCAACATTACTGTAAGTCCCATTCCCACAGAACTGCCCTCACCTTCTGCTCATATCACCACTGATCTTCTGTGGCTTTGTTAGAGTTTCTGCTGCTCCCATCACCTGGCTCCTCATACACACCCCAAACGGTGGGCAGAGACAGGATTTTCTCAAGACAATTCCTCAGTATTATCAAGCTCCACTAATTTCACCTGTTTTCCGAATGGATTTGACAGGGGAGGGGGTGTGGAAATGGGGAGAGATACTAAAAGAATAATGGGCTTGTCCACTATTCCTATTTCCTTCTAAGATCAAAGACTCATTTTATAAAACTTTTTCAGTGACTGGTCCTTTTCAAAGACAGATGCTACACACAGCTAGAAATGTTCATTTCTTTGTAGCAAAAGATTGTTAAGCATTAAAATTTAGACATTTCTAGCAGTTGTTTCTTCTTCTCCCTAAACACCCCTCAAGCCAGAGTTTAAAAAGTCAAACTCTTACTGTATACACAACTTACCATATAAAGTTCTCTAAGGTTGTCATGGATTTCCCTTTTTATGTCCAAATCATCACGTTTGTAACCTGGTACAGTCAACTGGTTTAGAGTTCAATTCAAAAGAGAAAAAAAAGGGGGAGGAACATGGGGCAATGGTGCTAAAAAAGGATATTTAGAAAACAGAGTAAATATTAATCACAAATAGTTTAGTTGATCTTTTCTTATGGGTGAGCAATAAACTGAAAAAAAAGCTGAAAAAGCTTCCTTTCGCTATATTTTTCTATGATCTGCAGTTGTTATGTCCCAAAAAGTGGTACTTGAAAGAAATTTTACTTTTATTAAAAATTAAAAGCTTATGTCTCTCTTATTTAAGCAAACACCCCCAGGGTTCAGCAGGCACAAAAGCATTTGTTTATTCAGCCTTGTTACCTATTCTGCAAGTTTTTATAACCTTCTAAAACATGAAGTAGCACACTGTGTAATAGCTTTTCCAGTTTTCTCTGAAAATCCTTCCCAAACAGTAGCTTAATCTCTTTAAACACTTGTCCAACGTTCTCTGCGTGCATTGACACCACAGAATGTCTTCCAATAATAAAGAAAAATAACAGCATGGTATTTATTTTATTTTTCGTTTCCCCTGAGCTGTAAGTCGTGTTTGCAAGATAATAATTACTTCATGAGTGATTAACCCATCATGTGCTTAAGATGGGTAGAAGTTGTTTATTCTGCATTTTTATTGCCAAAACAGAAAGGATGGGTTTCTTTTTGCAATTTCATGCTGATTACTTTTGGTTTTAATATGAAAATCTTAATCAGTGGGACTACCCTGAAAATTCCTAAAGACATCAGCCACAGAGGAATATGTCAGCCTTTTCTTTCAACAACAAAATGAAATAAAGCAAGGAAGCAAGCAGGAACGAGCATGTCATAAATATTTTTCAGAGGAGACACTCTTCACACATTATTTCTCTCCTCACACAAATTGACTGATAGGCATGAAGTGGGCGAGCAGTAGGATGCCTCCTCTGATTCCTCTTCGATTTTCTGGGATTATTTTGCTCTTACAGGAACAGCTGAAATGAACATACGGGATTTTCTGTTTGCTTCACAAATGAAAGCTTGTCTTTCCCTGAACTTTCTCCATGACAGAGTGTGCAATCAGGCTCTAGCTGTGGGCAGAGCTTTGTGTCCAGGAACAGTGCTGGCAGTCAGGCACAGCAGCACAACCCAGTGCTCTGTCTCAGCTGAATCATCACATGAGTTTGTGATAGAGATAATCCAGCCATAAAAGGCCGTATTTGAAAATGAACCATTTGGAGCAGTTCCTTATCTACCTGTAAAACAGCAGAGAGAAGCCCAAGAGACCACTTAAAATAAGAGGGGCATCCAAATTGGGAACATTTCAACATCAGGAAGATCCGCAATTCATTTTTCAAACAATCATACCAACCTAAAGCCACAGTTTTTGAAAAAGAACTGTTTCAGGGTCACATAAGACTTTGGAACTTGTTTTTCTTTACAGTTATCATAGTCACAGCTCCAAGTGGAAGGAAAGAGCACAAGCTAATTGAGCTCAGAAGGAAATATATTCAGCTCAATCCCTGCTGAAGCACTACTGCCTTCTTCATGCTGACTTCTATTTAAACATGGAGAAATCACTCAAAAAAAAAAAGAAAGGTGCATTTGAAACCACTTGGGATCAGTGGGATCAGAAAACAGCCACTACTTCTTAAGAAGAATTGGTCAGAGGAGAACTGAATCAGGGCTAAAGCAGCAGGGGTAAGACCTAGGTGAAAAATACGAATACTGATCAAATTTGTAGCATTGCTTAAATCACTGCTTCAGACATTTTAGGCAAGCAAGAGATTTGGGAGGTAGATTGTCAACCAATATTACCTCAAACAGCTCCAGTGCAGCTGACTTACCCAGGTTTACAGAAGCTTTTGATCTCAGAGAATGAAGGATTTTCAGAAATCCTTTAAGTTTCAAAAGCGTGAGGAAAGTGATACAGTTCAGGATGACAGGGAACACTGAGATGGAACAGAAACCATTCTCGGTGCAGGGAGAAGTATAAACACACACAAACCAACAGAACATCACAAAAATTCCAACAACTGCAAAAACAAGCTATTAACCATCAAATTCAAACCAGAGAATTTCATTCAGCCTCCCAGTTCTCTGGTACCAATTACTGTCCGTGCACTTTCCAGGCTGCACCTTCACGTGAAGGCTTTTTAAACCTGCAAAACTGAAATCCACGAAGAGTTTCCATTTACTGCTGCTCAATACCTCTTCAAATCTTTCTGTCAGGCAGTATTTAGAAAAAGAAATCATCATTATTTCATAAGGAAATCAAACTAACGTGCAATCCTTGTTCTCACATAGCCTTTCTTCTCTCCACTCTCTCAGAAAACTTTTAAATCTGAAAAGCCAGTCAGACTCATGTTGTAAGCATTAGTTCCAAAAAGAGAGCAGCATAAACTCAGAAATTAAAAAAACCTCATTTCCACTGTCCTTGAGAAGAACAGAGAACTACAGAACTATTTTTGCCGATGAAGTCTAAAAAAAAAAGGAAAAAGTTAAAAAAAGAGGATCAAATAATTTTAAATCAAATCAATATTTTTATATAGAAAAATACACTGAAATAATCCCAAACCGGAAGAAAGATGTTCATCTCTTCTTCAGTCCTGCAGTTTTAAAATCCATGTCTTATTCTGACAATTCACATTGACTTTTGGCACAAAGGACACAAATCAACTGATGAAAAATCTTGATGAAAAGAAATTAAAATTTCAAATAAAAACTAACAAACGTATCATGTCAAAGCTTTTTTCAAAGATTATGAAATGGCAGGCTATTTACTGAAGTTGACTTTTTTTTTTCCTTTCCTGAATTCTTCATTCCAAATCTTCCATTTTGGTTACTTTGATGTATTTTATATCCAGAATGAGCAGTTTGAATACAAGAAGAGAACATAAAAGGTGAAGGATGTTCCTAATATATCAATTAATAAACTTCTGACGTGAAAGTTTTTTGTAAAGTTGCAAATCCCAGGGAAAGCCTGGATAAACTCTCCTCCCTAGACAAGTTTACTACCATAAACTATTAGTGCATTCATCTGCTATTTTGTCACACATCTTTTTTTCCTCACATTTTTTTTACAAAATTAGAGTAAGACATAAATATTCCATTGGAGGGTCTGAGCCTTTAAATAATGTTCTGTGTTGCAACTACATTTGAAGATTGGTTTTATGCACTGTAAATATAGTTTCTGGTAGTACTTAAAACATTAATCCTAACCAACAAGACTTAAGGGCACCTGCCAGTTCAGATTTCTGAGCAGCATTTTAGCTGACAGCAATTGTACACTACTTAAAAGTCAGTTTAATGCATATTTAGAGAAGAATAATTTGTAAGAAAGTCACTGAACTCCCACTCTATTGGAGACCCAGCCAAGGCATTAATTAGAGGTATTAGGGCTATCAATTTAAGAAGAACCTAGTCCAGCTTCTACTGAGAGTTTCGTGAATATCAGGTTTTCTCTGCCCAGCAACCCACAGTAATTACGGCCTCCTCACTCCTCCAGAGACGAGGTTTCAGAGTTCATACAGCACAAAACCAGCACCTCCTACACGATGGTGTAGGATAGGTGGAATAGGAAATAGGATTTCCTAGCATAGGGAAAGTAGAAAGCTGTTGGAAGTGTAATGCTGAGAAAGAAATGAGAAATAAATTTTGTGTTGGCTGATATTGGTGCAGACCTTTGCTCCACCTTTATGGTGGAAGGGAGGTTAAGAGAGGTCAATGTTACTGACACAGCCCTCCTCGTGTCCTCATTTCAAGGAATTGTCACCCCTGTAAGTCATGGCTGGACATTCCATAGACACTGGGATGTGGAGATTTGGCGTAACTGTGGGACAGATTTGATCAGGAAATAATTTTACTTGGAGAACTTGTTCTCCAGCCTCTAATATCCATATCTGCATGACAGATTAAGCAGCACATGGGAAGTTCAAGATAGCATTTTTCAAGATGGTTTTGCTCTGCTACTAATGATCCCTCCCCATCAGCTCTGCCAGTAGAAACAAATGAGGGTGTGCTAAAGCAGGACCAGATCTGGAATGACAGAGACAAATGAGACAGAAGCATCATGACTGTGGGGCTATCACAGCACAGAATCCAACTGACGTTCTGACTGTAACAGACACAAAGCACATTTTTTAGTTAAAAGTCTGGAATTAGACAGAGAAGGTAACAGTTACATACAATATGCAGCTAAAGGTTTACTGAAGAATGTTAATTGAAACATTTTACCCCATTTATGACTCATGTACTATCCATAATTCATAGGTCTTTGAGAACTCAGACTAATTTTACCATAATGATCTTCTTAAAGATGGCTGATAATTGGGAAATATAATGCTTACCAGAACTTCAGGGGCTGAAGATACATGATGAAAAACAAAATACCACGTAACTCAGACTTTTAGATACTGAGCTAATTTCACAGAAAAGAAAGCTTGCATATTTAGCAGGAAGCCATCAAAATTCAAAATAGAAGCCAGCTTGAAATAAATGATGTCTTATTTTAGTAAGCAAATTTTGTTTAATTGCTCTTCAGAAAGGAATTCAGCTTGTAATGGAAGATAAAGTTTTCAGTGAGCAGTGCATAATAAAAAGCACAACACAAACCTAGTACAATAAAAACCATTCCCACCATGCATATGCTCAATCCAGAGCATTGTGATTCAAAGATATCAGTCATCCTTACTAAATCAGGGCAAAGTTTTGACATGAAATCTGAACGGAATGCTTCTCTGAAGGACATTCAAATCCTTCTATAATACTTAAACCCAATTCACCACGATGCTCTTCCCATTCTGTGCCTCTACACTGAAATCAAACAGCTATTTTAATTATTGCAACACAAACAAGTGTTTCAGAGAGCTGGGGCCCTTTGGAGTGGTATTGTGCCCGAGCTAACGAATTCAGCCTGTGGAACTCAATCCTCTCAGCTCTCTAGATTGCCACAAAGAGCAAAACCAGAGATTTTCATGCCTTCTTATGGGAAAACTCTGTCTGGCTGCCATCCTTCTCCAGCTCTCTCCCTGCTAAGAAACAATTGATCTGTCAGAGTTTCAAGATGAGGTGATTAAACAATCCCAGGACTGCAAGGATTACAGCCCAGTATCTCCAGTCCACTTCATTTCTATCCCCACTTTCACATGAGCTATTTAACATTTTCTCTGCTTTTGTTTGTTCTGAAGTTTGTCCTTCCTCATTAGAGACATTTGCATTCCTAGGGAAATGTGCACCTGATTTACATATTTGTTAAATCCAGAAATATAAACAGTTTTGAGCATTAGTACACTGACAGAATGTCATGATGTAAATAATGCAAGAGTCTCACAACGATTTCAACACATCTCTCTCAGGCTAATTTGTACAAGTGCTCTGCGTTGCGGCATTATTAAGAAAATTATTTTCATGCAAGCCAAAAAGAAGCAGTTACAAAAAAATAAAAAGTTTTAACTTAGAATTTTGTCCAACTTCTTACAGAGAAAATAATTAAATGAGTGAGGGGAAAACATATTAAAAGTCGAGTGAAAACTTTAAAGGAATAGAGTTCGAATTTCCATTCCTTGTGAATATTGCTCTGCTGCTGCCAGGTTTGCAGAGAAGCCTCTTGAGAGCAGAGCAATCAAACCCCAAGAAATGCCACTGAGTCACAGGACATTTGGAGAGCTGAGAGCTGGATCCATCTAAGACTTCAAAGCTCAAATGAGCTTCAACTACTGCATTATCTCTTCTATTGGCAGCCACAGAGAAACCAGGAAGCACCCTCAAACTGAGAGACAGTAGTGCTCAGTTTAAAGAGAGAATTGTCTGTGGCATCAACCAACCTAATGACTTTCCTTGTTTCATTCTGTTCCTGAAATGTTTTTGTTTTGTGGAAGTCAAATCTCACCTTGATTTCCATGGGCCCACAAATGACATGCAGCTTCAGAGATTGTTTTCTCAATGGAAAGAAAAATAGTTTTCCCTTCTTTTTGTGTCTTTCTTGGTGCTCTCCTTTGAATACAGGGAGAGCTCTACCAAAGCCCAGCATCACCAAGTATGTATTTGTAGGTAAATAAACTGCTAAGAAACACCCCTTCAGATCAGAGCAAGAAGGCACAGGAGTGACTTCAGTTTACCTTTAAGCACGTCTATTTTAGGAGGTGCATCATCAAATATTCTCACAGGATGAAGGGCAAAAAGTTCACTTACTTTTTCCCCAAAACTGAAGATTTCAGCCCTAGAATGTTCATGGGTGAGATGGGAACCAAGCACGTGGCTGTAACTCAGCAAAAACAACACTATTTGACCTTTAGAGGTTGAAATTGCATGAGTCACAGCACCAGAGTCCCTGTTGTGAAAACTTCCTCCCCACCTCAGTTATCCTTACCTCTTAAGAAGGGAGCATTAAATAAAGCTGACTCTGTATCCTCTTACAAAATAAAAAGCATACTTGCTTTTTCATAAAGCAATAATAATAACTTTATATAGTATCTATGAATATAAATAAGCACATAATCATTATTGCTAAATATAGAACTACAAAAAAAATTCTTTATTTTATATATTTATTTACCTTGCAAGAATAGGGGTAACTTAAAAATCAGATACTAGTATGAACATATTGAAAATATCTTTATGTCACAAACACAGTAATACAATTCTGGCTTTGAATATTAACATCTCAGATCCAGGATTTTAAATCATGTGTACAGTGTATACACAGTGAAAAACAGAATATTGTTGCTCAGAAGATTAATCAAAAATAGAAGCCAACTTGGAAAAACAACCAAAATAATAGATATGCCTTGGCAGATATTTTTCCTCCAAAACCTTTAAATCAAGCTAAAAATGAAAAATGAAGTCAAATACAAATAAATCAAGTTAAATCTGAAATATAACAGATGAAACAACTGAAAAATACCCAGATGTGGTATTTGTTCTACTGATAGACTAGAGACCAGTCTAAGCCTTTGCTTAGAAGACCTTTTCCCCTGTCCCCTCTGAACAGCACGTGAGGCTTTTTCCTTTTCCTTTTTAAACAAGCTCAAGGCCATCCTGGCAATCAGAGTATTCTGTAATTTGCCCAGATGGGAAGATTTCCATGCCAAAGGCAGGCAGATCAGCACCGTGCTCTGTGGAACACGGAACTGACGCTGGAGCTGGAGCACCCAAGGGTGGAGCACACAGTTTATCCCTGGATTTATCTTCCAGAATGTCTCCTCAGGCTGCTGGGGGAAAGGAGGGACTGTGGCACCAGCAAAGGAGCCTGCATGGGAACAGGAATTGAAAGGGGTAGGTTTAGGGCTGTAACAAATTTTCCTGGATTAAATGAGCTCCAGGCTGCTAAAGGAAACAGCAGAAGTGCAGGACAAACAAAGGAAAACCTTTGCCTTAGAAAAGTCTTGAGAAATGGCTCCATGGAATTCAGAGTACTGAGCACAGCCAGGTCCTCTCATTAGGAAATCACACGGTATCGAGCCAAACTATAGTTACAAGTAAAAGCGAGCTAAGATATCATTGTTATCCCAACATCCGTCTCCTCCCAGGTACTCCAGGGCAAGGCTATTAAATTTTCCAGATTTTCATTCCTTTATCTCCAAAACTACTGAGTGTGTCAAAGTTCCCATGCCAAGGATAATTAATTTCTTATGTCTGATCTAATTGTAACTATGGATGTTTGGAATGGGGTTAATTATACACGGAAACCACTCTCTTCTCCTTCCAAACTTGTGATTTTCCCAGACACAAAATCTAAATTTCAAATTATCAAACATAACCTGGATACTTACAAAGCTGAACGAAATTTGTGGTGGCCAGTCTCCATCATTTGGCTTATCTGGGAAAAAAAAAAACCAAACATAAATCCACAAAAAAGCACCACTTAAATATTGTTTGTGCTACTTGACACACACAGGAAGAACAGCCCACAGCTGAAAGTCAGGCCCTTTGGATGCAGTTTGCTTGGTAGAACTGGTTTGCCGTGATGTGAATGTAATGAATAATTTCCATGTGGAGAATTTGCCATCTCTAAGAGCACACTTGCCTCTGTGTTCCTATTTAATTTACAAAGTCTCAGCTCCTGTAAACACGTACATCCAATGTTTTCTCTCTGAGCCTTCCTCCCCTCTGCTTTAGCATTTCTTGCCTTGCAGAAGAATCTGCCCACTTTCAGTTTTGCTCAGTATTTTATAAAGGCAAGAGGCACTTATAAGGCAGATTTACAGAGCCTGCAGTCAGGTGAATTTCTGCTGGTGTGTCAGCTGAACGTATTTTTTTACCCTAATGTCTATAGACTTGATAGCTGCAGTCAGATAACAACAGAAAAGTAACAGCACTAGGAGGCATACGAGCAACCCTGGGAAGTTATGTCTATTTAATGGGCGCAGGTTGTCCACTGTGAAATTTTTAAAGCATAATACACACAACACTGAGTCACTGGTTGAGAAAGCAGCCGGTTCTGGTGCAGAGCAGCTTCAGAAAAGCTGTTATCCCCTCAGTAAAAGAGGTGAATCAGAAAACTGGAACATTGACTCAGCAAATTAATGCATGAGCACATGTCGCCACAGATGCTGGGACTCTGAAGGCTGATTTTCAGCTACGGCTATGAAATGCAGAATTTCAGAAGCACCACCTCGTAGGTTACAGAGAGCCAAAAGTAAATTACTGCTTCCTGAAAAGCAATAGTGGCTGCAGAGTTAGATTGTGCAATGTGAATTCTCATTAATAATCATCCTACAAGTAATTTGAATGTTAATGAGAAAGCAAAGAAATGAGTTCTCAGAGTAGGCACGCTGTTGTCCACTTGAAAACATCGATACTGCAGAAGCCAGTGAGAGCATTCTCTGCTAAGATTTCAAACACTATAAATATTAATACGCCTTATATTACCCACTAAATCACACATGATTAGGGAAGTCAGCATTCTGTGTTGCAAATATATGTATTACATACAGAGCTAAGATCGTTTCACAGAATTTTTTTCCTTTAAATGTACAGCTAGATGCTGCTAATATGCCTGCCACGGTAAAAAAAGTACATTCAATTTCATGTTTCACATGAAAATCTTAAATATTTTTATACATTATTGTACTGCATGCAGGAACTGGCATGTTTGACATAAGTATTTCTAAAAATGCAGCTTTATTTCCCCTAAAAATTGTGCCTAAATTCCTATTGTTTTGTTTTGAATTCTTTCCTTAGAGGAGAAAATTAATTTATTAGAAAAGAGACCAACACAAGCAACATGAACAGCATAGTTTACTGTGAAAACGGGCAGAAGCACTGCAACAGTTCTTTATCACTGCTCATTCTTCCAAAATGACAACTTTATGTAACACTAAGAAGAGCTGACTGCTTTCTATCCTGTTGTACTGACAGCTTTTGGCATTGGCAATTATGACTCAATTTCAAAAACCCGAGAGAGAGCATTTGTGCGTGAGCACCAGAGAGGGGCCAGCTCGTTTTTAATCAGCTATTAAGCATAACAAAATGGCATTTGAGTTCTGCCTGGTCATTCTTCACCTTCCAGATTATCTGGGGGGGAAAAAAAAAAAAAAAAGCTAGTAGGCAAATGAGAAAGGCTCAAAAATGCAAATAAAGCAGAGAAGAAGAGTGAAAAAGGCAGAGCAGAAGCGGTGGCTGCGATCAGCAGTGGAGAACGGCTAGTGCTGTAAATCCTGAAATGACAGGATGCTTATTCCAGATGAAGTAGCACTTACTTTCACTAAAACCAGCCATTTATTTCTCATGTATCTTTCCAAATAGGATAAACTGGAGGAGGGAAGTTGGTAAATTTTATCTGCATAATAATTCAGGCATCGTGTGACAGCGTATTTCTCACCAACTTCCCAAACTATTCTACACCCCACAGAAGCCTTTCATATTACTAAAACCAAAAATACCAAGGCTGATCAGCCCCAAATCAAATGATTTGTGAGCAAACAAAACAGATTTGTGGCAATTCTTTTTCCCTACATGAATAAATTTTCATTTTTCTCTCCTAAAGCACAATAAGCATCTTCCAGGAGCAACACCGGGTGTTACCTGATGAGTGAATTTTTCAGTCCTGGGGTATGCAGGTGGTCTAAGGGAGAGCACAGTGCTCATTGTCACCTGCTACTTGCATTTTCCTTATCAACCATCTGGACTCCTACTAGACAGCTATCGGGCTGCTGGTGTCATTTACACTCCCAAAAAATATATGAATGTCAGTATTTCAATTGCAACTGTTAAAAACTATTCTTTTGCAAACTACGTTCCATTAAATGAAACTGTCCTGTTAATTCTGTATTATCCTGGAGTCTGTGCATTTGTATTTCAGTGAAGGGTGTGTTGATAACGCCATTGTATGTCTGTGATCACTTAAATTAGAGTTTTTCCAGAGGATAATGGGGTGTAGTGTGTGCCCACAAACGGTTATACATATATATATTTATATATATCTATATATTTATCTGTGGCAGTGAGAGTAAGAAAGGTGCAGTTCATCCACAGGGGAAAGTATTGCATCTTTTTACAAGCCTCTGACTAATAATTCTCTTTACAGTGCTGATCAACTTGAGCAGTTGGGACTTCACACAGTGACATCCCCACTGAGTAAAGATTAACAGAACTTTTGAGGAGCAGCTTCTGGCATAGTTCCACAATGGCCAGGAAGTAATGGCACAATACTTCCTTCAGTTTAAACTGTTTATCTTGGTTACACAAAATAATTTCACGAGGTATGTTGGGCTGTCTTTTCTGATTTAGGGATGCAGCCTTCAGAAGAAGAAAGCTCAAAGAGAAGTGAGTTTGGACTCAGACAGCCATTCTTGCAACAAATGTTCGTGTTATTGTCCTCAAAGGGGTTTCATAAGCTCTTGCCCTACATCCTTCCTTTGAAAACTCCTTGTCTTGCTTGGAGTGTGTTAGCACAGCAGTGTGCTGGGAATGGGATTCTGTCATGTTTCACCCTCTCCACCAAAGAGGGGCGAAAAACAAAAACCCCCACACTAAACTGACAGAAAATGGAACCACACTGGGCTCTGAAAAATCACACCAAGGAGGTGATAAGCAAGGTTTCATTGTCTCCTTTTCCTCCCCAAACCCATTCATTGGTTAGAGACTCATTAACAGATGACATCTGAGCCAAAATTCTGCCCTCAGCCATTATCTCAAAGTGAAAATATGTCAAGAAGATTCATCTGGACAGCTTCTCTGCAGGAACACGCAGGGCAGGATAAAGCATGCCCCACAGGAGACATCCTACAGAGCTCCTACAAGTTTTCAGCAGTGTTTCATTCTGGATATGGAATTCCTTCAAGGGAATGCAGCTCCCACCCCCCTGAAGGTACAGCTTTGCAAGCCCATAACTACAAGGCTGGGAACATAATGAGCTCCCTGCAGACTTCTTCCGAACACATGCAGAGGGATGTGCAAAATATAAAGTAATATTGCTAATTAGGCAGGAAAAAAGCCCTGTAATTCTTGTCCCTCAAGCAGCTGGGCACTCCCCTTCCACTGAGGGCATCGGGGTGACCTTGTCCCTATAAAGCTTGGCCCTACTGTGGAAAAACTGCAAAATGCTTACACGGCTTCCTGAAACTCAACTTTTAATGCTGCTGGGAGACCAGTGGCTTTTTTCAGGAACACTCTCTGCTATCTATACTTATAGATGGGAGCTTTCCAACAAGTGGCCAGCTCCTTTATTGACAATTATATTGATGGTTTAATAGCAGAAAGATAAAACAAAGATAAACTACAGTCACACATGTAGCTGTTTCCTGTGGCCCATTGATTAGGGACTGGTGAAGTCATCAATGGCAGTCAATTTACAAAATCAAGTTACTACTACAATCCCCCATGATCATCTCTTTCCTGCAACTCTTTGCATTTTATAATTGAACATACCTTGTGCTGTTAAGGTTACCTTTAATAAAGGAGGTTTAGTTCAAGCCATCTTAAGTCTCATGCTGAAATATAAGTCCAGAAAGAATTATTAAGACACAGAGTGACCATCAGCAATTGAATAACATCTGCGATGAGAGACTGAGCAGGAAAGAATAACCCATCATAAATACAATTTAATTGTGGTAAAACATTGAGAGCTTCCTGGAAGTTTTCAGGGAAAACAGTTTCTCTGGAAATATCGATGTAATAAAGCCCAAATTTCCCACAGAAACAGAAATCTCATAAAATGGATCATGCATTAAAATCTTTTCACAATAGCCCAACTAGATGTTTCTAGAAGACTGGAATTTCCTTGCCTTTGTGTGGCAACAGATTTCTCCTGCATTAAATGGCAGAGTTGCCAGCACCCAGCTACTCTGGACCAGGAAGCAGTACATCTGTCCTGGCTCAGCTATCCTTACTCATTATCACAGTCTGGAAGCTGGGCATCATTTAAAATCTTGGATTTAGTATGACTTGGAATAGGACATCTTTTAAACGCCAGCTTCTGCAGGCTTGCAATTATTTTGGAAATCAACTGCAACGTGACTGCCATCGTGGTACATTTCTCTGAGTATAGACATAAATATGTTTTTGCCAATAAATACTTAAACAGAAAATAAAACATTTATAACTGAAGGGCAACAAAGTTATGTAGCTGACTAATAAGATTTAACGTTAAACTTGATCAGAAATTTGAAAGCCTGTTACTTATTTCTTTGTGATTCCTTGAGCAGTACACTCAGCAGTAGACTAACTCAGCAGCAGACTGCAAGAGGCTCATTTAAAGGAAGAAACATAGAGCCAAATCTAACAGAAAAGGAAAAAAAAAAAAAAAAAAAAGGGAGAGAAAAATTCCTTCCCAATGCAAATTCTGGTATCAAAAGCCAGGCAAAGTCTCTCAGCTCCTGAAGCAAAAATAACCAAATGAGAACCACAAGACAAATGGCCCTGCTGCAGACGTTCTGAGCTGGAATACATCTCACAGGTAATTCGCTCTGAGAAATTTCTCTGCATGTAACATCTTCTTTCACACATAATTAAGAGCTGTCAGGATTCAGGTAAAGAGTTGCTGGAAGTGGGATAGTAATTGCCATCTTCCACCAGGAATAGATGTAATAAATAGTAAAGATCTTTCACAAAACAGAACCTGCCTTGAGAACAGAACTGCTGTCTCTGTCACCTTCCAAAAGCACATGGAAATCTGCTATGGCAATTTAACTCAGAAACAAGGAAAAACTTTGCTAGATAGTGCTTTGCATATAAATGTGTATTAGAGCAAAAAGCGAGAGACTACAAAAGAGATTCAGACTAACTGAGCATTTTGTAGGGGTCAGTGAAGGTGCTGGTAAAAAGGCTGGCATGTCCCAGCAAAAGTCTTTCTCCACCTCTCATTTGCACCTCATTTTTCACCAACATTTTTAAGGGACAAAACTGGTGAATTCTTTGTAAATAAGCAAGATTGCTTTTTTTAAAGTAAAAAAATCCACACGTAGCATTTTTGCTCACTCGCTTTGTTTTTCCACCCGAAACACCTGTGTGTATATGCCTGGCCATGACTTAACACTACAAAGCATGTCTGTTCTCCTCCCTTCCTACCTACCAGCAACACTCCCAGTCCTGTGTAACATCACAGACACCCTCAGAGGGCAGTCCCACTGTTACTCTGAGGAGGTGTATTTGGAGTGATGTGTTTCTCCTCCGAGAGCAGTATCTCCAGTGGAATTTCTAGAGAAGCTGCTTAGCCCTGATGGGAATGCATATTCATTACACCCTCCTTGTTCAGAGTGAAACTCCTCGCTGCTTTCTTCTGAGAATTGCTTGAAGCCTCAGACATTAAACTGTTGTACAGAACTAGATAAAAGTTTTAAACTATTAAGATGTAATGCTTTGAAAGACGACCCATGAACCAAGACTTTAAACGTGATTTTTGCCTACTGCAGCTAAATGGACGTTTATCAAATGCTGTAGAAGAGAAAAAGGAAAGTGATGAACACCTCATGCAGAACAATTGCATTTTGTCCTCTCTAACAAAGTAACATTCATCATCTCCTGCCTTCCCTGCCACATTCTCCTACTTTCTTCAAGTGATGCATTTGAAGTTGAACATTTTGCTTTACCATTTTATCTGTTAAGCCACTCAAGAGAATTCAATCTACTGGAACTCACGGATGTTTACATCCCTTTTCTTCCTTTCTTCTCCTTTTATCAGCCATATTTACAGTGATTCCAACAACTACATTCTCTAAGTGATGTATCAACAGAACTTAAAATCATTATCTTACATAATCAGTTATGATAACTATCTCAGAGGCAGCAGGAATTGCAATCATTCAACAAACATGTTTCTTGGTTTTAATTTGTATAAGTAAATTTTGATCAATGTCCTAAAAAAGTCATACTAGTGATTTAACTTGTAAACCAGTTTTATTGCATAGCTTTCCAATAAAATTTAATGTCTTGCACTTGGGCTTAATACACAACACTCCCGAATTTTGGGGTGTAATATCTTTTTTTTACAATACTCTCAATGCAAATTTATGAATTGGCTGCTTCCTCTTGGGGGTGGAATGGAAGTGGTGAAAGCATTTCAAAACAGCTTTAATGTGTCAGCAAATACATTAACTTCCAAACAGTGCATCAACAAATCTTCTCTCTCCATGCTAACCCATCCCCATAACCTTCCCAAACTTTACTTGTTACCAAGGTCCTTTCTTCCTGCCTTTATTTTCTCTGGCACAAAAGTGAAACTTTTTCCTTCTCCAATTCTGGCAGTTGCTGAACTACTGAACAAAAGAGTGCATGGCCAGTACTTCCAGTAGTTTTACTCCACTTGAAGTGCTAAATGTCCAATAACTGGATATATTGGAGAAGGCAATTAAGACCAGCAAAAAAAAGCTGACTCCACTCCGTAACAAAAAATGCAAAGATGCTCAGAATCACTCCAGGAGCTCATTTCTTAACTGACAAACCTGAACAGGGTCGTTCCCAGGTGGCTCGAAGAGCTGACTGATAATTTACCTAGAAGGAGGTCTTTCACCTTACTTAAAAGAGCAAAACTACTTAGATTGCAGGGCAAAAAGTTTTTTGTTCAGTTCACTCTTTTGCATGAATTCAGCTCCGGAAGGAATTTGAAGCAGCATGGCTGGGAAATAACCTCCTCTGCCAGCAGGAGGCAAGAACAGCCCGCAGTCTCCTCACAGATCAGTGCAGAGGCACTAACGAGAGCAACCCAGCCAACGTCTTCAAAATACAGAAGCAGCCACTAACAACAAACCAATGCCAATATTCTGGGTACTGCAAATCACCTTGCTAGAGTCAGGCAATGTCGGCAAAAGGAATTATTGGAATAATATTCTCTTCAAACGTGCACAATTCACAAAACACAAACGTGTGTTCACTTCCACCGATATCGAGGTTAATTTCTTCCAGCCCTGTTTCTGCCCCACGTAACACTCTGTCACACATCCCTCCAGGTGCCTTTCACTGGCAAAATGTATGAACATGGGACAGCCACGAGATAAAGGTTCACAGAGGTCTTATTCTTCAGGGTGGAATTCCCATGGCTGATATCCTTACAGTGATCTGGGATAGCCTTAAGTTATAGCCATTTGGTTTTTCTGAGAAGTGGAAATTCTGCTGATCTTCCCCAAAAGATCCAATTAATAGTTGTGCAAAACTACTTTGAATGTATCAGAGATAACACCAAGAACAGCAGTAAAGAGGCTAGAATGGAGTTTTGAAACATTGTTCAGGTTTTTTTGTTTCTTAAAGAACTGTTAATGGAACAGGCCTAAAACACATCACACTGCCAGCTAGCAGTGAAGATGCTTCTGTTATAAGAATTTTTCATGCCGTCTCTACACTACTGAAGGTTTTCTTTTCTGCTGAATAAGAATAGACTTCTTTTTATGAGTTACCCAATTTATAGCTTCCCCTTATGCTCTTGTAGGGCACATGCCTCAAATAATCAATAATTATGTTAACATTGAAAATCTATGTTGAGCTCTGGGGGTATTTTCAAGGTTTCTAAGATACAACATCAGGCATATTTTTTAATTTTTGTTTCATAATTGAGAATTTAAAAAAGAAAAACAAATTCAATTCGGAGTCAACTCAGTTAAATTGAGCTTGAAAGCTTTTAGGATCTCTGTAGGGTCTCAATGTTTCAATAGCTTTGTCTATAGATCTTGGTACATGTATTAAAATAGTTCAAAATATTTAGTACTATTTTTAAAAGGTTCAGCTCTATATAAAATATTTTTACCTGCTCTTCCATGTTAGTATATAATTTTTCAATTTACTTTCAACTGTAGCATTCCCTTTTCCCCACTCTATACACCAAAATTACACTTTGTCCAAAGGTGGTTTGAGGTACGAAGAAGTTTGGTTGGATGTAAGTTCCTGGGAGAAGCCAGAAAACGTGAATAAAAAGAATAGAGAGTTTAATCTTAAACTACATTTATTGGGAAGGGGGAGAGAAAAGGGGAGGCATCATGTGAATGACTGGCTGCTTCCCGTGCATCATTAACAGGTTCTGGTTCCTTATTAAAACGTCTGGGAGTTGTCTTTAGTTTGTGTCTGCAGCCTGGAGAGATTATGTTCACCAGCACCTGCCAAGAATCCTCGTGTAGCAGAAGCCACTATTTATTAACAAACATAAAGGGAAGCACTGATGTGCAGAGCAGTTCTGCCACAGAAAACACTGGTTAAATGATGCAGGAAATTAAAGGAGGAAGGTAAGGAACAGATCCTGCAATGAATCTTGGCAGATCTCTTTGAGGAGAAGTCAACGTGCTTCACATCCAGTCATGAAGAGCTGCACTGACTCTCTTGGTACCTGTCCCAGCACCCTGTCAGAGTTTAGATCTAGTGTCCTCACATTCTGGGCAGTTAGAGCAGAGTAATGGACAACCAAAATAATCCTTGAGCAGACACCCAGGCCAAAAATAAACCCTAGAGCGGTACCACTACTTACTTTCCACAGGGAAGCACATGGAAACGGAGGTCTGCTTTTCCTTCTCTAGCACTGAAACATTTCTTGGAGGAAGCTCTGGCTGTGCACTTCAAGTTATGAGCAAAAGGTAACTTATATAGATTTTTTTCTCCTACAAATCTTAACAGGTTTCTGCATTTTTTGAAAGGGGTGTTGACAGAATCCTCAAATGGCTTACAGTGCCAGAGAACAAAAAGGGAACTGTGATCTTTTATTGAAGAACTGAAAGCCTAAATTCAAAGACAATTCCAGCTTTAAAGAACCGTAATGCAGGAGATGTAATTTTCACCTGCCAAGGTGTATTTCCTTTTTTGAAGCCCTGCTTGGTTTATTCTGGCTGGCTGCAGAGCAGAATACAAAGCTTGATGTTCCAATATGTCCCAATGAACCAAAAAATTTGCTAGATCTAGTCAATAAATATATTTCTGTAGTGTTTGAAATCCTGCCCTATACTTAGGTCTTTTATGATCAAATACCTGACTTGTCCAACTCCATATGCAAGAACACCTCTGCCAGACAGCCATTCAAATCAAGTGTTCTTTGAAAGAACTGAGAGAAACAGGTACTTTTAGGATGAAGTCCTAGTTTCAGGAACATCAACACCCTTCTTTGGCCTGCCTAGCAATGGCTACCACGTTAAACTTGCGAAACATTTATCAGATAGGTGCAGTAACACAAATTCACCTCAAAATCACCTCCCAAAAGACCCACTAGGAAGTTGCACTCCTGTAACAGCCGTTAAGGAAACACGTGTGTTTAGATTGTATACACAGAGCTCTGGAGGAGGCTTAAAAATGGAGACAACTTGTTCCTAATGGAACAATGGCAAGACATAGCTTTCATTACCTTTTCAAAATGAGAAGCTAGACAAGTAAGAAGAAATTAAATATCTGAAGAAATAGACTGTATAGAGGGAGGAAAAGTGACATGAAACCACATTACCATTTCGAGAGACATCTGTACTCTGCTTCCAGAACTCCTGAGGATTCTTAATTGATAAATTTCCATACCACAGTTCAAAGCTCACACGCCTAAATCACCAGTTACAGACTTTAGGACTAAAAGTCATAAATGCTGGCTTGGACATATGTCTCTTTGAGTTATCTTCTTTGGGATTTTGATATTTGGATTTGAATATTACCACCACCATCCCAAATGCCTCTGATCAGCATAAAGCTAATTATATGCTGCTATTAAAGGAGATTATATTAGACACTGACAGTTGGAAAGGCCTAATGACCAGATGGATAGAAAAATAAGAAATCAAGCCATGTTGTTCTGTAATAAATTTGCCAGAATTTTTATAGGCATTTTTATCATCAGCTTCATTATTTCATACTGCCATTAAAAAAAACCTGAAATCCAAACCCCAAACACAACTGGAAAAAAAGTCAAGACAGAAAATGCAATTAAGTTTATACCATCAGCATAATCCATCATTAATCATGCA
The DNA here is from genome assembly GCA_013399195.1 of Dicrurus megarhynchus. Lineage (NCBI taxonomy): Eukaryota > Metazoa > Chordata > Aves > Passeriformes > Dicruridae > Dicrurus > Dicrurus megarhynchus. Next base: position 651,759 of record VXAD01004669.1, on the reverse strand, counting down.
GGTCAGTACAGTCCAAAAGGTGAAGATTCTTCTGAGTATCCAGCACGAGTTTGCAAACCACATGTGGGTATTCAGTGCCACCCTAAAAGAATGGAACAGAACGAACATGCATCTGTGGCACGTGTGCAAATCCTCAGAGAGAGGGCACTGGACCTGTTCCCATCACGGAGAATCATCTACTTCCTCCATGTCCTGCAGGGCTGGGATGACCAAGGTGAATAACTGGCAGCACCCTGGAGAAGCTCGTGTCACAAGGAGTCCTAAGTGTTGGTGAAAGGGAACCCTCCCAAAGAGAAAGACAACTAAGAATCAACTCAACTTCTCTCACCAGTTGCACCAATTCTATCTAAATTTTAACATCCTGAGCATGCTTTATTCCACACTGTATCACTGAACCATCGAGTTCCAGAATAAGAGAAGTTGAAAGGGACCTCTGGAAGTCATTTAGTCCAATTCTGGACTCAAAGGAGAGACAAATTAAAGGTTACTGCTCAGAGGCTTAAGTGATTTTGCATTTCATAAAGTGCGATTCACACATTTCAGTCAAACAGGTGTATTTGAACCCCTTAAGAGAAGTCAAAAAAGAAACAAAAAGGCACAACCTAAATTCCCCCTTTCAGACAGTAATAAGTCATTTGAACAAGTAAAATTTAAACTCTTTGCCTTTTGAAGGAAAAACAATACCTAGCCTACCAGTAAAAAAAATAAACCACTTTGGCAATAATGTGACATCAGGCATAGGGTGAGGAAGGAGGGTTTTTTCCCTCATAATTTAAGAAGCTCAAAAGCTGAAAGCCTAGGCTAGCCCAAAGCTCAAATAAGCTTTAGTGTAAGAAAGATTAAATAAGTTATTAGTGCAAAGAATATACCAGACAACAGCATGTTTCCTAAAGGACAGGTTTTTTCTAACGAAGAAGCTTGGTTCTCATATTTTACATTCTTTGTCTGTCCGGTCAATGGCATTTCCTACATTTGTGTGAATCAGAGATCAAAATCACCGTGACTTGTGTAAACTCGACCTTTAGACCCCCTTTTAGAATTCTGCAGTCAAACCTCTCATATGTAAATCAACAAAAAACCCATCCACAGAAACCTTCCACCTCACCTCAGTTCAATTTTTTTCCCATGATGGAACAAAGGCTCCCCCACCCTCCTGCTCTTACCACCATCACTACTATCCATAATCTCTAGTACTTTGTATTATACTCACAATAAGCTGGTTTAGAGATTGATTAATAATCGAAGCAGAGTTGAGGCGTTTAATCAATCTGAACAACAGATTATTGCTTTGTGTACCACAAAGAAAGACAGATTATCCTTTTATTATTGATTAGAGTAGCAACACTCCTGCCAGCTCTATTGCCTTTATTTCTAAATATTTTTGCTCAGCAAGTTTTCAACTTGCACCAGTCTTAAAGACAAAAAAACCCATTTGTTGGAGCTTTATACATATCGAGCAGCTTTCTACCATAATCCCCCCGCTTTTCTTGGATGATATAGTAGGTGTACCACACATTAGCCTATTTACAGTGCCTTCTTCCCTCACAGCAAATGCACTGAGGATACTCACGCCTTCCACAGACTCTTCCATCTTCCCTTTGTTCAGCTAAAATTGCTTCCATCTTTGCTCCTAACACACCTGCCGAGAAGTGGTTATAATTTACAGGTAAGCACCCAAGTTGCATCATTTTCCAAAAGGGTGGCTTGGTGCTGGACTGCACAGATGGGAGAAGTGCTGCAGAAGAATAATCAAAAGAATTAATTCAAAATGAAAACCAGCTTGAGTTGGGCACAGATACACAAAATCACCAACACGAATCACTCAAAATGTTCAAATACCAGCAGATATAAAAGTCTTTGTGGTCTTTAGATTGAAATTACTGTTAAAAAACTTCAAAATGTAGGAAAAACTCCCAGCAAGGTGAAAGGAGAAAAAGGAGAACCTCACTTCTGTGCCCACAGAACACAACTAAATTGGTGACTTTTCCCTGCTGCCAGGGAGATGAATTAGAAGTAGGAAATTCTTCACTGTAAGTTAGTGAAGAACTGCATCACGCCACTTTAATGAAATAGTTTCTGGCACTGCATTGAGATTTTTAAGCAGAGATAGAGATTTAAGAGGGAGTTCAATGGATTAGATGACCTCCTCCTTCAGCCCCGTTTTTTTCTGATTGTGTAAATGCTTTCAAATAAATTATTTACAGGCATTGCGCTAGAGATAGGATTTGTTTATTCTCAGATTTAGCAGAATGAAATCAATTTCATATGAAACATTTGTGTTAAAAATTTGCTCTTTAACCTTAACTTGAAGGAGAAAATCATTATTCTCTGCTCAAAATCTCTGAATGATGAGCCAAGATGCTAATGCAAAACTGAGACAACAGTGCCAGTGGGATTTTTCATTGTTGTGACTGGAGACCTTTTTCTGCGTTGACATCAGCACACAAACACCATGGTCTCTAAAACTGCAACATCTCCTTTCCAACTGAGCCCCCACTTGCCTCTCTAAAAACATATTCTTCATAATTCTTTGGGGAGTTAAAGAAATACACTGGTTTAATCCTACCTATTTGCATGGTGCCCATTTGCTTTCAGAGACCTTGGCTGTCTGTGAGCGATCTCTGTGGAGTCAGCGCTCCTGAGGTGCAGCTTCAGCCCAAGTAACACAGAGCCCTTCTCAAGGCCTGACTCTCCCTCTGTAATTACAGCTCCAAGGTGTAATTAATTTAAAAGACCACAACACTTATGGATTAAGCAACACAGTACTAAAAAACTGATACATCAATAAAAAATGAGGCAGCTACTAAATCCCCAGCTAGTATTAATGTAGAATTCTGTCATTTAGTGCACTGCTACACACAATTATAACTCTCACATATTACAAATCACTGAATCAACACGGTTCAAGAGACCTGAAAGATCATCTGGTCCAACCATAACCAAGCACCACCACAATAACCCCTGAACTACAACCCCGTATCCAGATGCCTGAACACCTCCAGAGACAGTGACTCCACCACCTCCCCAGCTCATTCCAACGCCTGACTGCTCTTTCAGTGATTTCTTTTTTTTTCTAATATCTAATTTGAAACTCCCCTCGTGCAACTTGAGGCAACTTCCTCTCATCCTTTACTTTGATACCCAGCAGAAGAGACCAACCCCCACCTCCCTACAACCTCCTTTCAGGGAGCTGAAGAGACACACAACTACTATGGAGTTAAATCCTGTCACTCCTTGGATGTTGTTCACAGCTGGGACATCTTGAGCATGTTTCCCTTGAGTCTCAGAGAATTCAGCAACAGAGACCTGACAAGTGTTGGTGATAAAACAGGAGACCAGAATAAATTCTCTGGTTGAGTTGCTTAACAAACGTGAGACTCAGGCCAAACCTCAGTCCTTCCCTAGCCAAGATGAAGCCCCTGTCACTCTCTGCACTGAAGCTCTGGCGAGAGCAATGCCATCAGAAACCTCAGAGCACAGGCTGCTGCTGGGGAGCACAAGAGCAAAGGGTCCCTCTTCCAAACAGGAGCACTGAGGTGTCAGGCAGGCACTGCTGCTGCTCCCAGGGAAGGCTCAGGGAGCTGCAGCAGCAGCCACAGCTGCTGGAATAAGGGCATACTCCCAGAAACACTCATTCTGTGCAGAGCAGCAACACAGGAATTTCCCTCTCGGCAGGTTTTCCTTCTTCTCTTGCATTTCTCTACCATGCTTTGCTATCTCACTGTGCTCACTTTCACAGCAGGGTTTTAGGCACCTCCGGCAACAACCAAATTCTTCCTGCACTGCTGAAAATCCTTGCAAATGTCACACCAAACTAAAGTAAAGCAGTTTTGAAAGGAGCCGCATCTTCTAACAAGACAGAAGCTGAAGCATGTTCTTTGCCAAGAACATTGTAGTTAAAGGATTATGTATTAAGTTGGCCAAAAAACCCTAAGAATGTTTCAAACCATTTGTAACAGAGAAAAGTATTCCCACCCAGTACATTTCTTTATTTATTTCTTAATTCTGCCAAAGCACACCCTGAGGAATTTCTCTCTTCTCTCCATTCTGGTTCAAACCTATCATGCAGTGAGGCCAGGCTCTCCCTGCAGACAGTGTCTTTTCTCTTAGAAGAGAAAATGATTCATCTTAAATTGCTGTTTGTGCAATGCCTAGTTAGCTTCAAATTCCTTTTATTTAAAATTCACCTCCAGTATCTGACCACTGCCATTCATTAGATATCAAGTTGTCCACTTCCTATTCTTGAATGGCAGATGGACTCATGTCAAAATGGACCAAACCAGCACAGTTTGTTCTGAGTGCCTGTGCCCCATTCCAAGAGAAGGACATAGGGGCAGGCCTCCAGGGGTCCAGCTGTGCCAGGGAAACAGCTGAACAATGAGATGCCAGAAACTCTGTCATTTCTGCTTTCTTCTGCTGGGAAAGAAAGTCACAACGTGGTGCTGAGAACCTGCAGCTTGGGAAGGGACTGTGCCTTCCCCTTGCTGGGAAAGGTGGGGTAAAACACCCAGCTCTCAGCAGGGACAAGGACAATTCCCTGTGACTACACCAGGCTCTGTGGAGTCTGCTGCTATTTCTAAAATGAAAAAGTTGATTGAAACCAGGCCTGGAGCAAGGACCTGTCCTGGAAGGATGCAGGAGAAGAAGCAGAACACAGAGAAAGATTTGTTGTGCTCTCTCTCATATATATTTTGAAGATCTTCCTATAAGGAAAGAGCTGAACAGACACATCTCAAAGTTCTGGCCACATCAGATTCTGACTGTGTGGGCATTACCAGGATTAAATGGTGACAACAGCACTATCTTTATGCTTCTAATGCAAGGTTACAAATATAGATTGGTTTTATTCAGCATTATATCTAAATATGGAGAAATTGATAAAGTGGTTATGGTAAAAGACAATATTTTGAACATTGTCCTTCTAGATTTATTGCAGTGACTCCCACTCAACTGTCATTTGTCACTAACCCAATCGAACAGACCAATTTATCAATTACTTCTGTTATATCTATTTGTTCCCCGTTGGCCAAGGCAGATAGGTTTGACTTGCACATTTTTCTCCCCATCCCTCCAACTATTTTAAGAGCTACAGTAGTGATAATGCTTATACACCACTCAGTTGACCAAGCTATGCAAAACTCTAGTTTAATCATGTTGGTCAAAGCAATTAAAACAGTGAAACAAAGTTTTTATATGTATATTAAGAAACGAGGCCACAAAAGACATGTTTTCTACGTGTAATTTTTCTACACAATAAACAAAATTTTCCTGCCAGACCTTTATACCAATGATGCTGCTAATTCTGGATGTTTTCTGAAATATTACAACTATGAATCTGTGGGTCAGAATTAGTTTATGTTTTCTAGTAATCTCATGCTGTTAAGGAGTTGTCTGGTTCACTAATAACTGCTGGATGGGGCCAGGGAGGGAGGAGCTCCCGTTTATCACATGAATTTTTCTCTGAAATGGTGGAACTGTTAAAAGGTTACAGAGGTGGCATCACTGACAAACACCACAGACTCCTGCTGCAAAAAGGTTTATGTATGGCCCTGCTTTGGGCACAGTAAATTTTGATTCTATTATCATTTTAATCTGGACTATTGTAGGGGTCTCTGCCTAGAGATGGTGACAGTATTGAAGTACTACTTATAACACTGAATTAAGATTTATTTCATAATTAATGCATGAAGATAATTTTTAGCCTTGTATAAGGTCAAGAATGCTCAATGTACAGTAACTTGAATAACAAACTAATCTTGTAAACAATGGACTTTTCTGCTCCCAGAACTTCAATTGGCCAAGTCCTCTCACTGAGCAACTGTAAGACTATTGGCACCCTTTTGGAAATTGGAATTGGTTATCTTCTCCCAGCATTGGTCTAATTCTGCTTTTAATCTGATTTAGGGTTTTTTTCAGTCTTTTCTCTAGGGCTCCAACCTCTAACAATCACCTTTTCACCCACTCTTTTCCTTCAGCAGCCACAATTTTCACCTGTGGTTCTGTTTATTGGCAGGTTCAGGAATGTGTCTGGAAAGCATTTTGCAGACAAAAGCAGTCATCACTCCAGACCAACTGGAAGCTGCATGGATTCAGTTAGCACAACAGTGAAATAAGTCAATAAACCTCGGGAAAGGCAGGCTAACATTAAATCAAATTCTGTTCCATATTGCCCATATTGCCACAGCTTCTGCCTGGCTCAGGGCTGGCCTGGCAGATATTCCTGTCTGCCTGGAAAATGCAGGACAACAGATTTATCTGCTGTTCACTATCTGCAGCCATCTCCAGAAGCTAGTGGTAACAGACTTGCAAGACCAAGAAATTTAAAGACCGACAAAAGAAAAGCTTCTTAAAACAGTTACTTAAAACACACATTTCTTCATATCTGGGGTGTGTTCTCATTACCACTTTCACTTGTATGAGGAGAACACTCTGGAATCAGATCTCCTGCTCAGAGCAGAGCTCTCTGCTAACACATGGTCCTCAGCACCACAGGCTGCTCTGCACACTGACTCTGGCCATTGGCTAATCGAGACAGGCATTTGTTCTCAGGAGGCTCAACACTCATCTCTCAGAGCCCCCAGGAAAAAAAGTCTGGTTTATGGTCTGTTCCATGCCTTGGCAATTTGTTTCCATTATCTATTTGGACAAACACCTTTTAGCAGCAGTATTGGAAGACGTGGGAAGGGGAAAAAAATGTTTAAAAAGAAAGTGGTGTTTCCGGTTGCCATAACCCTTTCAAATGCCTGAATAGTTTGGGGTTTTTTCTGTACCAGGGAATATTTTTTTACAAGCTTAATTGGAGAGCTTGAGAGAAAGAAGAACATGATCTAATAGTGAAACAATGCCCACATCCCATCGGTGGGTTCAAGTCATTGAACTCTAAGGTGAAATTCCAACTCACCCCAAAACGTTAGACTGCCCCATTTCCTTACATTCTACCAGGGAAACAGGCTCTCAAATTAAGCTATGAGATCTGCTTTTGCTGATGTACTATATCTATTAAATTCAGGAGATACAAAAATCATACTCCAGGTCTTTATTAAATCAGGAGAAATTCTAGAGAAATGTTACTGCAAGCGAGAACATATGTTTATTTACCTGGAAGTTTTTTGTTATCTTGACCCTTTTCCCTCTCCAAGTCAAACCAAGCTTCAGAAGAGCCTCTTGAAGGAACTAATGAGAAAAAAAAAAAAAATCATCATTCTTTATGTGGTCAATAAAGTCACTGCACAGAGCAGACACGCAAATGGAAGTGAAATTCCCACAGAAACGTCCCTTTCAACAGAAAGCAAGCTCAGAAAAATAACACTCTGTGTGGGCAGGAAAATTGACTTTTTAAGGTCCTTGCAGAAGGGGAAGGATAAAAAAAATAACTTGTGATGCCAATGATGTTTTGTGAATGAATATTTTCAACATTTCTCATGTAGCTCCAAGGGATGTTAGCCTCAGGACTTGCATGCCAGGGATAGTGGTAGAAAAGGCAGCACAATACAGCAAGTGCTGCAGAGTTGAAGAGCAGATTTTGGCCAGTAACAACTGCAGGTACCTCAGCAAAAGATGGAGGCCAAATTTCAGCCCAAGTGACCACTGTGTGCATGTTTTATTTTGATGTGCCATTCCATCTGTCAACCCTTCTACTGTGCAGTACAGGAAAGGTCAGACCCAGTCACATGGACACAACTCATGTCCCCACTTACCAAGCACAAATGGAGATGCTTTATCACCCAAGAGACCAGTTCTAAATCAGCTGCCTACAGCAAATCTGAGGAAAGATAAAATATAGCCTGTGTGGTGATGGTGGTGGGAAGGTCTTTCACAACACATCTTCCCTCTCTGCCTACCATAACACCAGCATAAAAAAGAAAAGAACAAACTTTTCACATGAGGTTTTAGAATATCTTTTCCTTAGGCAACACCTCAAACACTTCCCTGTCTCACAGTTTTAAGAAGTTGAGTGCTGTGGGATGCACAGGTTACAGCTCCACCAAACCTGCCAGCACTGGAAAGGCATTTAAAAGCTCTGGGTAAATAGATGCAGCACAGTGAGACAGAGCTGGCAGCATTTCACAAAGTGTTTGTGCGCCAGAACGCCAACGTCAGCCCGTGAGTCAGCTGGGTGCCCTGTGCTCCCTGGCACACGGAAAAACAGCCATTATCAGAGTGACTGTGTGGGGACCTCAGCCGTGCCACCGATCCCGCCTGGGTGGGCACGCACAGCAGCCCGCGGAGCCTCGCATCAGCCGCCCCGTGTTCCCTAGCTCACCCACTGCTGTACAAGGCAGAGACAGAGAAAGTTGCACCACACATCCTGCACTCATCCCAGCTCGTGCAGCCTCACGCAGCCCAGCCGGTGCCACAGTGTCACTTGTCACTCATAGAGCAGGGGTGAAATGACGCCGTCTGCGAGGGAAAATAAACGGGGAAGTGAGTCACAGCATCCCCGAGAAAATGGCACCGCCCTGGAGCTGGAGAGAGAGCCATGGAGGAAAGGCAGCCAGAGAGCCACAGCACCAGTGACTCCTTCCTAACTCACAGAAAAACAGAGTTTGTTATATTCTACAGAAACCTCACTTGACAAACCTGCTATGCACACCTGCGCTTTTATGGGAGTTTTATTCTATCTGCTGAACACCTGCACGTTTAGGATTATTTGTGCCTGAAGGCCCTGTAGTAGCAGGGCCAAGGACATCTTTGAAAAAATTAAAATATCATTAAACTAGTTCCAATTTGTGTGAACACTCACTAAGTAGAATTTAATTGATTCCAAAATATACTATTAATAGGTGACAAATCAAATCAAGTATTTGCAACAGGCAGCCTTTCAGCATCTGAATTTTAGTTTAGGAAGTACCATGTCCAAAGTCAAAAATCTAGCACGATGACCATACTCAAAGGTGTCCAAGTAAAAAACAAACAATCCCCCGCCAAACAAACAAATAACACCCACAGAAAAAAAAAAAGCAAAAAGTCTTGGAATTCTCTTTATCATTCTGCTCTTTGGAATGTATCTATTTTATACAATTTACAGTTATTTTATACAACTTGCAGTAATTCCATACATATTAGAAGCAATATAAGCCTTAGAATCCAGGTACACTTTAGCTTTTAAAAGTGTGAAAGCAGCACATTTTCCCATGGGTATATATTTTTTTATTTATAAAAACAAATGTTTTGTGATACCCAACAACATCTGGTATAAAACATGTTCATTATGATGGAGGAAAGTGTGTGTTTTCTTCATTAACTCAACTAAAACCATGCTGCCAAATAGGCTTCAGCTTGACCACAGATGCTGATCTGGCAAGGGGCTGATCCCATCTTAGTTTGGAACCAACAGAAAGCTGCATCTTTGACCTCCAACTCCCAGGCACTCCAGACCTCTTAATTTCTCACTCTAACAATGCCTGATGCACATATTCCCAATAGAAAATAAAACATAAGGCTTTTTAAGGATACTACTGGTGTAGTAACACACAGTTCTTAGGTCAGAGGTAACTGCAATTTGAATTATATTGAGTTAAGCTGCTAAAGGAGACATCAGTAACAGATGGTGATTTCTAAAGGTGAGGGTTTAAATTCCTGAATCATTCATCACCAGCAAGCTGTAAAAAAAAAAAAAAAAAAGTGAACTACAGCATGTTTTAGTAAAATCTTACCACCAGCTCAGCAGACAAAAGTTTGCATGAATGCTCCTCAGTGATGCGCACACACACTCACATCAGGTGGGCAGGGACTGTAAAATCAATGCCTGCTTGTTGCACAGATATTTGATGGGTCACTCAATACCCCAAACGTGGATCAGATTACATTGCTTGATGTTGTAAAGATATTTCTTCTCTCCTTTATGTCAGATGGCATTATTGATTCGCTTCACCCGATCCTCACAGAAGCGCTGAAGAAGTGCTTCCACCCACCTGTGCCAGCTGAGCTCCAGTATGCAGTTAGAGATCTCTAAAAGATACAAATCGATGGTTCTATCCTGACAATGAGAAGATGACTGAAAAGTAAATAACCTGTTTGTTTGCTTCAACAAGATTTAATGGTACGTACTTAACTTCCATGTCTGATTATAAGGAGCTTGAGACAATAATTATTTTTCTTTTTTGATTCTCATATCTAATAATTTCAAATAATGAAACTACAGGTTCTATATATCTGAATGATTTGGTCACCTGAGATAGTCATCACAGTTGTAAGAGCTGCTGATCCTCTGCTAGACCTTCAGCCAGGTGTGTTCCACATGCCAAACACAGTCACTGCAGGGGACACAGGTGACCTCAGCCAGGGCAGTGTGGAACACACCCAGAGAAGCAGGAACACCGTGCCTGCTGTCCCTCCACAGCACAATTCCCTCTCCCAGTCACTGCTCCCACCTTGCTGCCCTCCTCCACCCCGATCTCAGTTAATGATTTCCCAAGCAGATGGCTGCTGGTAGGTAGATAAATTATAGCCAGCAGAAAGCTTGGCATTACTGCTATGCTGAAAAAAATGGATCCTCAGGAAACAACATTATATATAACTTTACACTGCATCTAAAAAAAAACCCCAAAATTTCTGAGATTTGCTTTACAAAGCAAGCTAACAGTTTCCTTTCTTATGCCTGAAGCTTTGCAATCACTCTGTTTCTGAACTGTATTTTTTCATTAGTCTTATGCTTCCAAATATAATCTATTATTTGGCAGCAAAGGCAGCAAAACATTTGTTCCCTCTCAGTACAGCTGCAACCAATTGGATTTTAAAAAATGGTATTGGCTATCCAGCAGTCCTCTATCATGTTGATTTTTCCATGGTAACAGTGTTATATTTTTTTCCTTTGGGGGGGCGGGTGGTGCTGGGAACAGGATGCAGAAATGCACTTCCAGTGTTCTCTGCTTTTCCAGTTCTCATCCCTCCACACACCAGTCAAACAGATTACACCAGACTCCCCAGCTGCATACTGGGAACTTGGAACTTTTTTGAAGTATATTTGTATAAAACAATATTTTGTCTTTTCATTCTCAGGCATGCAAGGATAAAAAAGTCCAGACTCTGTCATTGTACCCAAGGAGGACACTTGACACACCTCAGAACTACCCAACCACCTTCTAAGGCATGTAGCCTTAAAACTGTAACTCCTGAACACACTGGAATACCTGCAATGGCAAATTCACGTTTTATTTCAAATTAAGATCTTATTATCAGGTATTACTGAGTAAAATAAAAAAAAAAAAAACAAAAACCAAAAACTAAAAATCCAGAAGTGGTAGGTAGCAGACGAGGGGACAAGCCCTCATCTGATCCCCCAGTTAAGACGTTTGCAGGGCTGGAGGCAGGGGAAGTGGGAAGGGAATTCCTCCCTTTCAGAATTGCAGTTTACCTCTGCAAAACACAAGGAAACTAACACAAGATATAACTGTGGAGAGAATCAAACTCAAGCACATTGATTGAGCTGAGAGCTTCAGAGCAGCAGGACTCATTTATCAAACACAAAAGTTGACTTCTGTTTTAAGGCGGAATTAGGAAGGGAAAAAAGAAAACCCACACAACCACATGAACCCAGTGCAATCACTGCTTGGTAAGAAGAGTTTATCCCACAAGTGTGGAACAAATCAGGAATGGTGTTGTTGGCCTTTGACCTCTCACAAGCATTGACTTGATAAACCCACTGGTTTTCCGAAAATTTTGTGAGGTTTCCTAGACACAAGCCCAATATATTAGAATGAGTTCCATGATTTATGTAGGATATGGGAGAGAGACTGTGATGCTAAATGAAGTTGTATTCTGCTGCTTGAAATCCAGCTCAGTAACTGACATTGATTCTTCTGTTTGACTTCATCAATATTTAAGCTACTCAACTTTGACAAACATTTCATAATGTAGTTTCTGGTAAGTGTTCTCCTTATCTATAATAAATTTTCCTATATATTAAGTTTAATGAGCTATCCAAAGTACTCCCACCAGCTCAAAAACACTAACACAAGCAGGACTTGACAATATGATTATTTATCAGCCAGTGGGATAAAGAATTAATCTTTAAATATGTGTTATCATTTTGAGGATTTAAAGACAAAAGGAAGGTAAAATAAATAATTAGAACAATACAAAAGAACAGACACAGATCAGAGAAAATATTCTCAGGGCATCAATGAGTTATTTATCAAAGTAGCACATAATAAATGAAACTCAAGTCGTAAGAGTGCCAGAGCAGTCTCCCTCTTAAATTCGTAACCAGTACAGTTCTGCAAGGCATCTATGCAAAAAAAGGGCTTTGGAACAGGGGGACAAAGTCCCCTGGGCCTTCCCCCTATCTGCTGTCCCGCAAAGTCCAAATAAATTTTTGCTGCCGTCATCTCCTGTTAGTACTGCAAGTCAACAGAGACTTTGTTTTCTTGTGAAAGTACAAAGATTTTCTAAATTTCAACCAGTTGGGCCAGGACAAGCAGGCTGAAGCCATCAGTTTGGCATTAATGCAACTAAAACTTATCTTTCCTTGACAAGAGCTTGACAAGATTATGTATCAGTCATTCCCGAGTGACTTTTCAATCAAGGCAACTGAAGGAGTATTAAAAAAAGAAACCAAAACATCAAAATCATCTCAGCACTCCAGATATAGTTATTTTAGTGGATGACCCTGTGAAAAGAAGCCTATAGCAACATCTTTAAAGTCACTTTGAGGAGCACAAGCTGATGTCAGATTTCATCTTTACTGGAGCAAGGGTGACTCACAGGAGATGCCTCATAACCAAGTCTTGGCACAGCACTGCTGAATCCATATGTATCCTATGACTGGCCCAAAGGTTTTAAAGATGGAAAACCACAAGGTAGAATTCATCATCATCATCCTACTTTGGAATAAAATGTCAAGGCTTGAAGAGCTTTCTTTGCCTTAGACTCTACAGCAGTGTGACCACAGGACAGTGTTTCACTAAAATTAAGTAATTCTACTGTTTGACAACTTCATACAGCTAAGAATATACGGTTATAAGCTTTTCCCTGATCTCTTTTCTTCAATTCCCATTTTTTGATAGCTCTATGTCATGAAGTATTGCTCAAAATCATTGTCTAATTTGCACAATTCAAGCACTCTGCTTTTTGACCTTGCTTCACACTCCACAGTAGAAACACACTTTAATTCCCAATAATCATGCTGTGTTTATATTCTGAAGTGACAGAACTCAAACGTTCACAAATGGCAATCAAATCCTTACAGAGTTTTTGAAAAAATTTATTTTCTAATGACTTTCCCTGTTTGCTTGCAGTCCCCATCCTTCACCCCGCTCCCCAGCAGCACACAAACTCTTGTGCCCCATCTCCCAGGACAGCATCAGGTACACAGTGAGGTGACAGTGTCCAGGCAATTTTCCTGCCCTAACTTGTAGCCAACAAGGTCATAAGTAAATATTACTGAACAAGTAAGCAAGCACTTCTTCATTCCAGGCCCTCCAAAATAAATCAAATCCATCCATGTGCAATGTCTACAGAAAACCAACATGGCCCCAGTACTGGGGATGCCTCCAGCATCCTCGTTTTTGGACTTGCTCAGCACAGAAATTCCTTGTGGCTCTCACTGCTGACACTCGGTTTGCAATCTCAGCTGTGGCTTTTATCGAGTAACAAGCTCCTGTTGTTCACTTACACTTTTGGTTTACATCTTCAATGTTGACTTAATAGAAGTAAATCGAAAGTAGAAGTGTCTACCTACTGTACAAATTTACCTGACATAACAGAATCACAGAATGGCTTGGCTTGGAAGGGACCTCAAAGATTATCTTGTCACCTACAAAAATCAACATAAAACAAGGTAATAAATGTCATGTTCACACAACCACCACTCCTGTACTCTCTATTACTACAGATTGCCTTGCCTTCAAGTTTTTGCCAATACAAATACTTGAATGGGTATTAGAACATGAAATTAAGCCATATTAGAAGAAAGAACATCCTGACTGATCTTCCTGCAAAGACCTGGATGTTCTAGAGACCTCCACACTGCACCCAGAAGGATAATTAATTCTCAGAACATTTATACCAAACAAGAGATGTTTAAAAATAAATAAACAAGGATAAAAGTGGGTTCCAAGTAAAATCTTCCCTACTGGTATCTTATAATTTGCACGTCTATTTTTCCCTACTGCATATCTTATAATTTGCACTTCTGAAGAAATGTTATTTTAGAAACACAGGTTAGCTACAGAAGGATCCATTTAAATTACAATTAAAATTCTGTTAGAACAGTTCAAGGACCAGATTAACCACTGTTAATTCATACATTTTTCCAGATTGTTGCATGAAAGTTCATGTAAGTGTTATTGAACTTGAGCTAAAATAGCAGTAGTTTAATAATTTACCTAATTTCAGTAGGGAAAAAAATCATTTTTGATAAAGCAGCAACTTACAGAAATTTAAGCTACTCGTAGCTGCAAGCAATCACATGAATATATTCAAGCACATGATCAGTCTTCGTTGTATAACAAGCTCCACAGAGATTGTTATTAGTCACAGATAATAATTCCCACTGTTACAGAAAATCTGTGCTCAAAATAGTACCTCCCAAGGAAAAATTTCATTGCAAAGGCAATAAGGCTTGGCATGACAATCCTCAAGTTGGGGAATTGGGAAGGAAAATTGAGAGCTTGCACAAAATCATCTGTCATTTAAGGAAAAGCAGCAAAGCAATCAGCTCTTCTAAATTATGTTGCAGATAACATACTACAGTAGGGGGAAAATACCTCTTGTGAACTACAGAAAAATGAGTATATTTACCTTTTTAAGTTAATTCAATTATAAAAGTATGGGTTTAAGCTCACTCAGAGCATTAATGGGCTCCAGCTTTTGGTTCTGTGAAGTGAGAATTTGATTTTATGGCTTAAACGAAGGAAAATTTTAATGGGATACATTGGATAGATTCAGAAGGAAAATCAACATGTTAGATAGCAGATTCATCACTTCCTAGCAACAGGAACAACTTTAAGTGTGTAATCTCAGCTCCACCATGCTCTTATCAGTATGCTTTAATGTGTGAAATCTCATTAACAGAACAACAACAAGCTTCCCAGGAAGGAAGAGGCACATTTAGTATTTGCTTCAGAGGACCAAAAAGAATACAAACAAGAACATTCCATTGCTGATAATTTTAACTTGCCTAACTGAAGCAAACAGATACAAAAATGTTTGATGGAGCTGTCATCAGTGGACAGATGTTACTCTATTACAGAATACAGAGAGGCATCTTAACTCTCCGTTTCCAAGGCAGGTCAAGACCAAATCCCTCAGACTTTCCACACTGAGTAGAACTAGGAAAGCAAGTACAAGCATAAAAAAAGAGGAATTTACTTATTCATATGTTTTGTTCCATTAAATCCAAAGAAATTATCTAGATATGTAATAAGGACATGAACCAAAGGAGAATATGTTCTCAGCAGAAAGACTTAAATCTCTGCTATTAAAATAGTATTAAGCTGAATCTATGACCAGCTCATTTTCAGAGATCTCCACATGACCCATTAAGAAACGGTTTTCTGCCAGAAAAGCAAGTAGCCACATACCAAGTTCAACACTAACAGAATAGCTGGTAAACTCATAGAATTGATTCACTGGGGTGATTTCTGAAATGTGATCATGTGCCCAGGACTGCACTGCAGGGCTCAGTTAAACAGTGCTTGGCTAAGCAAGACCACTTCAGGAAAACACAGTGCCCATAACACTTTTATCAAAACAAATATACCTCGAGCAAGTGATGCTTTTACCTGAACTGTTGTGACAGCAGGTGCTGCATTAAAACACCCCAAATGGCTGACGTGCAGAGCATTATCCATGCTGCTGGCAGACTCAAACTACTGCAACTGGATCAACTGCATTTATCATTCGTGACTGTAGCCATTGGAAAAGGTGTCTCACACCAGAGATGCCAGGGTATTTGCATTTAGTTCACAGGAGTGAGAACTGTACCTCCTGATCACTCCCACCAGTGGACATATTTAAATCATTGAAAGTATTTGAGTATCTTAATCTGGATTCCTTTTGGATTAAATTAAGCCAGAGGGTGTGCTCAACTAACCCATCTGATGTACCCTCAGTAAGTTTGCTTTAAGGTTTCTGAACCTACAGGATCCAGAACTAGTTTTAAGTAACTGTTGCCTTCTCACTCCAAATGCAGGGACATCAACTGCACTGTCACTGCACAGAGCTGTGCCTGCTTCACCACAATAGCTGCTAATGGTCACAGTCAAAGGTTGATTGTCTCCTGGAATGTCTCCAGAATTGACTTTACTTGTTGAGAACCATAGCACAATTTCTGGAAGAAAAGAAAAAAAAAGGAAAAAGCAAGGCTGTTTCAGCAGGCACGAAGCTCGGGATTTCAGGATTCACCCATCTGGCTGGACCCCATCGGTACAGCGACAACGGATGCTAATAGAGTTAAAAGTAAGGAAAATGCTTGTGATTATTTTTTACTGTTACTTCCTTAGAAAAACATGACTTCTTCTTGCCACTTGAAAAAAAAAGTTAGCTAGGTTTTATCAGTAATGCAGAATTATTCATTCCTTTGGATTCAGAGTATTTGTTATGAGTTTCATCAAATGAACTTTTCTGAGATTCATCATGAGGATTTTTATTATGTTTACAGTTACTGAAATAGTTCAGTTTATTACTAGTGCTTGCTGTTGAAAGGCTGATATTTCAGTTTAACAGGTCTATCAGTTCTCAAGTTTGTAACACAAATATCAGAATACAATTTTAAGATTCATATTTTTGTACTTATTGGCTTTGCGTAGGATTTTACAGCTTAAAAACAGTGTGGTGTTTGAATAATGGATTGCATATTCTGAATGCACTTATAAAATATGAACATAAAATAAATGGGACTATAACACTTTTTTTATTAGGAATGAGATGCATCTTTTACCCCAATCTCATTAATTATCTTGGGTAATACTACTTTGATCATTAGCAAAAAGATTTTCCAGTTGACTCTAGTCACATGTGAACATTTCACTGTCAGTTGTGGTGAAGATACTTTTAAAGAAGGATTTAATCCCATTTGCTTGGCATCAAAACTTAGTGGGAAACTAGACTATAACTGGAATTGTGAGTGCAGTAATCTACAAACATGATAATCATTTATACAGCTTCAACTCCTGTGTCCCCATTTTCCCACTATTCCTACCTGACAATCTGATGTTCTCTCTCCTTGTGGCTGGCTATTGTCCCCTCAGCTTGTTCTTGCCAACCTGCCTGTAGGAAAGCAGAGACAAGTGCCAAGTGTCACTGCACTGCAGCTCTGAATATGGACTCATGGAATGGGTTGGCTTGGAGAGGGCCTTAAAAATCAGCCACTTCTTCCCCCCTGCCATGGGCAGGGACAACTTCCACTATCCCAAGTTGTTCAAAGCGCCATCAAGCCTGGTCTTGGACACTTCCAGGGATGGGGCAGCCACAGCTCCTCTGGGCAACCTCTGCCAGGGCCTCAGCACCCTTACAGGAAAGAAATTGTGCCGAATCTCTAATCTAAACCTATCCTCCTGCAGCTTAAGGCCATTCCTTCCACTGTCACTGCAGGCCCTGGTCCAAAGTTCCTCTCCATCTCTCTAAGGTCTCCCCAGAGCCTTCCCCTCTCCAGGCTGAACAGCCCCAACTCTCTCATTTGGTTGATAAACCTGAAGTACTGTGCCCATGATTGTACATATTTTTTTCTTTTCAATGTATCCATGGCTATTTACTTATTTTTGATGCGATGGTAACAAAGGTACACCTATGGCATTCTCACACAGACATTATCGAAACACCGACTGTCCCTGTCCTAAACCCCACTGAACAGGATTAGACAGATGAAGAAGAAGCATATCCTACTTCAAAAACATTTCATCCTACAAGTGCCACCCACCTCTCCTGCCTCGCTCCTTCTGACTGCTGGAAGCTCTGTTGTCACTGGGAGTGATGCTCTGCTATCCCCCAGAGCAGACCTCCAGCAGTTCATGCCATTTAGATGATAACTTAAAAGCCCCACTATGTTAGAAGAAGCAAATGCTCGAAGTTTCATTTTCTCAGAAGAAAACTTCTCCAGGGTAAGGAAAGAAAGAGAGGCTTGTCTTCTGAGTGTGTATTAATGACCGTTTATGTATAATTTTGATTTCCCTTGATTTCTCAAGTAAATAATAGCAAGCACTGAGAAATACCTACATACAAATGACAGAAATGATGAGTTTCTATGAAGAAGGAAGAAGTGGCAATATGTTAGTGGAATGAACATGTTTTAGAGCTCCTGAAGGTAAATTTCAAGGAGAAAAAAAAAAAAAAGGTCTGCTTCCAGGGGCAATCTCTGTACTCTGTACTCTGACAAGAATGCCTTTATATCTCAACAGTCCAATACTTTATTACTCTTGCCATGAATACTTTTTTAAAACATTTCCTCAAACATTGTATTCAAACTGAACCGTCTTCCTCTAACGTGTAACATTACCTGCCTGATTATAATTTACAATTTTATATCATTCTGGTTTTACAACTCCACTGCTTAAATGCAAATAGAAGCTAATGGCTTCCATTTTATGCAGCTTTTGAAAGCAACAGCCAATCTCAGCCAATACAGAATTTCTATATTGCAGTTTTATTTCACTTTCCACTATATGGAGCATTGCTTAGTATTTTTCAAGGTAGTTTAATATCTTGCCTCTGTAGGCTCCTATTTTGTGGTTGTGGAAGAATTACAGCAAAACTTGAGAAATGTGTAGGCTTTGGAAATTATTTAAGCTTTGTGTTTCCGAATTACTGTCTCTTTGCAGCAATCTTAAATTCTTTCAGTGTTCTTAATGGAGAGAAACAGAGAAACCATTTCCTCTATTTTGCTACTTTTCTCTCCATAAAATAAGTATTTTTATTCATGTGCTTAAGATCTCCCCTACACCTAAATTAAATTCATTGAAGTCGATAATATTCATTATTCGCACATTATTTTCATAGTACTTGTTGTATTAGTTCTTTTCTGATCTCTATTTGTTGAGTTTTTTTGAGATATCAGACTGATTCCAAGCACGATTTCTCTTCTCACATTGGGAAATACCTTCCAATGCTAAGGATAATCCACTCCTACAGCACCTACAAACACTGAAATTTCCATCAGGTGTCTTCTTAGCCCCTAAAAGGAAAGGCTGACATTTTGGGGATTGTTCATTGAAATTCACTTCTGGATATGTTTAAGGCGACTTTAGGAATAGCAGCACAAAATTTAGCCCCAAATCTACCATAATCAGTAATGGAAGTGTCTTTTTAGAGGAATAGCAAAATGTAAGGCACAGTAAAAAAAAAAAAAAAAAAAAAAAAAAAAAAAAGAAAGAAAGAAATGATAATGCTGTGAAGACCTCATCTCTATTTACTTACAAAAACAAGTTCACAAATCAACTTTCAGTCCAAGCACAACTGGCTGTCCAGTGATGAGTCCTTTATCATTAACAAAAACACAGCTTCCTGAGCAAACAGCTTCAACAATTTGCAAGGAATGGTTTAATTATGATATCTTGCTTGTCATAGATACTCTCAAATCACATTAATTATAACAAACACCATTTGTGACAGTTCTCACTTTACTAAACTTGCTTTCCAACCCCAGTGCATCATTTCCACCTGAACCACTAAGTGCCACTAATCAGGACCAAAGGCACCAGTGGAATTCACAGTAAGAACACTTAGGTAAAAATGCTCTTAAAATAGAGTGAAAGCAATTTCCCAAGCTTACTGCAACAGTCATTAAAAGCCAGAGCTGTATGTATGAGAAATTATTTGAAAAGATTCTTTTTGGTAAATGCATTTTTGAAGAGCATATCCTTTCTAATCTGTTGAAAAATCTGGAAAGGGAAGTAAGACTGTGTAGCTTATTTATGGGCTGCATTCACTGATTTTTAGTTTTTTTCTTGAACTGTATGAGTAATTCTTTGGCAATATGCCTTCAAAGTTAAAAGGATGAACATTAAATTATGCACAGAACATTTTAGCAAAGACTGCTCATGCTGCACACAGGAATAAGAATCCACATTTAGAATTTTATTTGGTCTCAGGATTTTAAATTGTGGCAGATAACAATCTATTAGCTCCCAAATTTGTGGGTACTCTGCTGGTGAGTGTTTCATTTAATGCCTCTTGCACAGACTCTCCCCATGTTCTGATTTTCATTTAACAGTTTAAAGAAAATTAAGCTCTACAGGTTCTTGTCAGGTGATTTTAAATTCTAGACAGAACCAGCTTCCCTATCAAACATGTGGTCGTTTATTTTAAGTCCACAGAGAAAAAACAAGCCTCTGTAGTTTTCTACTGCTGCCCTCATTCTATCACTGAAACACAAATCCACTTCAGGGCGTAGCACGAACAGGAGTAGTGATAATTAAACAGGACGAAACAGAACCATTCCAGCTTAACCAAAAAGATACAGCATTCTAAGGGCTTCAGGGATACGAAAACAATCCTGGGTGACTTCAGGTTTTCTCCACGATGTCGTGAGGCACCTCAGAAACGCTGACACAAACCCACCATCTCACTGTGCTGTGTGCCTTAGCAACAGATAAGTCCCAGCAAATCATAAAGAGTTGGTCTTGGACAGGGTTTTGAGCAGCTGCACAGTCAGGAAACACAGAGCTCTGTTGCTTCAACACTGCTCCATGAAGGCTGGGACAGAGCCAACTTCAAACAGCACCTGAATGGATGCACAGAACGATCAGATCACTCTCAGCCACAAGGGCTGAATTGGCCAAACGAAAACCAGACCTCTTGCTCAGCCTGGAAAGCTGGCCTAGCTCTCCATCCTAACAGAGGTGTAGGAGACTATGGCAGCTACCAGGGATGGGGTCTCATCAAAATCCAGGCAAGGGAGAAAAAAATAACATAATAATAATAAGTATTCAACAAGGAAAAGATATTCTGTTTTAAATCTTTGCAGTAAAGGCTGAGCAAAACAAACAGTCATTGGAAGACTTGTTGAAAAAACGTGCAAAATTACAGTCCTGCATATCTCACAGCACATCACTGAACAGTAAACACTGTTTTAGGTGACCAGATATCAGATTAAGAAAGCAGAACTCTTTTATTCATACTCTGTCAGGAATCATTATAATAATGTACTAATGAGACATCTGCAAACTTTCTGAAACTTTTCCTTTTCTAGAGATCCTTACGAGCCTATTAACCCCAAGGAACACAAAAGAAAATTTTCAGGAAGGCAGCAGAATCACAGGGCTTCCCACTTCTATAAAACTCGTTGTAGAGCCACACCATCCCTGCAGGTGCCAGGAGGCCATTATGAAGCCAGGATATTTCACTGATGTACGTGGAACCCTTTGGTGGCTCCGTCTGGTTGCTTGCACCATCTGTAGCGCTAATTGGCACCTGTCTTGGCAGATTCAAATGAACAAAAGTAATGGAGACTGAACAGCATTTCAATCATTTTGGAGGTAGAACATTTAAGCCTTCACAACCAGTCCTGAGAAGTCTTTTACAGTCTCCAATTTGAGGAACAAATCCAAAAAATCTAACGTTGATGAATCACACAACTTCATCTTATTAGTTCTTGCCTAAACAGAGTCACAGAGAATAAGTGTTACTTTGTGGGGGATTTTTGCTTTACTTTTATTAGAGAAGTTATTTGGAATTCACCAAACTGTCCTTGTGCCTGCAGAGCAAGGATGGGGCTGGGTGCTACAAGAGCAGCCAGGAGAAGGCTGTGTTTATTCACAGAGAAAACATCCTGCCAGGATTATGTCATTCTATCACAAACAATGAAAAGTTCAGGATCAAACCACTGCAAATGCCCTTACAAGGTGCTCTGAGGGGCAATCTGAGTAATATATGTTGGTTTTAACTTCATCACCTTTAGAAGGACAACTGTGGCAGTAATAATATGCATCAATTAAAAATAATACTAAAAAAATCACATTTGTTTTTAATTTATTTTTTGAAAAACATTCCCGCTTTCCAGACCTGCAATTCTTCCACATGCTAGAGCACTCAAACAACACATATATTACAAGAGACTATCTTCAAAGCAAATGAAATGCAAAATAAAATGAAATAATGCCCTTCCTGGCAGCTCTTGGTAAGGTCATTTCAGGAGGAGAACACTGTAAGGACCTTTAGATCACCAGAATGCCCAATGAAGATTCACAATATTCCCAAGCTGACAAATTTCAGTTGTTTTCTTCTAACAGCTGCCACAAGGAAGAGAAGTTGCTCTGCTCTCTGCTCTTCTCTTTTGCCATACAGCAGTACAGAAAACTTGACTTGTGACAAAATTCCAGTCTTCACAGGAAAACAAACAAATACCAAAAACCACCAAAAACCAAAGAAATCAAGTCAAAGACAGACTTAAGTATTCAGTCATACATATAACAGTATAAGCACCATTCTTCCTTAATTTAAATTCCTTTTTCTGTGAACACCTTGCCTTTTAGCTGCGGGACATGATCTGTGACAGCATTACAGAGTCTCTTCATTTAACAGAAGTCACTTGCAGAGACTGAATCCAAGAAATTATGTGGGTCCCTCCATTCAGGTCAGCTGTGAGGAAATAGTTGTTTCACCTTAGCCAATGTGTACGTTGGAAGCAGAGAGGGGGAAACAAGGAAGAAATAAAGAAAAAAATCAGCAGGAGGTACTAGAGGCAAGATTACATTTCCACCTGCGTGGGGGTTTGCAGCTAACCCAGCCAGCCCTAAACTGTTCCACTTTGTCTGCATTTCCAAGAGGTTCATACTGTGCAGAATAACAGCTCCCACCTTCTCTAACACCCACTGAAGTTTGAAAATGAAAGAGAACGAATTTTTAAGAACGTGCCATTTTGATGGATCACACTGTGCATCTACCTACTCCAAAGAAGCAAGTTACTTTATCATTGTTGTGGTTTCACCGGGCAGGGAGCTGAACACCACCCAGCCACTCGCTCCCTCACCCCTCCCCAATGAGATAGGGGAGAGAGGAAGGGGGGAAAAGCAAAATTTGTGCCTTGAGATAAAGATAATTTAACAGGACAGAAACAGAAGGGACATTAATAATGATAAAATAATTAGCATATAGAAAACAAGTGGTGCACACTGCAGTTGTTCAGCACCCGCTGAGTGATGCCCAGTCGGTTTTCCCCCAGTTTATGCACAGAGCAGGATGCCATGCAGCACGGAATATCCCTGTGGCCCCTTTGGTCAGATGGCCCAGCTCCGTCTCCTCGCTGCCTCTTGTGCACCCTCCCTTTATCCCTTACTAAGCAAGCTGACTGTCAGCATTTGCTCTTGTGCACAGGGTGACTGATACTGGCCCAGGCTGGTTCTTTGGTGCAGCTGCAGTGCCTGTAGCCAGGGATGGAGTAGCCACTGTGCCTGTTGTGTTCTTGGCAGATCCAGGGACGCTCTCTTCCCTTTGAGAACTGAATAGCGTTGAACGGGGCTCATTAGCCAGGGACCAGGCCCCAGCACATGGCAGGGATTTCTGTCTCTCTGGAATTTTCAGAGCAGCAGCACACTTTTCCAAACATTTTACTAGGTTTGCAGGCTTCTTCACTTGCTCAGGGATGAAATCCCAAAATGCTGGAGGTGATCGCTGTCCCAGACACCCGCCCTTACTACCCCCCACACCCTGTCACTCATAACCACCCAGACTTGGCGTGGTATTCTTAAAGAGCTGCTTAACCCAAAGCAGGACAGGAAGCACAGCAATAGGAACGTGCTGGTTTGAACATCCCGGCCATACTGAAAGTCCCCAGGAGCTGTGGGAATCAGGCTGGAGGAGAGGAGGAGGATGGAGAAGGAGCCGAGGGAGGGAGCGGCCCGGCAGAGGCGGGAGGCGCAGACACCGAGCGCGGCCGATAGATGGCGCCCGAGGCACGGGCACCGAGCCTGAGGCGCAGCGCCGGCACCGCCTAAACCCGCCTCAAAACAGGGCTAAATCATAACCCCGGCCCGGCCCCGGCACCGCCTAAACCCGGCTCAAAACAGGGCTAAATCATANCATAACCCCGGCCCGGCTCCGGCACCGCCTAAACCGGGCTCAAAACATAGCTAAATCATAACCCCGGCCCGGCTCCGGCACCGCCTAAACCCGGCTCAAAACAGGGCTAAATCATAACCCCAGCCCGGCTTCATCACTACCTAAACCGGGCCCAAAGCAGGGCAAAATCATAACCTCAGCCACAACTCCATCACCACCTAAACCGGGCTCAAAGCATGGCAAAATCATAACCCCAGCCTGGCTTCATCACCACCTAAACCCGGCTCAAAACACAGCAAAATCATCACCCCGGCCCGGCCCGTGGAGGGAGAAGGCTTTGGAGCAACCCGGGATAGTGGAGGCTGTCCCTGTCCAGGGCAGGATATGGAATGAGATGATCTCCAAGATCCCTTCCAACCCAAACCCTCCTATGATTCCATGAGTAGTCTACCAATAAATATGAATCAAAGTTGCTTTAGAGATGAAAGAAAATAGCTAAATCTACCTTTCATCACATCTATTTCAAATAATGAGTTTAGCAGATCTATATTCAGAAACAAATAGACTACCATTCAAGGTACTTGCATACTCTCTTTAAAAACGATGTTAGCTCTTTAAGGTTTTAAGGATATAAATTGAATTATGCCTCTAATGCAGAAAAGGCAGCAACATACCAGGTAACCCAGGTACCATTCAGGTAGTTTTTGCCCCTCCCTAGAAAAATCACAGAACTGTTTCATTTGGAAGGTGACCTCAGAGGGTCACCTGGCTCACTTCCCCTCCTACAGCATGCCACCAAACTTGTCTGGCTTCAATTTTGAAGCAGGTTTATCAGGAAATGTCAGCCAGGTTCTGACTATCCCCAAACATGCAGCATTCACATCCTGGATACCTGTTCAATTACTGATGACCCACACTGCAAAATTTCTTATTTTAGCACACTACTGGAATTTGCCTTGATGCAATTTCTATTCATTGTCCCTCATCTACATCAACTTAAATATCAGCAATGTTATTTGGGGTTGGACTTGAAAAAAATTAATAGATGAACAGATTTCTTTTGCATGCTGGTTAATATCAAATAGAAACTGCCTAACCAAAGGCCTTGGCTTTAGTTATTTACCCAGGATGATTTCTGCATCTTAACAAGTACATCCCAAAGAACCCTGGCTGTTCCTGCACGTTGGATGCTGGAACAATTATTCCAAAGTCGGTCAGAACTGTGAGGTTGTGTTTTGATGCCATTCCCTGTGACCAGCTTCAGCCTCTCTCATCAGATCTCAATCCTCCATTTACACAACATCTGCTCTAGAGCTTAGGACAACGTTTAGTCCTCAACAGGGCAGAAATATGATTTAGGTTTCCATTCAAGGGATTTTACCATTCCAGTGAGAAAGACATGTTCAATTCTTAATGCTTTCACTGCTCAAGGGGACACATTGTTAAACAAAGAAACTAATTCCAATATATTTTGTCACAGACTGAGCAATTAACAAAATGAGTCATCAACATTGTTTGAATTATGGGACTTGTAGCATCAGCTGTCTAAACTCAGATAAGTATCACTGCTAACGAATAAACATTTATTGTTTCCACTGATAGCCACAAAAGATACTATTTGAGGAAAAATTTAGCTCCAGCACAGTTCATACATGATATTATCAAATAAACAGGGAGATAACAGGAAATTTCAACATAGTAGTCGCCCTAATTTTTTTTTCCCTTGTAATTTGTGCCATTCCATTGCTTCCCCAAAAATAAATATTCCATATGCCACAACAGAGGGACCCAATTCCATTAGGTACCTCTGAAAAAATGTAGTCATAGATAACTGCAGAAGGAAAGAACTCAGCAGCATTTCACAGTTCTCTGCTTTTCAGTAATCACTATCTTCACAATTACCTCATATTTAAACTCTCGCTTGTTTGATGCTTCTGATGTTCTCTGGAAGTCAAAGATAACAGGAGCTATCTTACGTAAGTTTCTGTAGGAAGGGGTGTGTCCAAAACCATCTATAACTGCAGTGAGCGAAGGTGCATCCCAAAGCTCTTGTACTGAGAAGTAACAAAACTGCTTCCAGAACTGCTCACTGCAATTCCAGCCTCGTAAAGGGGAACTCAATTTTCCAAATATGAGGGTTAGCACTACAGATCAGCATAATGTATTAATAATAAGCACGGATACCCTCTCACATTAGAAGAATGCAAAAGACTGAAAAAAATTAATGATAAAACATGCAATAATATTAATTTAAACCAAAAAATTTCTACATTTGTTGCCTATTAGAAACCCAACAACCTAATTATTCCACCATACATTCCAGAGGATATTGTTCCTAGCACATCATATTGAAACACATTTTAAAATGCTTAATTATTAGGATATTTTAGCAGCCAGTTTGTCTGATGCTCTAGTAACTGTAGTAAGGAAAATACCTTATTGCTGGGCAATTCCTAGTTTTTACAGGAAAGCAAGAGGCTGCAAAACCCATCAGATACATTCAAGTGACCAAACAAAAGCTTACAAAAGAGAATTATTCTGAGCAAGGAAGAATATAGGAGAATATATATTATACACATGGATTCAATGTGAGTTGGTGTTACATAGTTTATGACTATGGTTTTGAACAGTTTTACAGAGACCAAGACCCAAATTTCAAGAAACTTGCTGGGAATGTATAAATTGGGGTCCAGCACCCTAAGGCAGGAGTGCAGAATTAAAATACAGCCAGGGTTGATAAATACTGAAGCAAACCCATTGATTAGTTGGGATTGAGGGAAAGGGATTGCTGGATTGTAGCTCTGGCTTTACGGACAACAGGCTTTTTACGTTACATGCATCAGCCTCTTTAAGCAAAGCTGCTGAAAGGAAGGAATAACTCATAATTTGAAGCTATAACTGTTCTCATTATGACAGAATGCTTATATCATCCCAAAGTCATGTGGTTCTTCTTTCCCAGTTTTAAATCCATGGGATTCTTTGCCTCAGCTTTGAAGCTCCATAACATCACCTCTTGTTGCAGTATTAGCTCTAATTGCACGCACCACTCATTAGCCTGCAAAAATTAATTTGGAGTTTAAAAAAAACTAAATTATTTTTGTACCTGCGTAACATTTTGTTTACTATATAATTTTTTTTATTACTTTGTTTAGTTCAATTTATCTGAAGTCTTTAACTGATCATTTCAGAGGCATCCCTAGATAGAGAATTAATTGTTGCAAACGATATTATTTTCTATTTTGCAAAGAGGCTAGCATCCTGTCTTGCTTTGCTTCCCTTGTTTCTTTGGATGTGATTAAGTATCCAGAAATATGGTTAACCCCAGGGTTGAAGTATTTAGTTCTAAGAAACTTTAATACAATCAATTATGTTTTGAACACAGGGAAGCAGGCAAAGGGGGAAGTTTTAATTACCATTAGTTAGCAAAACAGTCCTGATGCAGAGTTTGATTACCTTTTGTCTGAAATTCCCTCGATATTTCAAGTTCATTACAAAGGTGTTTGAGTTGGGTTTTTCCGCATATTAACTATTTCAGTATAGCACTTCAGTACAAGCTTTTAAAGCTAATTTTGTTGGGTTTTCCATGAGAAAAGGAGGAAGAGAGAAAGACAGAAGCATCTGTTCTAAGACCATTAGATGCAAAACCATGATACTTTCATAAAAGAGAACTAAAATTAATACGTCTGTATTTCATTGACAAACCAGTTGGGTTTTTTCTGCCAGGAAAAACCACAATCCTGAAATAAAAGAGATAACAGGAAATCAGTTCTGTTCTGTATTGAACAGAATGAAGAAAACTCTTGTTGCTCATTAGTGTTTAAAACAAAGACTAAAGCAAATCCCCAAAAAACAGAACCCAATACAAGACCTAAAAATTCTAAAATTCAACACCCTCCCAAAAAACTACCATGGCTAAATCATTCCAGTGAATTAAAATTGGGTTTCTCACATCCCAAGAATTGTCCTCAGCATTCAGTTGTTTTCCTGCTCACAAATTACCTTTCTGATCAAAAAGACATTCCATCCTATGTATTCAAAACATTTATTTGCAGCATTCCCCTCACTCCCATATAGACAAAAGGCTCCCTTGACAACGGGGATGCCAAAAGTGAGCTGAGCAGATCAGATCTGCAGTTAGATGCACCTTCCTGACATCCAAGCATGACTATTTCAACTTCTATCAGTGACAGATTTGCAATCCAGGGAAAAAGAGACCCGTAAGCACAAGGATGTGCTCTGTGTTGCACACCAGACCCAGTTATCGGCATGTTCATTATGTCACTGGATTAATGCTGCTTCCGAATCTTTTGGATTTAGAAATCTTATCTTCATTAGCTTGATTCCCAATCACCCTGAAATGTGTAACAGTAAAACTCACAGCTCGGAATCTTACAGGCAAGACTTGCTTCTACAGATCAAATTTCGTCAACATTTATCTTAATTTCTGATCTAATTTAAAGCCAAACCCTTTCCAGCTTTAGAAACGAAATAAAACCCCAACACACTAAAGGGATTAATCCCTTAAACTTTCTCTTTTAAGCTTTTCTTACACCAAATGTTAGATTTAAATCTATTTTACAAAGTAAACCATTAATTTTTACAAGCACAAGTAAACAGCCAGTACCTGCTATTTCAAAACACTAGAAGGATGGCTAGAAAGAAATAGTAATAATGGAATTTGGAATATCATTCTTTGCCATGACTTGGGGACAGATCTGAATGAAAACAAAGGACATGAGGGAGCTGGGGTTCCCAACCCACCCACCAACTACAGATCAGCCACACTCCATCCCCACTGAAAGGTCACTCTTCCATTAGGGAAAATGCAGCTGCATTGGAAAAGTGAGCAAAGCATAAAATAAAGGATTAATAAGTATAAATTCCGCTCCTAAGTTATCGTCTTGTCTTTTGTGTATTCCACATGTTCAGAGCTGCTAGTTTAGAAAGCCACTTCCTTTGCTTACTCCCTCTGCTCCTAGTCTGGGTTTGCTCACACACAGCATTTGGAAGCACAGCTGCAACACCTGCCACCTACCCTTAAAAAACCCACTTTTGTACCTCCTTGCCACACCTGATTTTCACTGGATGAAAAAAGCTGGACCCTGGATATCGTGTACTACATTGAAATTTTTCTTTTGCCGCTATTGATAAGGTAGGGAAATCAGCTCCGTCCCACTCAGAGCCAGCCACTGATAATCAGAAGCTCTCATCTCAGCTCCTTACCAGAGTACAACAGGGATGCAGTAAAAGAGTTAACAACCATAACACAGCACCCTTTGAACTCCACTCCATATGGCTACTCCCACCACAGCAGATGGTGGAGCTATTTGTTTGCTGTTTACTCTTGATGTACTGTTTTCTGTCTTTGATAAAAATCACTGTGGCTAAACAGTAAAACTGACAGCTGCCCATTGCTGTTGTCCTTTCCTCGCAGCTTGCTATCTTCAAGCTCAAGAACACTGCTGAAGGAGGAGATTGCTCATATGCTGCAGGCTTTCCAATTGCTGTTTTCCTACTTCCCACTCCTCCACAGAGCAGAGCTTCACTTGGTTGAATAGTCTCACTGCTTGGGAAGCAAGAGTAGGAGACTCCAGAGGAGCCACGGGCTTGCTTACAGGCCATAAAAGTAAATTGTTACTGTGCAACATCTTCTTACAACCCCTAGTTAAGAGTCCCCAATTATGACATATTTTTATCTTATGTGTGTTTATAAAAATAACATCAAAACCCACACAGATGCTTGAGTTAAGTTAACCCTGTTGCATTTCATAACTCCAGACAGAGTTATGGCTTTCCAAATAATTTAGTTCCAGCTTGACTGTGTGCCTCAGGATAGGCTTTATACAATTCCCGTCTCTGCCTGACTCCTCCTCCATATAGATGAGGTTCATATTTAATTCAAGTCTCTCTCAGTCACTTCCTTCTCCACCTTAGAAATGGCATTTTGGCTGCCAAATATCCCAGGAACATGGCAGTGAGCAAGAGCTGTGATCAATTCCCAAATTGTACCCCAATAATGGATACAGGCATATTTCATGCAGATCACAGAACAGCAAGGCCTTACTAAATTTTCCTTATGATTTATTCTGTAAAACAGAGATGAGTCTAGAAAGTGCAGCAAAACCCCACAATCATTTATATAACATAATGACAACAATGTGCACCAATTTACAACGTAAAAAGACATTTCTGAGGATTATTTCAGCCACTATTGAATGAAGTCATTAGCTTTCATTTCTTAGTACAACCCACTGAAAAATGATCCAAATGCCAACGTCAAAATGAAACAAGAATTATGTACTGCTAAATTATAAAACAATCTCCTTAATGTAGAAAAATCAATTCTGTAGGCAAGGTGGAAATGCCTATTTGGCAAGAAATAAGTATTATTCAGTCTTTTTAATATTTACCAGGAGAGTTTAAAGTTAAATATTTATTTGAATTCATGTAATTCAGTCCCAGACAAGTGACCTCTATAGCAGTGGCTACACATAGGTTGATGGTACTTGCTCAGCTGTGTCTTTCCTCCCTAGAAGTAGTAGCGAGGTTACTTCTAGGATTCGCCTCATAAATCCCAACGTCTGGGCTGATGCTCCCTCAAGCACTTCACCAAACAGTGACTTTCACATGGTAGCAGTGGGAGATTTTCTACCCTTCACTGCTTTTAGAGTTATAGCAGTTTCACTGTGAGATCCAAGTTTTCAAAGAGAAATTTTCCCAACTGTAACCTGTGCTCCAAGCTGCTCATTGTCCCAACATGAGCCTCCTCAAGGATGAATCAAGTGTTGCAACTATATAAAGCTTCTATTATCACTTTGAGTCTAAAACATTCATTTTGCTAACAAATGTATTTGCAGATTAGGTTTGCTTGAATCATTTGCAGCACTAAGGAAGATGTATTGTTGGAAATTCTAATGTTCTGTTACCAGTATTTTCTCTTCTTACTAAACCACTTCAAGCATCCAGGTCGCTCATTTTGGTAGTTGTGCTAGGACAACTCTTAACTTCCATTGCCATCTGCTACCTCGTGCTACTGTTTCTAATGTATGAATTCCTTCTATTTCAAGTGGATTGGGGTTAGTCCCCAGGTTGATCAGTAGACTTGTGCTACATCCGAACAGGGAATTCCTTCTTCTCAACACTTCCTTTTCACCTAAGGAAGAATAAATAAAGTGTAGCATTTGCTGTAAGACCTCAGAGAGTTCTACATGCTGATGGACACTAAACACTGCAAAACCTGCTGCTGCTGTTCTAGGTTGAATCCACTATTTCTGTATTACAGCAACATGTACCATATGCATAATCCAATTTCTGAGTCTGTGTTAACCTCTGCGTTCTCCACGATACCCTGTGGTTCATCCAGACTGGCCAGCCAGGCACACGCTTCTTCAATCAGACAAACCTGATATCCTGCTTTGGTTTTGAATCTGTTTGCACCATCAAATGAGAAATATTCATGGTCCAGCAGGGACAGTGGATACTAATCTAGCTGGATGCAAAGGCATTTGAAATTTTTGGACCAGGTTTGCTGAAATGGATCAGTCATTGTTAGAATTACTTCAGTTACTTATTCTGTGCAATGCATACTGTCACTGGGAAGGTTGTGTTTCCTTGGCAACTATCAAATGCTTGTTAATGTCCCTGAAGGATTTCTAGTCAATAATGATTTCAGCCCTTTCAAGCTCATATTTTAAACTAACTTTTTGGTTAGCTTAATCCTACTTCCAGTTTGTGTATTTAATTTATTATTGTCAGGCGGCTGAACATTTTTGGGAAGCAAAGTTTTTCACCTTAGTTCTCTTAGTAGACATTCAGAGCAGTACCTCTGAAGAAATCAGAGGTATCAGTGAGAAATAAAAACACGCAAGAGACCTAATCCATCTTTCACAGAAATCTAGACTCAAACTCAATTAAGGCAAATACTGAAGTTACATAAACACCAACTCCCATTTATATGGGCTTTTCTCAGGTAACTAGTACATGGAGAACAGGAACAGCAAATCCAATTTTATTACAGAGATAAGGACAGCGATTGCAAATACTGAAGTAAGGTGATAAAAAAACAGCTTAAAATTGAGCTGGCCCCAAGATGATGTTGGTTTGGTTTTGGGGGTTTTGTTGTTGTTGTTTTGGTTTGGTTTTTAGGTTGGTGGTTATTTTTGTT
Source organism: Dicrurus megarhynchus (assembly GCA_013399195.1). Lineage (NCBI taxonomy): Eukaryota > Metazoa > Chordata > Aves > Passeriformes > Dicruridae > Dicrurus > Dicrurus megarhynchus. Next base: position 619,661 of record VXAD01004669.1, on the reverse strand, counting down.
TTGGTTTTGTTATCACTGTCCGCAAAAAAAATGTATGTGAGTAGTACAATCTACCTTGTGGTTCTTAAAGTGAAAGTATCATAGAAGTGCACGTATAGTTTTTGAATATTAAGAAATAGTGGGGCGCATATAGTAAATTTGGAACGATGATTCCCTTCGAGGGATTTCTTTAATCAGAGTCATTTATGGTATCTAAAACCACTAGAAGGCAGCCCAGTTATTTTCTTTGGAGCTGGTGTTTTTCCTCACAACTAAAGCTTTGCTGTAGAAGAATCTCAGCCAGAAAATAGTTTATGGGAAAAGGAAGTCAATTGGTTTTGTAAGCTATAAAGGTCAAAATATTTCTGAGAAATATTCCCTTTGGAAAGCTTGGAAGCAACCTTTTCCTCCAAAATTTTATGACAGCTGGCAAAGCAGGAAGACATATGCTTTTTTGTACTGCCTAAATAAAAATGACTGATCTGACTTATTAACACTGATCTCTCAAGATGCAAAAAAGAGTTTCCAGCATTTTATGCCATTCTTAATATTCATTAGCAATATCTGCTTTTAGATGAGCAATATTTATCCTAAACATCTGTTTGCAGGATCAGTTAGAGGATTTAGACGAATGCTTCCAAATTTATTAGCTTTCATGGAAAGTATTTTTCAGTCTATTGAGAATGATTAACTGAAGCTTTTAAGGCTACAGAAATAAAAACAAGCACTAAGGTCTGATAAGAGTCATGCTTGTAATTATCTGATTCATAAACTAGAGAAGTTCAGCTACTTATATTTTGAAAAAAGCATTTCAGAGTTTTCTTTTCCATAACACTTTTAAAACCAGGGAAGAGACTATACTGTATTCTGAAAATAGAATAGTGAATTCCTTGTAGTAGATAAAATAAATAAATAAAAAAAAACCCCCGCAAACTAAATAAATAACACAGACATGTAAAAACAAGAGCCTAGTAAAAACTCTTACTAAAAATCCATACAGCTTCCAGAAGGCAAGACAGCATAATTCTCCCTACAGAGCTAGGCTGAGAGAGCAGGGGTTGCTCAGCCTGGAGAGGAGAAGGTTCCAGGGGGAGACTGGAGCCTCTTCCAGTGCCTTAAGGGGGATTAAAAAGAGGGAGAGGGACTTCCTACACAGGTGCATAGTGACAGGACAAGGGGCAATGACGTTAAACAGAAAAAAGGAAGGTTTAGATCAGAGATTAGAAGGAAATACTTCACTCTGAGGGTGGTCAGGCCCTGGCACAGATTGCCTACAAAAATTATGGATGCCCCATCCCTGGATGTGTCCAAGGCCAGGTTGGACAGGGCTTGGAGCAACCTGGGATAGTGGAAGGTGTCCCTGCTCATGGCAGGGGAGTTAAACAAGAGAATCTTTAACATTCTTTCCAATCCTTTCCAATCCAAACCATTCTGTGATTTTATGATAAAAGGAACAAACAAGAAAAAAGATTTCCAGTTAATTGTGGATTAAGAGTGAGTCTATTAGATCTCACTCAGATTCTCTAAAATAAAATAGTCTAGACTCTCCAGATCTTTCCATATATACACTAACCCTCTTTGTTCTAGGCAGCAGCTGAAGAGTAGCACTAGAGAAGCAGAATGCCATCACTGAAGCTGGTTTGTGGGGTAAGTTTTCGCTCATGGACGCAAGAACAGCCAAGCATCGTGGGCATGCTGGTGACACTGAACAGTGGGCCCAAAGACACGTACATACGCAAGGGTACTGACATGGAAGGCAGAAAGGTGTTCAGGAACTCATCTCTTTTTTCTGCAATCAGCTTTACTCCTTGCTGAGCCCAGGCCACACTTGCAAGAGTCCCAAGAAAACGCACTGGACAGACACATTTTAACCAATACTTGCAGGCTCCCTGTCAACATTCACAGAAAGCACTAAAATTTTGTGCACATGAAGGCAGTTACTTAAAATATACAGTAAACAGGAACTGGAATGTTATTAATGGCTTCAAAAATAGGAGCTGTTAGACAGTCATGCTATTTGTGTTCCTCATACAGACCGCCCCACTTTCTCACTGTTCTATATAGTGACTCTAGCACAATATTCTCACTTACGTACTTAAGCACATGATTTTTTCTCCTCCAGGGAGCTTTTTCTACTTCTTTAACACCATCCAGCTGTCTAACACTGGCATACTCTCCTCTTAATGAAGCAGCACGACAACAAAGACTTCCAAATTTATACAGTAAACTAACACTGCCATGCAACACAAATTTTGTCCAGTTCATCTTAACCAAGGTGCAATCCCCCTTTCCTTCTCAGCAGGCTCAGTCCTGAGCACACACACACTGCAATAAACCAGAAGATTGCAGTTTTGTTGCACTACAACAATCCTTTGAAATACTACAGGTAACCACGAGCAAGTCCAGCAGCTTTACCACACAAGTTCCATAATAGGAAATAAAACGACAGCTCCCCTCCACAATAGAATTGCTGGTTCACCACCAGCCACTGATTGCCCTTCTACTTCAGAGGAACTCAACAAATGATTTTCTTCTCCTCTTTATTAAAACAGGTTTTCATAAGTATTACAGTGCTCCTAGATAAGGTCAAATTACAGGGGTTTGTTTGGTTTGACTTTACCTAATACATCTAAACAATAAACTGATTAGCAGATCTTGCTATGTTTTTTTCCAAATGCAAAATATACAGCCCACTGTTTTTCCATTACACCAGACATTACACCATTTTTCCATTACACCAGACATTACATCCTTCTTTGCTGAAGCCTCCCAGAGCTCCACGCTCCATGAAAGCCACCATGACTTGCAGATGTTGTACAATTAGCTTAGAGACTTTCAGAGCAGGGATGGTCAGCCCAGTGTTAGATACCACCGACCCCAGGGACTTCACCCTGAGTTTTGGGATCTCCTCTGTGCTTGCTATTCTGTACCAATCACCTAACCAACCAGTTCTGGGCTTTGCTTCTCAAATTACTCCAATAACCACGTATGGGAGAATTTAGAGCCAAGCCAAGAGAGAAAAGGGATAATGATAGAACAAAAGGATAAAAGGGAAGTATTGAGGAAAATCAAGACAAAATACAGTGATTTAACCCACATTATAATGTGATATCTGAAGTATAAAATACTTAAGAAAAATTCCTCAGGACCGGAAGGCAGTTGAGGCTGCTGGTGTTTGAATTGTAAGGTGCCAAGACAGCTCTTTAATCTTGCAGCCTATCTATAGTAACATTCTGCAGTTCTACAGAGCTCAGCTATTTTTTACTTTCCTCTCACTGTTCTTCCCATGCTATCTAATGCTAATGTGTAAAGTGAGTAATAGACTTTCAGCAAAAATCAAGTTTTTCAGTTATTCTGATTCCCTGCCTGCCCTTTCTGAGGATCTCAGGAAGGCTTGTCAGTGCAGGGTCAAACACCCTACACCATCCTACCCCCTATCCCTGGAGTCCTCCAAAAAGCAGAGGAAAGCGTAAGAATTATTTCAGTTGTATCTTCAAACAGGCCAACTGCAGCCAATGTTTTGTGCCTGAACAGATGCTTCCCAAGCTTCAACAAAAACTCTATTAGAAAATGCAGCATTATGGATATGGATGTATTCACTCATTAACCAAATTTGCATTAAGTGCTATTTAATGCAGGTAACCAGGCAAGAGTTACAGTAAACTGGAAAAACCTCAGTACATTAACAGCAAAAGGAAATTACTGTACTAACAATTTGCCCAAACAGAAGAAGTCTTCAAATTACCTGCTACTACTAAATTTGTACAGCAACTCATTCACTTCCTAGACCTTAACTGGCCAATATAATTCCTATTTTCTGGCCCCTTCCCTGTGAACAGAATGTGAACACAGTTCCAGCTCAAGTCCCCACGGTCTTTAGCTCTTTTATATTGTTTCACTGTTCTTTGCTATTAAATTCTGAACATTTCTATGAAAACCCAGGAGACCCCCAATCCTGTGGAATTTCAGGAGACTGCATTTACACTGCAGATGGACTTGTTGGTACCAAACAGAAGAGTTACAGTCCCCAAAGCTGTAAAACTGGCATCTTCCTTACAGGCACATCTCATGCTTATTTGGAGCTACAAAGCCTTGCTCCAAACCATGCAATTATAAGTAATAATCACAAAACTATTTTGTCTTCTTCTGTTTCCCTCTCCTATGAAGGCCTTTATTTAAAATGAAAGCAACACCAGGTCTTGCTATTTAGTACCAACTGCACTTTAATAAACTTTAGTAACCAAATCTGTCAGAGAGAAGATGTATTATTATATACACAATTACACAGCTCATCACCCATCTGTAGACCCAAGATGGAAGGGAGGTGTAGGAATTTCCATCACCTAAGTCACTTCAAAGCAGTCCCCAGCATCATTTTCAAACTCAAACTATGTCATACCTCAAATAATGTTATATTATGACTTATTCTTCGCCTCAGCAGCGACACAAACATCAGTTAAAATACATTGCCAGCAGCCAGTGTTTTTTCAGGTTGGAAGGCATTTAGAATTCACATGCCTACATTACCCTTTCCTTCTATTCATTATTGTCCTATTTCCAAGATCTTATTTCCACAAATACCTTCACGCACCTTGCTGCCTTTCCCCCCATTTCCATCTTCCTTACTGATGGCACATCTAGGAATTCATGCATAGAGCTTGTCATCCAGATGATGACAGAATCATTTCTTCAAAAATAAACATAAGAACTCTGCCTTCTAAGGTTATTACTTTTATTGGTTCTTATTTCAAAGAAAATAGGGAGAAAAGGGGAAGGCAAAGAAAATTCACTGTGTGCTGATGAGAAGTGTAGCAGTAAAATGCACTGAGTAAAAACTAAATGGAGACAGGAGGATATTTAAGAAGAGGTACCTGTACAACAAGTATTTACTAAAACATTAGCCTTTTTTGAGAGGGTCACTAAGGGAAGGAAATATGTTTCCTATATTCCTGTATATGGCCTTAAAGATCAAGCTTAGGAAAAGGAATCTTTATTGCAGAAAACTGCAGAGAGTTTAAAATATATCCACATAAAAGAATTTATAATCAGGTAATCTCTCCATATAAACAGTTCTGATAAAGCAAGTTATCCTCAGTTCATCAGCTGATAATTCTTGGGTCTCATGGGCTGGCTTTCTTAAAATGAAAATTGGATAGAATTCCCTGTTGAGAAACTAATCCATATCCAATGAGCATCATCCTTTTGTATGAATTTATATCATCAAGCATAAAAATTTTTGAATTTCATGTCCTAACTACAGAAATTATTTGTTTCCTTAGAGATCATACTTCTATATATTCAGTGTGATGCATTTAATGTTTCTCACATAATGCTTGTTTACACCCCAGAAACTGTTTAAATGATTATGCTTTTCCTTCTTTTTGGTCTCTGTATCAGCAATGAATACTGAACTGTAAAATCACCTTTTGGGACCTTAATCTGTTGCCAAGGATACTGGGGATATAATTATGATTTTATTGTAGACTAACTGAAAGACTTCTCTTTGTTGAAAGTGCAATTCAGCCTCATCCAGTGTTAATTGCAGCTACACACCTCCTTTCATCCTGCTATTGAGGAGTGCTAGGAAAATTATACACCAACACTCCTGGGACTCAGATTCTGGTTCTGTTCCAGGGAACCTGCAGCACAAAGGCTCGGAGTGACTTGCTGAAGGTCAAAACTTCCACTGGAAATCAAGCGCCACCTTAATGGAAGCTGATAATGTCCATACACACCTGGCCAAAGGCTGCTTCCACTGTAAATTCTGGCTTTGGGTGGCTCCAGGAATGCAGCTGTGAGACCTCCCGGTATTCCTCAGTGCTATCCACAGTTGTAGCTGACCCGTACCGCTCCAGCCCAGGTGTTGTCCCTGCTCACGTGCAGCTGGTACCTCCCTTGCCAAAGCTGCCAGCTCTCAGGAGGAAACATCAGTGAATTAGCTAAAATTACGCTCCAAAATGCACAGAACTTGGAAGAAAACTGAGCCAGGGAATTGTTGCAACTGTAGTGATAAAAAACTGATATGGAGACTCAGTAATGCAGGGACAGGGGTGTGGGGTGTTCCTCCTTGTTTCTTTGGGGGGTTTTGTCCTTTTTTTTACTAATTTCCCAATATTTTTGTAGCATAATAGACTATTCCCCTACATAGAGCTCTGAAGCTTGGTACAAGTCCTGTGGACTCATTCTTCTCCCCACTCTTATCTTTAAAGCAAAAGAACTAAAGTGAGAAGGGGGAGACATCATTTAAAAAGAAGAAAAAAACCAGACATTTACCAAAGGTGGAATTCAACCCAAATGCATCCATCAAAAAGATTAAAACCATCACACAAGAGGAGGGAAAAATACTAAAGGGCTAAAACATCTTGAAGAATTTCCAACACGCATTTGCGATTCAGACTCTGAATTCACTGCTGCAGGAATCTTCTGTCACAGTTCAGGAGCGCACCTTCTGTAGATGGCCTTGCAGGCAGTTCCAGCTCGCAGGGTTTCAGCAGCTCATTGGCACCAGGGCAGTTTCTCTGCCACATTTCAATCTGTGTGCATCCTGCTCTCTGCAGCTGACACGTCCTGGTAGCCTGAACTGATTTGTATCAAGCAGGGCTATAAGGTGTATTATGAAATAGCTCTAACCTCTCATCAACTGCCTCCAAAAGCACTCCTCAGTCAACTCAGCCATGTCTTCCATGTTGAACAAGAGTAATGGGAAACTCAAACAACTCAGTACTTTCAGATAACATCCACACAGAACATCAACCAAGCCTTTACAAACATTTATCTTTTTTTAAACATTTCACTGCTGAAACTGAGCCATTTTCTTTTTCATGCCTTGAAAAGTTTGAGGTGTCATCAGTGCAGCACCCTCACCTAAGAACAAAAAATACCAACTAGGTTACTAATTTTGGAAAACAACAAACAAAACAACAAAAACCCCCTCAATGCACTCTCATTTTGATTTCTGCTTTCAAATACTTGTTTGCTCTTTGTACTGAGTAGGTACTGAGAATATTTAGTGTTAGCATCACTGGTAGACATGAAGTGGCTTAAAATATTTGTGTGTTTCCTTTTTCCCAAAACAGACAGATGCCAGTCCCTTTGACATAAAGCTGTTTTGGGATGCAGGTAAGTGATTTAATTTGCCCTGTGTAAGACACCGCAATAACAATCCCCTTTCCTCCCCTCGAAGCACAGGCTGCTTTTTTAAATAAAAGAAAAATTCGTTGCTTGTTTCATGAGACAATAAAATTTCCTCTCTGTGTGGCCGGTAGAGGGAAGCATCACATTCCCGAATCTGACACAGGACGGATGATGCTACCGCGATGCACCAGCATGAGTCTGAACGTTTCATGGTTGAGCTCCAATAAAGTACTTTCCCCAGAAAGCAGAACAGGACAGCAGAGATGCCGGAAATACCAAAGCAGGCTGCGGTTCTCTCACCAGATGACTTTTCAAGTACAGCACGTGAGGAAAGATCCACATTAGGCAACATCTGTGAGGGGCAGTTAAATTTTGGCACAAACATTCTATCCAGATTAAGTTTGCTTGGTGGTTTTTTCATGTTTTCCCTTCAGATGTTACAAAACTCAGTTCTTCCCTATCACAGTGACAGAAGCCTTTGGTGAAGCAAATCCATAACTATTCCCTTCTTTCCTGTCTTCATCTTAATTGTATTCCAAGTTGAAGGTATATAAATTCCTTTAAAATGAATTTAAGCAGGGAATTAGAAACCACATGAAGGTAAGAAGTGCTAGAACGTGCCCTAGAGACACACTTGTTTTCTAAAACAACACCTGCCATTTAACACTGAAAGACGCACCATTGCAATGGTTCTCTCAGATTTGTGGAAATCCTTTCTGTTCCTAGCATATTGATTTTTGGCTCCTTCACAAGGCCAAACCTTTAAGGGAGGCCCTCACACAGGGTAAAAAAAGAAAAATCAAAACAGATTTCAGCACTAAAGACCCTCTTGTAATCCATCATGACTTCAGATTTTTGGTTTGTATTCATTCCTCTAATTAACATGAGTACTCTCTGCAGCATCTTGTTTGGGAACACTGGAAAAAGCTGTACCAATTTTAGAAATAATCTTGCTTCTCTTCAACCTACTCCCCTGTTTCAGTTCTTTTCCTTTCAAATACAGCAGTGCCTGCTCACTCTACCACTTGGAATACAATAAACATTGCAATACCCTCCTTTTTCAGGGCTCAAAAACAACAAGGGGAGACCAAGTTATCTGCAATTTTCTCTAACCTTATTTCTCCCCATCTTCACCTATCAGACAGGTGACTCCTTCTTTATAACTTCTTTATTACTCTGCTAATAGACAGTCTCCAAACCGTCCCTTTGGGGTCACAACTTGCTGCAAACCTTCAATAACAAACAAGACCTGAACCACGTTTCAGTGACACTACAGGTTCAAATGTAATTCTGTCTTGGACTGTGAGGCATTCTCTGCTGAGCACGGCCACCGAAAGCTCAAATTGCTTCTGGAATACGTGGAAGCTTAATTGGTTATTAATTGCTCCCCATATTTGAGACTTCAAAATTCTCTGTCCCAATGACTTCTCCTCCTACAGTTGCCAGTCCACAGTCACTTGTTAACTTATATCAGACAAAGAAAAACTGGCTTTAAGTTAATGAAGCCCTAGCCTTCAATATGAAGAATTTATTACTAGCTTTTAAAATTGTATATCTGAGGTAATTTCATAAGTATTCTTCAGAAACCTGTCATTAACAGAACTTACAAATGGCAGTAAGGCACAGAAAGCCCTGATTAAGGGGTGATTTAGTCCTTCCAGTGCTTTCTCTGACACTGCTCAAACACGATACTGGACTCTTCCCTCCATAGAAGTCAGGTTTACATCAAGTCAGCCACTTCCAATATTTTCAACAATTACAATATCCAGCTGTGCACAATTATAAATATACTTTCATACAGAATACACAGCAGTATCTTGCATAAATTATTTTTGCAGCTTTTTCCTCTAGTTACATACTTATGGATGTTTTCATACAATGCCTGGTTTCCTGTTCCATCATCACTTCCTATCTAACAAAGCTCCAGAGGGCATAAATCACAATGCAATCCATGAATCAGTGTTAACACCAATGTCCTCTCTGTAGACTCAGGAAACAGTGGGGTGGTTTGATGTTCCTTATATCATAACAGAACACCAAGACTTGCAGAAATATAGGCTGGATTTATACATCTAGGAATAAGCACAAACACCAAAGCATCTCATTTGTTGTATAATTTTATATTCCTGGAAAGTCTAGACACTTCCATCATCTGGATTTTAAAACTGGAAATCTTAGAGTCAGACATGAAATGGTGGTAAAATACATCATTTTATGCAAACTTCCCAATTCAGGCTGTTCTCTCTTTCTTTGTGCAGACCTGTGCTACAGAGGGCTCAGCTGCCTGGCAGGAACACGGATTTCTCTTACACAAGTGAGTCTGGTTTGAAGGTAAAGTTCATTGAACTTTAACTTTCAGCATGGTCATGACACATCCCAGTGACAGGACCACAGTATTTTCATATCTAGGATTCACTATCACCCCAATAACCAGCATTTGTGTGATTGCACACTAAGTCACCTCTGCTTTCTAGGGCTCTTATGCACTCAGGTTTCAGAAGAGACTATCTAAGCACACACCAAGACCTTTACTTTATCCCTAAGCACTACATTACAAAAAATGGAAGGGAATTATGGAATAGCACAACTACGGGGGAACTAAAGATGAGAAAGACTCAGATCCCCTTCTAGTTTTAAGTTAGACCTCAACAGCCTTGCTTCTACTCCCTGCCTAAATTATAAATTCAAATGTAACAACAGCACTACATCGTGGCAGCATTTCTCAAGGACTTAAAATAGAAACAAAGAGGAACAGTATGAAAGGAAATTCAGCTGGTGACTAGAAAACTGTCTGCCTCTGGCACTTGGAAAAGCTCTGTCTCTACATGGTCTGTGCTTCCAGCTGATTCCAGCACTGCAGAAACATTCTTCTTACTCATGGGCCTATTTCCAAAACTTACGACTTAGAAATGTGCAGAAAGTGGGCTTCCATTTTGTATTGGTAAAGGTCAAAACCTGAATTTCTTCAACAGCAGTCAATGTTCTCTGTGTAGAGGATAAATGCATGTGGATAAATCATGAACATATCCTGCTCTTTAAAACAAAGATGCTTGGGTTACCCACAGGTACCTCCCCCTTCAGAGATACACAGCCTCTCCAAAATTCTATGTCCCATCTACAGATTAATGACAGATTTTAACTGCAATGACTTGGTGCTTTCCAAGTGTCAGAGATCATTTCTAGAAAGCTTTTATTGCAGTCTCAGCTCCATCTTCAGTTACCTTGTTGACTTTTCAAATACCTAAAGATGCAATACTGTCCTGTACCATTAATTTGTGTCTTGTTTCTACTATGGTTTCAGTAAAAAAAAACAAACTTCATCACTTAATTATTGCATGCCACTATTACTGAAAGCATTTGGTGCTTTTCAGCATCATTATTAAAAGGCAAGTTCATTTAAAATTGTGTTTCACAAAATTACCAGTGTGCAGTGGTGGTGACCCATTTCCCTTTAATGATTATTTCCAGAGCAACAAGCAACAACATTAAATACAACTAAAAAGTCAGGCATGCAACTAAGCTGAGTGGAAATAATTAGCAAAGACTCAGCTATGAATTGGTTTTCTTCTGGGTAAAATTATAATAGTGCTGTAGCCACTAACTCTTGTCAAATCTCCAGATAACAACTTTAGGGACAGCAGAGCAAGCTGAGGTGGTGGAAAGCTTTGGTCTGATTGTCAGCAGCCTGTTTAAAAATCAGCCTCATTCTGTGCTAAAATGAGCTTTTTGCACCGTTAGTTCCTTCTGTTTCTGAAGTATTACCTTTAATGCAGTGGCCACAACTGTGGCCCTTGTTCCAGCCTGGAAAGGGCAGGTTAGTGTTTCTTTCCTAGTACCAGGCAAAGCCAGCTCGAAGGCCAAGCTGGTTTCTCTATAAGATAGTGATTATAATGTCTAGCACTGGTTCTGAGTCCTGGCCACCTTCCACTGGGAGCAGCCACAGCTTATCTTGTATCATCCCTGCCCACGGGAAACTTAACAAAAGCCTGGACATATCAACAGGCTGCTCAGTAATCCACAGGTCCTAACTGCAGAATTATTTTTACTTGCTACTTGAAGTTAGATAGAAAGCTGCTTGGTAGGAGATTTAAGCATATTTAGTTGTGATTGCTTAATGCAATTGGTTGCTCTGTACCAGGGGATTACTCTGTTGTGCACTGAATTTGCAATTTACATTTCCATATGGCTGACAGATCTGATTTGGAATACTACAGCACCTGAGACTTTTTTTCCAGTGCAGACTATAAATGCATGATACATAAGTATAAATCATGTGCTATATCTACTTCAAGGAACTGAGCCAATGAGTGAGTACAATCATAAATGTTAATAGGTTTTTTTTCCAATTTTCCCCTTTTTCCATATCATTAAAGTAATTTTATTCTATAAACATAGATGCAAATACAAGCTAGCATTAGAAATTCAGCAGGGGAGGAATGGAAATTGTTCCAAACAAAATGAGTGAGCCCATGAGTGCAACAAATCATTTAAGCAGACATCCCATTACCCAGTTACTTCACTGGGAAAGGCTCTCTCAGAGCCATTGAGAAGACAGCTGCACTCGGTGTGGCTCTAACACTGCCCACAAAGCAGGTATTAATCACTGCCCCAGGAATCACATGATGAGCCCTGCAATAACTTGATGAGTTTGGTTATTCACTACTTAAAACCATAAATGAAAGATCTATACACAGCATCTGTCCTGTAAAATATTTTCTTTGCCACAGAATTAACTGCCTAGGTACACACCATTTTCCAGCAGCAAGATCTATCCTTGTTCCTTTCCATCTTATTCTAACAGGCAATGGATTGGCAACCTTATTTTGGGGTGCAGTATAAAAGACATCACAAACCAACCTTGTTCTTCAGAACACATATTCTGATCTGTCCAACTTGCTTTGAGTAAGCATATCTTAGATTTTATCATGTGACTATTTAATAGCTAGAGGTGACTTATATTCAGACCCAGAGCAGATAACAAATATCTTTATTATTTTCAGGTATAATGATTGATATTTTTATTGCTATGCAAATGAGTTATTGCAAAGAAAAAAGATGTGATCAATATGGTTCAGGGATTCATTTAGTGTAGCAAGTCTCATTTTCCTGTATCAGACCCACGCAGTTTCCCCCATCACTTCTCAAAAAGCAGTGCACAACACCAGGTGGGGCAGTACCTCATGGTAACACTGATGTATCTGAGGGCAAGCACAGAGTTGACCACCTTTTCTTTTGGGTTATATGGAATATGGCTTGGACCCTGCCATACAAGGCACCAAGTGATTTTGGGATTGAATCCCTAAGCTCTCCCTTCCAAATCATAAGCAAAGGAGGTGGGAGGTGTGCAGGGGCAAGGAAGGGGAGATGCTCCAAAGCTAAGAAAATAAATTCAGAAGCGTTCTTATTGATGACTTGGTACATTCAGTAATGTTCATGAGAGATAACCAGAGAAAACAGAGTTCTTGGATCACAGAGAGAAAAATAATTGTATGTAGAAAATCTGCTTCAGAGAGCAGCAGGGAGAATGATGACAATCAGATCACCTTCATCATTCAGTGTGACACGTTCCCACTGCTTATTTACTGTTCCACAAGTCACTTGGCAGGGAAAACAAAGTTGTGTTTAATTATTTAGAGAACACCAATATAAGCAGATGACAGAGGACAGTTAAAGCCTTCTCCAGTTCATGTTACAAATGCTTTGCAGATGCTGACAAAGAAAGTTCTGATAACCTGGAGGCTTTCTTCACAAAGCTTCTGAACTACCCATGTTACACATACCTTGCCTTTTTTCCCATCCCCATTTTAACCCAATTTCCCCCAGAGATCTCAAAAGACAGCTTTTGAAACCTCTTAGAAGACAGGTGGCAATGTAGAGGAGAGATCCATAGCACATTCTGGATTGAAAGGAAAAAGCAACAGCAGAAATTTATATCCCTTATACACCAGAGAACCTGTGTGGGAAAGAGGCAAGCACCTCATCTGCTGGAATGGTTTCAGAGTTTACACCTTAGATAGGAGAACCTGAGCAAAACACTTAATTCAGGCTTCATGAACTCCTCTGTTCATCATATTAATCATCCTTTCACAGCCTCAGTTTTGTTTTTATTTTTATGACCTTTCATAGCTCCCAAAGCATGAACTATTTGAATCTCCACTTACTTATATCTGAATATCTGTAATCCCAGTTTGGAGAAATCAAGGCAAGTTTTGCAATATTATCTAAGCATCGTAACAACCACCTGAATGTTACAAATCCAAATAAGAACTTAAAGTGTGTGCAGATTGGATTGATAAAACACAACTTGACTTTCACAAACATGTTTGACTGGATGCTTTCTGCCTACTCCTATTCTATTCAGGCCTAAATACTTTAGAAGAGGGCCGTTACTTTTGGAAAAGGCTAAAATCTGCTCGGATATATGGAATGGAAGATATGTGACTCAAAATAGAAAACAAAACCCCTTATCTAGTGACCCAGATCTACTCTATTAACAGGTAGGATATCCCATTGCTATCATGAACATCTGAGTTACTTACTTGATGCATTTACTTGTAATATAAATAATCTTGTGCAGTTAAGTACTCATCTTTACAGTATCTCATAATCTTGTTGTACTTACATGGAGTAAGTATCCATTACCACTTGGAACACTCATTTAGCTGCTCAAATGACTGCTTAATGAGGTCTGGAAAGTAAAAGCCTTATCTGCAAAAAGCCAGTGTAGAAAGAAGCACGTATGCAAAGAAAAGCAAAAGCAAAGCAAAGTATTTGTTCAGACTAAATGTGAAAAGGAATTAGATTAAGGGGAGTGTTCAGAACAATAGAAACAAAAGATGAAATACATACATGTAGTATTTTCTAATAATGAAAGCAGTGTTTTTTACCATTCACTGAATACTCTATTGTTAGAATTTTGTCTGTCTAAATACCATCAGACTTTCAAAATCTCTCCTGGGAGCTAGGCCTGCTGCCTCACCCCTACCAAATAAATCCTTTAAGAATTCCATGCTGCAACAGGTCTAGTACAGCTCCCTTTAACAGCTTGGAGTGCTTAATAATGAGTCCGTCTGGTCTGTGTTTCAGCTCCAGAAATACAGAGTAGGACATCATTAGCTGCATTCACTCAGGTTTTAATTAACATACTAGTCATCATTAAACGTTTAAAGGCTCCTGTCAGTAGGTGCTGAGTACTTCCCTTTCACTCACCACTTATTTGGAGCTCCATGCAGGACTCCCCAAGTTACAATGAATCGTGGCCCTGCCGCTGCTGCCAACACAGCTTAAAACCAGAGCCATCACTTCAGAGATGCCCGAATGGGATCAAACAGAACTCAGAAGTTACCACCGAGATTACAGAGACTGTTTCTCGCCATGGATCTGCAGCATGACTCAAAGGCCCTCAGCCACAAATATTTGCTATCACAGAAACCTAAGCCTAAGAAGTGTTCCATGAACTTTTATTTGTCTGTCAATTGGAAAATATTGTTTTAAGCAGACTGAGTCATTTCAATGATTTAAATTAAGTTTATGCTTATTTTGCTGCTTAAGAGCCCACATTTTTAAAAGCTATATTTTGTCTATATTTACTTTTTGTTAAAGCAAAAACATCTTCACTGATGGTGCAGCAAACAGAGCACTTAATCTTTCCTCATGAGGCAGCATTACTCAAAGATCTGGTATGCAGCAATCCTTACATCTGTAAGAAGATCATTGGCACTACGGAAAGCTTCCTTTTAGCCCTGTATATGCACAAGGAGAAACGGAATAATTGGTCAAACTCCATTGTTTGTCATTCCAGCAGCCAAAACTGAGCTGCTTCTACCCCCTTTGCTCAGCGTGCAGCCCTGGGCGTGTCCCAGAGCTGGCACATCAGCGCTCTCTTAACGTGTCATGATGAAGCAGCTCCCAAAGGAAGTGGGACAAAAAGCTGTTTCCTGCTCTCTGACAACTCTGTGGCCACATTATTCATCAGTAACTAACAACAGCTTCGGTTTGTCTACACAGAAACCGCCGAGTTACATATACTGATATATCCCACAAAAAATTTAAAAAAAAAAAAAACAACCCAAACCCCAAAGACAAACAAAAAGAAACCCGGGAAAACTTATGTAAAATCCATATGCTTTCTTTTCCTATAAATACTTGATCACCGTTGTTCACATAGGTCTATCCTGTGCTTATGCCACTTGTCAGTCAACCAATATACCTCATTTCTCTGCCCTTATGGGGACGTTATCAGCGTGACACCAGCCACGTGAATTGGTGTGACAGCTCCAAATTTGTATGAGCTCCAAAGCTCTGTTGCCATTTTATGAGAGAATTGGCCTCATGAAAGACAGAATACCATTAATTTCCTGATTAACTGTAAAGAGGGGAAGCTAGGAGCAAGTACAAACTGAAAAAGCTCTGAGGTAGTAAGAGTGAACTGCAGCCAGATTGTAAAAAGAAGGGCTGGGTGGGAAGCCCTCATATTCCCAGGATCCCTGGCTCTTCAAAGATGAGGTTTCCCCATTCTTCTGTTATCCCTTCCCTCATCTTCCATCACTGTTCCCAAAGCTCGGCAGCTGCTGGGAACCAGGCACGAGGCAGAACAGATCCAAAGGGCAAACCAGCACTGCCCCACCATGACTCAACACACACTTACTGCTGAAGTGCAACAAGCTGTTCCTTCACACTGGAGAAATATAAATAGCTCTTGAAGGAAACAGGTCAATCATGTCAGACAGGTGCAAACTCCAAGATAAAACCACCTCTGAAACAAGATACCAATAGGAGGGTAAAAGATATCTTGTTATCACTTATGACTCAGGTTAATTTCAGCTTATTCATGGCTGCTGGCCATGGAATGCACAGGGAAAATAAGCACCACAACATTTTCGAGAACAGGCAGTGCTGCAGCAGGAAGTTAACATCCAGAACCACAAAGATTTTCATTAGAAGTGTCTCTGCCCTGTAAACTGCTCCTAGTTCCATATCTGAGCACATTGCAGCAGTGCACCACTACTTAAGAGCCTCCTAAGTGAACGAGTCTTTTATCAGTATAGTTAATAATCCTAACTTTTTTTTTTTTAATGTTTCAGGTTGTTCTGATTTGTACAAAGCATGTATTTGCCTGCTGAACAGAAAGTTTAGTCAAGTTTAAGGTACAGACAAGTAGGAATAACAACCCTGTACATCTGAATACCACTTGTGGCCATCAGAGCAAGATTAATTAATAAAAGAACTATTTGGAATCATACTTTAATTTCCAGAGAGGACAACATACAAACAGGATATAGTTGTTGATGAAGACATTTCTATAGGGAAAAAAAAACAAAACAATGATGCTAGGTATGCTAATTTACTGGACCACTTTTTTCTTCAAAATGATTCTACAATCAAAAAGATTTAATATTTTTAATACTTAATGTATATGTTTTAGAAGCAGCCATTTCATTTCCAGCAATACAGTTTTTGCATATTTTTATGCAAAAAAGGAGCTGCCATCATAGGAATGTGTTATATGCAACTGTTAATGCTCTTAATATATTTCATTTTAGAGACTCAAACTCCTCTATTCCTTTGTTCAGTTGTTAGAACAGGATACTCAATTTTGAAAAAGAAGCTCTAAAATTCTCATGCTTGTGTCACTAAAACCAGATTAGCATAATCTTGGCTGCTGTGCATCACTTCAACACCTCATTAGCTTCAGTTCTAGATAAGTATATTAGCCCAGGACCTAATGTTAAATAACTAAGTTATTTAATACTTCCAATAGTTATTTCACTGTGTTTCCTATACTAATGAGCAGATAAATATGCAGAAACCAACAGTAAAAGGCACCGACTTGTGCATTCGAACTGCAAACAGAGCCAATCATGACTTATCAATGAACAAGATTATGGACGAGCAGCTTTATTGCCCTCGAGTGGGACACACGGAGCGTTCGGAGGCGGAGCAGGCCCAGCAGGGCAGCGCCGAGAGCCGCTCTCCGTGCCCGTGTCTGGCCGGGGCTGCTCGCACGGGAGCCGCAGCGCGGAGCTCCCACCTGCCGGGCACAGCCTGGAGCAGGGATGGGAGCAGGCTGAGGCTCTGCAGGGGATGCAGCAGTGGCAGCAAGAGCTCCCCGTGCTCAGGAGGAAGCGCCCGGTCCCCGGCAGCCCTGGGATGAGAGCGTTCGGCTGGGGCTGCAGGGGCAGCCCTGGAGTTCTGCTCGGAACCTGGTATTTCGCTCTCCCACACAGTGCTCGGCACTAGAAACTTTGTCATTTGTTTTCTAAACACTCCAATCGCTTCTGATTCTCCCGTTGTTTCTGTGGAAAGATTATGAGATGAATACACCCCATGTGCCGGGGCAGGCACACTGGAAAAGCCCGAGGTTCAAGCAGTTGGTCAGGAACAAGCAGAAATTGTTTCCTCCATCTCAGTCAAGTGCCCAGCTGCTTACACACACAGTACTGCTGATCCACTAAGCTGAGCTAATAACAAGCTTATCATTATGCTAGCTTAATATAAAAATATTTACACAGAAATAAGTGTAAGCATTGGACATACTTGAGCAATCACATTTAAGAAATTCTAACAAATTGCTGCCAAGCAGCTCCTTTTGTATTTTATAGATCATACTAAAAAAAGATAAGAAAATATACAAGGCAGGTGATATACAAAGAACTGGGTTTTCTCCAAGTTATTGTTGTCGGGAAGAAATTATGAATATTAATTAATATTATATACCCCATTATTTACTAATATGAGTTTACAATACACTTTTCCCACCTAAAAAACTGTAACAGCATCTAAAGACTTTCAAAACTGCTGTAAAAATGATATCCTTCTAGTTTTGGATGTAACTGTGTTTATCCAGTAAGTTGTCCTTAACTGCTGTTGGGTATGGAGATTATATTTATGAATACTTGAAAGCCTAATTACTAATCAACAATGGCTATATAACATTGTGAATCTCCAAGTTTGCTGTGTGCTATGCTCCAGAACAATTACATGATGCAGTCGTGGGTTTTTTCAAGTCCCTTACAAACAAACACACTACAGTGAACACTGAAAACTGCTTCCTGGAATGGGAAGAGCAAGTAAGATCCAAGTTGTTATTTGTTCACATAAAGAACATGACAGAGAGCAAGTAAAGTTTTCACTGACATGCAGCAGAATTATCTGCTAGAGTTCTGCCTCATAAGCAGCTCACTGCTATACTTAGCAGCAGAGGAATGTTTACTTGATTACCTCTCTTATAACAATAAATAAGATTTTACTGAAATCTGTGGAATGTACTGTTTAGGATTTCAGTGAGTGCAACATAATGAATGCAAAGCCCAAGACCCCCCCCAATTGACCAAAGAATCCATTATAAAACTTAAAATAATGTCTCAGTTGTTAGAAACTGGGAGTTGTTCACAATTATGTCATCTCCCTTATCTAAACATTCATAGAGTCAAAACATTTTTAACTCGAGTCTACACACCCATGAACAAGTGCCCATGTAATTGCATTAAGGGATTCAGTGACCTCACTTAGATAAGGTCTCCCAAACACTCCTCAAACCCAGCACCTGAGCCCTGCAGCCTTGTTCTACTGAATTTTTTACCAGAAAGCAAATCTAGATAAGATCTTTTTTAAAAAGTTCTGCACCAGAAGAGGCCCTCCAAAGACAGCATTGCCAAAGCCCCTGCAACGCACTCCACCGCCACGTTTGTTTGTTTAGGTGTGCCCTGATAGCAAGGAGAGCCACAGAGCTCAGCCTAAGCAGTCCAGAGTCTGAGCCCTGATAGCAAGGAGAGCCACAGAGCTCAGCCTAAGCAGTCCAGAGTCTGAGCCCCGCGCTGTTCCACGCTGAGTAACGCCTCCTGGAGCTCAGAGCAAGGGGACTTGGGCACTGCTCTNTCCAGAGTCTGAGCCCTGATAGCAAGGAGAGCCACAGAGCTCAGCCTAAGCAGTCCAGAGTCTGAGCCCTGATAGCAAGGAGAGCCACAGAGCTCAGCCTAAGCAGTCCAGAGTCTGAGCCCCGCGCTGTTCCACGCTGAGTAACGCCTCCTGGAGCTCAGAGCAAGGGGACTTGGGCACTGCTCTGCATCAACACTTACTCTGCCTCAGCCAGAGCACTTACTGTGCCCCAGCACATCACAGCCAGGGCTTGCTTAACCAGCCGCCCATTAGAAATAAATAGTTTTGTATCGCTAGGAAAAGATTCAAGGAACACTGGGGTTTACGCAGAAAAGCCAGGAAGTTCTAGAAGCCGCCTACAGAATAAGCTTTAAGTAGATTCTTAACTAGACATAATGGCTTGGGACAGGTTTTTAATTTGGTTATTAAGGATAGAATTAATAGGTTTGTTAAAGCACAGATTGACTTTGGAAAAATAATTTCAAGAGTCAATTTAACAGGTTAACCATGGCTGGTCAGATTACACTAAGATTAAATTAGTAGAGCACAAAGGATGAAAAGGGAAACGTGAGTCATATTAACACCACGGGATTTTATGAATTACTTAAAAGTTTCAAAAAATTAAGTGTTTTACCACTATACTAAGTTCATTAAACAAGGGGAAAGAAAATAACTAACAAAACCACAAATGCCATTTTGAGCTCATAGGATGACCTAAAACGATCAGTTTATTTAAAGTATTACACTAAGATGCAAAAAGGACCAGAAATAAACAAAAAACATTCCTCTTTATTTCAACTGATTGGTTTGAAAGTAATTAAATCCAGAAAAGCTCTTCTGCTGCCATGAAACTACAAGTAGTGTATGTTGATATTTCCCATCTAAGGGAGTCAAAAGACATCCCTTTGAATAACTACAAATAGAAGCCAACAGTGCTGCTAAAATACAGCCTCCATCACTGCCTGGGGCACTTTTTAGGCACCTTCAGCTACGAACAGAGACTGCACGAACATGAAATGCCAGCAACTTGAAAACATAAAGCAGGAGCTTAGAAGCACAACTTGGGTGTACCAAGTTATTTCATTAAGAGCAGCACGCTCACCAGGCTGATAAAATACCTGAAAAATCCTTGCTGGCCACACAAGCAAACTCCCAGGAGATAAAAATGAGCTTTCCCTGGCTGGAGCATTAAGATGGCTGTGTGTATATCCTTCATTAAGTTCCTCCTATTTTCACTTAGGATTTCATGTTAACATTTTCCCTCTTTAATCCTTAAGCCCCCAAAAGCCAACCTCAGGCTGTAATGTTGCCTTTTTCCCTCCCGTGGTTGTGGTTTACAGCCTTCTCACAGCTGTTCCTCAAAATGGAGCAATTTCCTCCAGCCAAGATGAGGCAGCTGGGCCAGCTCAGACCAGGGCTGCTAAGGGGTAAAGGAGCTTTTCACTCTTCTCTCTGACCAATCTCCCCTCTTGTACCCCTGCAGGCATTTCTGAGAGCACATAACAGGTAAGTTCAAGGAACTAAAATCAGCCATTTTTTTCAAATAAGGTAAATTTTAACTTAGATCACTTTTGTAATCCACTTAACACCAGTCACATGAATGTTTGGTGTGCACAAAAGGAAGCACCAGGAGACAGGAAAGGGTAACAGGCAGAAACAAAAGAATAAAATTCTTTTTGCAGCAGCACTGATGTTTTAAAGTGACACCAAAGTCCAAATAAAATCTCAAGCAACTTCCAGCTAATAATATTCCATTAGAAAACTGTAAGAAGTATACATAGAAAAGGCAAAGGAAAGCAGGAACTTTACAGCAAAGACTTCAGAACCAAGTGAGCCCTTACCTGCACAGAGGCACTCCCCGGGCAGTGAATGTCCTTCCCCCCCCACTCTCAGGTTGCTAAAATTGTGTCCTTAATGAGTGGGTGGGAGGTTCAAATGTCCTTTGGAGAATTTAAAGAGACAAATCCCCCCCAACCAACAATAGCCACAATTTGCATCACAGAACCCCAAATTCCAGCAGAGATAGGGGCCATGGAGCTCCATGCCAATTCCACTCCTTCCTTAGACTGCAGGGAAACCACTCAGTGAAGTCTGGAATGACCTTCTGGCCAAACCAGGAAACCCTGACCTTTCTTGTGCCATCAGACACCTTTAGCAGCTGACACAGCTACCTCGTGGGGCTCTCTGAGTGTCCTCTTGTTGCTCCTGGTTCTCTTTCGGACCCTCTTGTGGACAGTCTCACCTCTGTCCAGCTGTCTGTGAAGATTACAGTGCCCTCTCCTCTGGACTTTAACTCTCTTCTCCTGCTATCTTCTCCTTGGACAATTTCAGCCACAGATTTCCATACCATTTCTATTCTGAAATTGTACAATTGTCAGAATACTCAGGGTTTTTTTTAAAAAAAGCTGGATAGTAACCATTCCTGCAAGTTGAACCTATATTCTCCTACACAAGAAACTTGCAGTTTTTGTTCCATCCTTATCACTGGAGCATTGTGTCACCTTCCTGTAATGCATTAAGAAACAGAACAAGCATCTGCCATGTGCTTGTGCTCATGTTCCTCCAGAGAGGCCTGTGCAGGAGAGGGTTTTGCATTGGCATCTTTGGATTCATACTCCCCATCACTGAAGGCTCAATAAAGAACGTGATGACAAAGAGTTCTGATCCAGAAGCAGGCAATAATATCCACTGATGTGGCTGACAAGCTTAACTTGCCCTCAACCTATAGACTTTGCCCTCTTTGCACAATTTCAATTGATCCTAAAACACGTGGCTGAGAATTGTGGCAGCCTGGGTGCACAGTATTGGTCCCTAAGTCAACGTGGCAGCAGGAATGGATAAAAACCTTGCCAGTGTTCACAGTATAAACTGTCACATCTTGTGAACCAGAGCACTTTTAGTGGAGAGTTAAAGCTGAGAGAATATCACTGTTAGTCTGGTAATCTCTCACTGCCACATTTGTGCCCTTTCCTTATGCCAGAGCTAGGGATTCTGCAAGTGTGGATTAGCTCAGCACACTAACCTGGCAGAAAACTCTTCTTTTTTTTTCCCCTATTAATTTTGTATCACATAAAGTGCTAAGGCTGCTGAACAAAGACACTTTGCATGTGGATAAAGTGAGGGAAATAAAAACCACTGCCATCCTGAGAGTCACCTCTTCGTACATTAAATGAAGCCTAATGTGTGTTCACAGAATGGGAAAAACCACATTCTCTTGGGCCGAGCCTCAAACTCATCCTCAGCGACTTGTCTGGCTAAAAATAGACAAGTCTGCCTGTGCAGGAGAAGATCAGTGTTAATCTTGCTTCCCACTGTCTTTATTTTAGCACATGCCATCTTCATTCATTTATAGAAAGGACTGAGTGGACAAGCAAAGAGTTCTGAGTACAGCTTGCAGAATTTTGCTTTTCACAAGTAAGTTCAGTGTGAGCAATATTTAAGGAACTAAGAGACACAAAAGGAAGAATAATTCAGAACAAACCAAAAATGTAGAACAAGAGAAGATCCTTGTTTTCTGCAGTATTTCACACGATCACATCCTGCTAGAACTGTGCTGGATGACAAGGATGCATATTAGACTTCAGAGCTAGGTTTTTCCCTCAGAAAAGAGAAACATACGGTTGATTTCAGTGAAAGTTACTAAAGACTCTATTAAATTAAACACAAATATCGAGTGAACCAAAGCCAACATAGGGAGTATACAAATACATTCCTGCTCAGCGTAATTCTTCTCATTCCTCAAAGCTGCAACATCTGCTTTTCAAGATATTTAATTAGGTCAATGTTTTAAATAACATGATGGAATTATATAACAAAATTAGTTAATATACTAAATAACTGCATCAAATAAGTGGTTTGTGCCCCTTGAAACAAGCCGTTTAAATAATTCCACTGTTGGCTCATATAAAAGGACACACTTGTAAAATGTGTCCCATTATTCTCCCCAAAAATGACCTTTAGTGGAGTTAGCACAGCTATGGAAAAACCTTTGATGCAGATGTGGTGATGGAAGTCCCTCCATACACCACCAATAAATTATATGTGCTACACACAAGGGCAGAACAGTAAAATACAAAATAAAAATCCATATTTTTCTAGCAAGTGAGACTATTATTAACATGCTGAACAAGCAATTACCATGGCTGAACATTCCACAAGTTTTTATCTTATTCTTCCATTGAACAATTTGAACAAAGATTTCTTAACATGATCTTTAGCTTTAATCAGGCCTATTTTTGTCCATCTGTCTGGAAGCTCTTCATTAGCATTACTAATGCCTTCACCATGTGCATTATTTCCATCAAAATGAACTTTATTTCCACCCAGGCATCTTCTTGTTGAAATATGGGCTATGGTGAGATACATTTAAGGCTACTCCACTGATAATTATTCATTCCCTGCACTGTAGAATCCTAATCCTAGGGTTTTGTATCACGTACAGAAATGGCAAACACTGTTTGCCCATGATAGAGCTTTCTTTGCAGACAAAATAAACAAAGAAGGAAAGTTCCCACGTAGAGCAGCCTGACCATTAAATAGCCAGTTTGGTTCTGTCCTCCTCTGAGCAGCCCTGGGTAGCTACAGAAATGTGGTTTGTTAAGAGAATGGCTGTGGTCTTTAGTTTTTGTGAAGAGCTGTGAAGATGTACAAAGGCAGGATAAATACAAAGGTCTGTAGTGCTGAATGTGGTCAGGGGAAGCCTTGTAGTAAATAAAAGGAATTTATAGTGAGCTGTTCAGTTATGCTTGAGAAGTAAATTGTGCTGTGAGATATGAACATCAAAAGATATTTTCTAAACAATTTGGGGAAGATCCCACAGCAAGATAAGCTGTGAAGTCAGCCATGGGGCTGTGGGGAGATGTGCAGAACAGAGAGAAAGAGCCTCCAGGAGTCTTCACGGGGGAAAAAAATGTCCCAGTGTGAAGAAACAGCTTTTCTGCTTCCTTCTGCAGAACTGCAGGCAGTGATAGAATTGCACTGTCAGAGACAGACAAAACAGAGGTGCTGGGTGTCTAAAACACCAGAGATGACAGAAAAAGAGCAAAAAATTAGTAGCTTTTACCGAGACCTCGAATACTCTATTTAAACCCACAATTACTACTGGGATTTGACTCTAAATCAAAAAGATGTACTGCATTGTTAAAAATTGTAAGGTAGGGTAGCACATGTGAGTAATAATAATTGTATGTTTAAAAACTGAGATACAGTGTTTAGTGGCAACGTTAACATTTTTTTCTCTCTGTACAGATCATCTCCAGTTCTTTCAGGCTTGGAAGAAAGCTCAGTATTGTGAGACATAACTGCGTTTTATTCACATCGAGCAGTTACGTCCTAGAACACAAAATGTTGGGAAAAAAATAGAAGTGCTAATGCAAAAAAGTTCTGATTATTCTATGGAATAGGATACTTTAAAAGTAAAGAGAAAAAAAGGGAATCAATTATTAACTGATTACCATTACATCATATATTAGCTGTTTGCTTAGTTTTTCTTGTGGGGAAAGCCCAAAATCAAGCAAAATAATTTCTTCTGTTTTTTTACATTGTCCTCTGAAGTAATCCTGTGCAATTTTTTATACATGCTTTGTTTCTAGAAAACATGAATGGAGCAAGGATTATGTTTTCTTCCTGCTCTGTTAAAACCTGAAGGCAGAAAACCTTTTGGAGAAGATAAATCTGGTTGTGATCTAGAATTATAGACTGAGTGGTCAAAATGGAGAAAAGAGTGACAAGAGCACTCACCTAAATCAGTGAATTGTTTCAAGGAGGGAAAACACTTGTAACAAAGTAACACATTGGAAAATATAAACCTAAAACCTGTATTGATGTTTTGTTTCCTAAGTATTAGGGGAGCCTGGTCTGGAATAAATTAAAATCACTAATTATTTTTTCAGATCAAAACAATTATTCAGTTTAATGAAAAGTGCCTTGACACAAGGAAACTTCGTGTTTTTACTGTATCATTTAATAATGGTATAGCTCGTCCAGCTTTAGGTTTTAAATCAGAGCTAGATTTAATAAGTCAGGTTGAACTGCAGGTTTGCTGTGGGCACAATTACCTCCCCAACATACTCAACATGAAAACTTTCCCAAACAATAGGTGGGAAACTGTCAATTTCCTCTTCCTACAACTGGGGACAAGAAAAATGTGTAAGTTACCTTGGAAGTGAAAAGTTTATAGCCCAATAAATGAGCTGTGGCACAGCCATCTCACAGCTGGTTAAAAACAAACTGTAGCTGTAGCCGTGGAGAATTAACCTTGCTGAAGCATAACCCTCAGCCATTTAAAGGAAGGTTGAGAATCAGCTGTGGTTATAATTAACATTTGTGATACTGTGCATGATTGTAATGTGAAATGTCACTGTTCAAAGGTTAATATAAGATGTTTTAATGTACCTTCAAATCACTAATAAATTTTATACACGTGTGATAGTAACTTCGTTTACAGAAACACTATAGAATGTTCAACTATTGCCTCTAGAAAGTCAGGAAACTTAGATTAAATAAAGCTTTAGCAAACAAGTAATTCTTGGAATTATCAGCAAGTGGATTTTCTGTGGATTTAAGTTTGCAAATAAATAACATTTATTAAGAAGTCAAAGAGAGTATTTTTTAGAAAGTGAGGTAACCTTGTCAATAGAGACTATCTATTCATATGCAATTAACGCTCTTCATTTATTTTAATTGCTTAGCAGTTAATACTTCTAATCCTATTTTGCCACTTGTTAAAATAAACTATTCCACCCCATGCTTTTCTTTTTGTTATTTACCACATTCTCATGCACTGTAAACAAGGTTAGACTGATTTTCTTCTGAAGATAAATTCAGGAATTTTTAAAAATTCCTAAATGTAGATAGATTCCAACTAAAACTGCAAAAAGAAGGAAGAAACAGGAGAGTAAAAACTGACTGCAGTGATGACACTGGCCAGGAAGAGAGAAAAGCTTACAGCCCAACGGGAGCAGTGAAGGACTGTGGTATGTTTTCTGTGGTACAGTGGCTTGCTAATGAGATGGCATTTCTGGATGAAGAGCTGGGGAATGTACTACTAGGTGACTTAGCAACATATTTCCTGTTTGTGGCTAAGTTAAATACTGTGTGTTTCTCTTCTGGTAGCATACAGAGCAATTAGGTTTTTCCTTTTTTTCCCCTCCAGTGCAGTTAGGACAATGACTTCAACACTGTTAACTTTCTTCTTCAGTTCTAGAAATGTGGAGAACAGAACATTTCCCAGGAACTGAAAACTGAATTGTGGTTTTGGTGATCTGGCAAGCAGAAGCCTATGCCTTATCTGGCAAATGGAGATTCTACCACTGAATTTATGAATTCTCATAAATCCAGAATAATTTTCCTTTTCAGATATACTTGGAGTGAGTGCCTTCTGCAACCTTGCATGACTGAACTTTTGGTCTGTTTAGAGGTAGGATGTTAGCGCTGTAAGGTCTCATACTGCTGGGCTGGCCAGTCATCCTCAAAGGCCTATTTTGTCCCAGTTCAGACAGAAAATAATGCACATTTTGGGAATGCTCAAAACACCTCACGCTTATCAGTCTCTGATCATTTTGCTGTAAGATAATTGTGTGCTCTCTGTGAGCTGCTGAGGCTGTGTGACTGAACGGGACAGATTACACACGAAACCATGAGGAGAA
Organism: Dicrurus megarhynchus; assembly: GCA_013399195.1. Taxonomy (NCBI): domain Eukaryota; kingdom Metazoa; phylum Chordata; class Aves; order Passeriformes; family Dicruridae; genus Dicrurus; species Dicrurus megarhynchus. The sequence continues at coordinate 593,025 of VXAD01004669.1, read as the reverse complement.
ATGCCAACACCTACAGAGCAGTGGCTTCGTGGAGTTCCATGTTTGCAGTGTTGTGAAATGATATTTTTAATAAATAGTTCTGAAATCCTTTTGCTTCAGAGATGAAGCCGAGTTAAGAACAGTTTGTACAACCACTCGTTTCCACCCTCAGGCCACACTGTTGCTCTCGGAGTTGAGCCAAAACATTGCATTGCAGCGTCTGCCAAAATGAGGTTTGTCTGCTTGCCTTAAGTAGGGTTGTGGTTTTCTGGGGAGTTTCTTGTTTGTTTTGTTTTGGTGTTGAGGGGCTTTTCCATTTAAATTTTTCCTAACTGGAGTAGCTACATTATTTCTCTTCACTCCTTTTGCTTGGAATTACCTGCAGAGTTTATATGGTCATAAAGGTCCTTAGTTCATACATTGAATATTTGCTTCTCAGTCCTGGAAACTGGAGTGGGGTGGGGGAAGAACACTAAAGTGCAGCAGTATGACTAAAAACATTTTCAAAAAGCAAACAACAGGCTTTAACTTCTGCTGAGGAGGCTGTGAAGTAGATGTAAAGACACTTGATCTATAGCAAGCCTTTCAAAAGCAGGTCTCCAGCAATTCATGTAGCAATGTTTTGTACAACACAAACAACAATTTTAAGCCACAGCTGAAAACTCTGTATGGAGACTTACAAAGTATTTGTAAATTAGAGTTAAAAAAATGACCTAACTCTGCTAAGCAAGCAGCCATGTGTCCCAGGAGAGCAGGCAAACCCAGGAAGGGGAAGCAAGAGCAGCTGTGCGGTGACTTTTCATCACATGATGCAGCTGCAGCCTGATGGTTGCACATCTTCCCTCCATCAAGACAAGCGTAGACTTAGACAAGGGTACAGTTTTTACAGTGTACCAGCACTAAAATGGCAAATCTCTTGTGTTTTCAGTGTGATGGGCATTGTCTCCACACCTGACTTCAGTGCTCTTTTTGTGTGTTTTGCTTAAATCAGGAATGTGATCTGAGTTTTACTCCATCTAAACTAAATTAACTCAAGGCCTGACTGTACATTTGCTCAATTTTCTTGATTTCTCACACGTGCACTTGCCTTCACTCATACCACAAATTATTTTTGGCATGTCATGCCAGCTGCTCTTGAATCTTAGAGGTCAGTTCAATGTAAAGGTTTTACTGAAGAGCACTTGGCTAATGCAGTACAAGCAGCATTGTGGCAAATTTAGAAAATTTGAGGACAAAAAGTTCTTGAGCACTTAAGAGCTATGCTGAACAAATAGTGCTACAGAATTTGGATTAAAAACTCTTAAACTTGTGCATAGAGATGTCAGGCTGTTGGAAATTATTCCCTGTTTTCTCTGAATGTGGACTGACTGAACTTTGTGCTCCAGATATGGGTGCTGCTTAATACAGAAAAATAGAGACAGCAGGGAAAAAACCAAAAATGGCCATTAGGGCTAACTGAAGGGAAGGAAAAAACAAATTTGAGCATTTCTTTTTAACTAACCATTGTTAAACTGTTCCTGTAGAATGATATCCTGGAAAACTAGAAATGGATATAGTTGGAAATAACATCACATTGCCTGACATTGCAAACAAGTGATTAAATTCATGATTACTTGAATAATTTCATAATTCCAACTTATGTATGGTTAAGTTGGTATCATAAACTATGCCCAAATAAATATTGTTAAAATCAACAAAATGAAAAAAAAGGAAGATATGCACTAGAAGGAAGAGATGCATCTCAAAGGAGAGTTTAGAACAGAGCAGCTAGACAGAGCTGGCCTATTTTATAACCTCCTAACTTCTGCTGCCGAGATTCTACTTTGATTTTAAGACCCCTGCCAGTTTTAGAGGTGTCATTTTATTTGAAAGCTGGTATTGTCAGATTTTATCAACAGGTTTTCATTGCTGGATTTAAAAGAGTAACATCTCCCCCAGTAGTCAGGTAAGCCTCAGAGATTCACAAGAAATGCAGAGAGCCACCTGAATCTCAGGCTTTGTATCACTGTGCGTGTATTAGACAGAGATCAGAAAACTCACTCTGCTGTCTTGCTTGTCTTTCCAAAAGAACAAACCCCCAGTGGAAGCAGTGCTGAGTTGGGACCCTCTCCTGGAGGGCAACAAACTGATACATTTATATCTGAATGTGAACTCCAAAGGATTGCCCTTGTCCCACCAGAACAACAGATCATGGCAGTGTTCATGACTGTTTTCTCAACATAATTTAGCAACCATCAATTCAGCTATACCAACATAAAATGTGTATTTTTCTTTTAAAAATAACAATGATATTGATATGAAGACATCTGTGACCATGACACCTTTAATAAGCAGACATGTGACCCATGATTTTTCCACTGTCCATGCTGATAGAGACCGTGCTGAGAGACCTTCAGTTCACACAGCGAGGCTCAGCCCAAGGGATTCTGGAATCCACAGAAATGGTTATAAAACAATTTTTCATTGTTGTAAGCTGTGAGCGCCTGTAGATGACTTGGATATTGGGGACTGGAGCTCTGGAGGTTGAGAGAAAAAAAATAACTATTTTGTTTGTGGTAACAGTAGCTCAATTTTAGTTAAAACACCATGATTATCCAAGCAAGGCCAGGTTGGCCAACCTGGTGCAGGGGAAGGTGTCCCTGCCCATGGGAGGGTGGTTTGGTTCGATGATCTTTAAGATCTCTCCCAAGGCAAACACTTCTGTGATTCTGTGATCCCTTGTGTCTATGAACACATTGTCCCTTGTGGGTCTCCAAAAGAAAAAACTTCTGACCGAAGCTTCTGACTTAAACTTCAGTCAGAGCTCCACGCTGGGGAACCCTGCGTGTGAAGGGTCTGGCACTCTGCTCATGGCCCAGCGGCTGCAGAGTGAGGCAGATCCGATGGGAACCAGGCTCGGCTGGGGATCGTGGGCTGCCAGGGCCATCACCGCCCTGCCGGACAGGCCCCAGCACCAGTGTGTGCCTCTCCCCGTGCCAGCGACCGGAGCCGGGGAGCGCTGGGGCACACAGGTGGAGAGCAGCCCTGCAGAGAAGGAGCCGGGGGTGCTGGTGGTGAGAGCTGGGCACGGCCCGGCCGAGTGCCCTGGCACCCTGAACCCGCCGTGCTGGGCTGAGCCCCAGCCTGGGCAGCTGGAAAGGGATGGGGACTGTGCCCCTGCTCAGGTGAGACCCCACCTGCAGAGCTGCCCCAGCACAGGGAGGACCTGGAGCGGCTGGAGAGAGCCCAGAGGAGGCACCAGGATCATCAGAGGGATGGAGCAGCTCTGCTGGGAGGAAAGGCTGGGATTGTTCATCCTGGAGAAGAGAGAGCCAGCTTTGGGGTGACCAGTAGCCTTCCAGAACCTGCTGGGAACTTTCAGGAAAGATGGGGCAAGACTATTTATAAGAGCACGTAGTGACAGGACAGGGGCGAATGGGTTCAATTGAAAGAGCGAAGGTTTAGATTAGATATTAGGAAGGAATTGTTCCCTGTGAGGTTGCCCAGAGAAGCTGTAGCTGCCCCATCACTGGGAGCGTCCAAGGCCAGGTGCGATGGGGACTGGAGCCACCTGGGCTAGTGAGAGGTGACCCCGCCCATGGCAGGGGCTTGGAAGGAAACGCTCTCCAAGGCCTCTCCCACCCCACCCCACCCCACCNGGATGGAGCAGCTCTGCTGGGAGGAAAGGCTGGGATTGTTCATCCTGGAGAAGAGAGAGCCAGCTTTGGGGTGACCAGTAGCCTTCCAGAACCTGCTGGGAACTTTCAGGAAAGATGGGGCAAGACTATTTATAAGAGCACGTAGTGACAGGACAGGGGCGAATGGGTTCAATTGAAAGAGCGAAGGTTTAGATTAGATATTAGGAAGGAATTGTTCCCTGTGAGGTTGCCCAGAGAAGCTGTAGCTGCCCCATCACTGGGAGCGTCCAAGGCCAGGTGCGATGGGGACTGGAGCCACCTGGGCTAGTGAGAGGTGACCCCGCCCATGGCAGGGGCTTGGAAGGAAACGCTCTCCAAGGCCTCTCCCACCCCACCCCACCCCACC